>CM050164.1:228888913-229233913 GCA_027410445.1 Discoglossus pictus | reverse complement strand
GAGCGCCGAAGGCGCTCCATCCCAGCAACTGAGGCCCTTGCTCGCAGCGTACAGCCCGTTGCTCACGCTGAGGCCCTGCAGCCACCTCCTCCCCACAATACCCCGCCGCTGGAGAGAGGGAGCAGAACTCCATGCCCCATTACACCCATCAGACTACTTACATTAATTGGAGCATCTCAATTCACCTCCGCCATGTCTCCCCTGCCTGCACATTTTCTGAACAGCTTCGATGAATGTAAGTAGTCTGATGGGTCTGATCGGGCCCATGAAGGCCTGGCCTTGGGGGACATGAAGGCTTAGCCTGGGGGGACATGGCATCATGGGCTGGAGGCCATAAACGTCGCAACGCAAATAACACGGCACACACATTACGACACTCGCAAACACCATACCACACACGTTCACACGCATTACAGCCTCGCAACACTCGGACGCAACTCGCGAACATTACAAAATTAAAAACACAATACATACACACAGCACATACATAAAAAACTTACCTACAGCAACAGGGAGCGTCCAGGACCTCAAAAATGCAACTTACACCTTCGTTTCAATAAAAATAAAAGAGTTTGGACAATAAAAAATTTGATATGCGAGAGAAAAAATGGCCGCCGAACAAAACGAAAACGAGGCTACAGCACTCTCAACACGTAAAAAACACCACAACACACTCGCAAAACAACACCCGAAACTCGAAAAACACCACGAAGCACCGACGGCTAATCCGCAAACACCCATAACACAGATAACCCGCCATTTTACGCCAATGCGGAAGTACACCACTACGCTAACGGTTTCGTCTCGCGCACGCATACTCTTACACTGCACGCATTCATCACGCTTACACAGCAGCTACACGCCACCAATGCTGCAGCAATATGAAAACAGATTGTCAGCTCTTCAACACAATGCTTCAAAATAGGTAAAGTATATTCATTTATTCATCTACTATATATTTTAGTATTACACACCAAACAGCATTAGCTACCTTACGATTTGATTGCCGTCATTTTTTGACGGGCAATTCGCTAGTCAATAATAAAAAGGATCCTTGATAAATCAGGTACAGGGTCAGTTTAGGTGGCTGACCAAAATCAATTTCAGGAAACAAAGCAAAAGGTAATTGTATCAATGTGGTGGGCAGTTTACCAAATTCTCACTCACAAATGTACCAATATGATGAGAAGTGTATGTACCCAACTCAAATCAAACAACACAAAAAGTAATATTAATCATATAATAGTGTTTATTATACTTAGCTTCAGCTGTTCAATCACACAAGGCTGGGGGACCGCACCAAATCGATCAGCTTAGCAGAATAGCAGGAGAGAGAGAGGCACAGATGGAAGTCTACACAGCTTGATAAGGTTCTAATATTTATAAAAAATCATAAATAGGGAGTTATATTGGTGATTATTGCACATTTTATGCTGAATAAACAAGCCTCTGTTCGCCAAGACAGGGAGTAGTGCAGTCGGACGAGTAACTATTTTTAATACAAACTTACAGCAGGTAACTGGAATATCAAAACAGGTGCTTGATATGGGAACAATCCTGGCAACTCAGCAAAGGCCTACATACACTGCTGCATTATTAAAGTCCATTTGCTACCAAACAGCCCTGCATCAGAGGGTAGCACATACACATGTATCATGCTAAGGCATACTAAACACAATACACATTTATGTCACCTAAGGTGTGAACATCTGTTCTCTCCACTGCATTTTCAATTTTAAATTTGACTTTGTTGTGTTGAGAAAAAAATAAGGCTCCCAAATGACCCCCACAATCACGCCTGGCATATTATCCAACCAAAGGAGAGATTTAGATACCTACAAAAATTGTATTTCATCTTCATTCACAAATATCTAGAGGTGGTCCCCGGGTTAAGGACGAGATACATTCCTGAAAATGTCTTTAAACAGGAGTTGTAACTTGGATAGATGAATAATAATACAAAAAATGTAATGATGACTCATGTGGTTAATACAATGTAATAATAATAATATCCATGTACTGTAATAATAAGTTACA
Organism: Discoglossus pictus; assembly: GCA_027410445.1. NCBI lineage: Eukaryota > Metazoa > Chordata > Amphibia > Anura > Alytidae > Discoglossus > Discoglossus pictus. The sequence goes on along the minus strand of CM050164.1, from coordinate 229,231,876 downwards.
GAAACTATTGTATTCTTTCTTTTAATTCAAACAAATAGAACACAAAAACATACTCATACAGAAAGCCTTGGGAGCCAATACTGAGTGCAGGTCGCCTGTAACCCAGAGACCCCGCCTGTACCTTGCCTCATTGACCAATTTTGAGAGAAAATATATCATGGACTCTATATCACGCACTGCAGAATGACTATGGAGGAAATCTCGCACTTCAGCAGACTTTCTCCACTACAAGTTTACCTTGCGCTCCTACTTCTCTGCCTTCAATCTTGCCAAACAACACTACTTCTCATCACTAATATCAAACCTGTCCTCCAACACTAAACGTTTATTTGCTACATTCAACACCCTCCTTTGCCCACCCCCACCTCCTGCCCCTTCCTGTCTAACTGCTGATGACTTTGCCAGCCATTTTAAAAATAAAATTGAAACCATCCAAAATGAGCTCTCCTCCCAGCTTGGCCCTATCCTACCATCCTCTCCACAAACCGACAACACCCAACCCTTACCCTTCCCCAATCCGTCCTCCACTATGGATTCCTTTGACCCTGTAACCGAGGATGAAGTATCTATGTTATTATTAACCTCTCAACTTACAACATGTCCACATGATCCTATTCCTTCACAGCTAATCCCTCCCCTATCCACCGCACTTATCCCAGCTCTCACACATCTATTTAACATCTCCCTAAACACTGGCGGGTTTCCATCCTCAAAACACGCCATAATTACACCCAGTCTCAAGAAGCCCTCATCTGACCCAGCTTCTGCGTCGAACTACCACCCTCACTACTACCAATTCCCTTCTTGACCCCTTCCAATCTGGTTTCCGTGCCCAACACTCAACAGAAACAGCCCTTACAAAAGTCACCAATGACTTGCTAACCGCCAAATCAAAGGGTCAGTTCTCTATTCTAATTCTCCTGGATCTCTCTGCTGCCTTCGACACAGTTGACCACCCTCTTCTAATCCAAACTCTCCGCTCATTTGGCATCCACGGCACAGCTCTTTCATGGTTCACATCCTATCTAAAAGATCGCACATTTAGCGTCTCCTTCTCTGGCACCTCTTCTTCACCTCTCCCTCTGTCTGTTGGCGTTCCCCAAGGTTCTGTCCTAGGCCCCCCCTCTTCTCCATCTACACCTCCTCCCTTGGCACCCTCATAAAATCCTTTGGATTTCAGTATCATCTCTATGCAGATGATACTCAAATCTACCTCTCTGCACCCGATCAATCCCCTCTCTTTTAGCTCAAGTTTCCAACTGCCTCTTTAGCATATCCACCTGGATGTCTACCTGTCAACTCAAACTCAACATGTCTAAGATTGAACTCCTAATCTTTCCACCCTCTACTACAGCTTCCACTACTGAAATATCTCTCACTGTTGACAACACCATCATCACTCCCACCTCCCAGGCCTGTTGTCTTGGGGTTCTACTAGATCCGGCCCTCTCTTTTATTCCTCACATCCAATCAATAACAAAATCTTGTCAGTTTCCCCTAAAAAACATCTCCAAAATCCGTCATTATCTTACACAAGACACAGCTAAAATTCTAATACACTCTCTCATCATATCTCGAGTCGACTACTGCAATTCACTCCTTGCTGGCCTACCCATCTCTCGTCTGTCTCCCCTACCAATCCATAATGAACGCCTCCGCTAGACTCATCTTCAATACCAAATGAGCAGTGTCTGCAGCTCCTCTCTGCCAATCACTCCACTGGCTTCCCATAGCTTCCCGAATCACATGTAAAATCATGACCCTAACATATAAAGCCCTCAACAACAATGCACCCCCTTATATCTCTGCTAGTTTCAAAATACTCTCCCAACCGCCCCCTTCGTTCTGCCAACGACCTTCTTCTTTCCTCCTCTCACTCCCGTCTTCAAGACTTTTCTCGTGCTGCTCCTACTATTTGGAACTCCTTGCCTCGCTCCATTAGATTATCTTCCTGCCTCAAAACCTTAAAAAAATTACTAAAAACACACCTGTTTACAAAATCTTATCACCTTCAGCCTTTAGAATTGCAACTGCACACAGCTTAATAACACTCCCACCCACAATCTACAGTACAACACACAGACCCCTCCAATTGACTAAACAAATTGCATTCACGTTGCCATTTTGTATTTGTCACCCTCTTGTATCACACCTAAACCCTTAGATTGTAAGTTTGCGAGTTTTCAATTGTGTGTCCGTGTCTTGGAAACAAGCACTATGTACATTTGATTATATGCTCAAAACAGGGCCCTCCATTCTTTATAAGGTATTAAGTTTGTTTTTTGCCATGTACTAAACCCCTGTACAGCACTACGGAATATGTTGGCGCGATATAAATAACGATAATAATAATAATATGAGCCATGCAGCCATTTTTCATAACAACTCTTATCTAGTCACTGCCATCTGATACTGTCCAATGTAAGTACTTTTCATTTTAAATCTGTTTTTTAGTTAACCATCTATTAGAGAGACCCTCTGATGCTATTCTTTTGTTTTCACGAAATCTGCAAAGTTCTTTAATTAGAAAATCTGTATATCAATAGAAGGAAGGAAAACGTTTTGTGTAAAATGGTGCTAAAGCTGTACCACACGGAAGCCAAAAATTGCCCTAAAGCTGTACCACGCGGAAGCCAAAAGTTGCCCTAAAGCTGTACCACACAGAAGCCAAAAGTTTCCCTAAAGCTGTCCCACACGGAAGCCAAAAGTTTCCCTAAAGCTGTCCCTCACGGAAGCCAAAAGTTTCCCTAAAGCTGTCCCACACGGGAGCCAAAAGTTGCCCTAAAGCTGTCCCACACGGAAGCCAAAAGTTGCCCTAAAGCTGTCCCACATGGAAGCCAAAAGTTGCCCTAAAGCTGTCCCACAAGGAAGCCAAGTTTCCCTAAAGCTGTACCACACGGAAGCCAAAAGTTATCCTAAAGCTGAACCACAAGGAAGCCAAAAGTTGCCTAAAGCTGTCCCACATGGAAGCCAAAAGTTGCCCATAAGCTGGCCCACAAAGAGGCCAAAGTTGTTTTTTAGTTAACCATCTGATGCTATTCTTTTGTTTTCATGAAACCGGCAAAGGTCTTTAAAAAGAAAATCTGTATATAAAAAGAAGGAAGGTAAAAGGTTTGTGCAAAGTTGCCCTAAAGCTGTCCCACAAGGAAGCCAAAATTTGCCCTAAAGCTGTCCCACATGGAAGCCAACAGTTGTCCTAAAGCTGTCCCACAAGGAAGCCAAAATTTGCCCTAAAGCTGTCCCACATGGAAGCCAACAGTTGTCCTAAAGCTGTCCCACAAGGAAGTCAAAGGTTTCCCTAAAACTGTCCCACGTGAAAGCCAAACGTATCCCTAAAGCTGTCCCACAACTAAGCCAAATTTGGCCCACATAGACGCCAAAATTTGTCCTAAAGCTGTCCCACAAGAAAGCCAATAGTTGTCCTAAAGCTGTCCAACAAGAAAGCCAAAATTTGTCCCACATGGAAGCCAAAATGTATGCTAAAGCTGCCCACAAGGATGGTAAAAGGTTTGTGCAAATTTGTCCTAAAGCTGTCACACAAGAAAGCCAAAAGTTGTCCTAAAGCTGTACCACACGGAAGCCAAAAGTTGTCCCACATGGAAGCCAAAAGTTGTACCTAAAGCTGCCCCACATGGAAGCCAAAAGTTGCCCTATAAAAGGCCCACGTAGAAGCCAAAATTTGCCCTAAAGCTGTCCCACATGGAAGCCAACAGTTGTCCTAAAGCTGTCCCACAAGGAAGTCAAAGGTTTCCCTAAAGCTGTCCCACGTGAAAGCCAAACGTTTCCCTAAAGCTGTCCCACAACTAAGCCAAATTTGGCCCACATAGACGCCAACATTTGTCCTAAAGCTGTCCCACAAGAAAGCCAATAGTTGTCCTAAAGCTGTCCCACAAGAAAGCCAAAATTTGTCCCACATGGAAGCCAAAAGTTGTACCTAAAGCTGCCCCACATGGAAGCCAAAAGTTGCCCTATAAAAGGCCCACGTAGAAGCCAAAATTTGCCCTAAAGCTGTCCCACATGGAAGCCAACAGTTGTCCTAAAGCTGTCCCACAAGGAAGTCAAAGGTTTCCCTAAAGCTGTCCCACGTGAAAGCCAAACGTTTCCCTAAAGCTGTCCCACAACTAAGCCAAATTTGGCCCACATAGACGCCAACATTTGTCCTAAATCTGTCCCACAAGAAAGCCAATAGTTGTCCTAAAGCTGTCCCACAAGAAAGCCAAAATTTGTCCCACATGGAAGACAAAATGTATGCTAAAGCTGCCCACATGGAAGGTAAAAGGTTTGTGCAAATTTGTCCTAAAGCTGTCCCACAAGAAAGCCAAAAGTTGTCCTAAAGCTGTACCACACGGAAGCCAAAAGTTGTCCCACATGGAAGCCAAAAGTTGTACCTAAAGCTGCCCCACATGGAAGCCAAAAGTTGCCCTATAAAAGGCCCACGTAGAAGCCAAAATTTGCCCTAAAGCTGTCCCACATGGAAGCCAACAGTTGTCCTAAAGCTGTCCCACAAGGAAGTCAAAGGTTTCCCTAAAGCTGTCCCACAAGGAAGTCAAAGGTTTCCCTAAAGCTGTCCCACGTGAAAGCCAAACGTTTCCCTAAAGCTGTCCCACAACTAAGCCAAATTTGGCCCACATAGACGCCAACATTTGTCCTAAATCTGTCCCACAAGAAAGCCAATAGTTGTCCTAAAGCTGACCCACAAGAAAGCCAAAATGTGTCCCACATGGAAGACAAAATGTATGCTAAAGCTGCCCACATGGAAGGTAAAAGGTTTGTGCAAATTTGTCCTAAAGCTGTCCCACAAGAAAGCCAAAAGTTGTCCTAAAGCTGTACCACACGGAAGCCAAAAGTTGTCCCACATGGAAGCCAAAAGTTGTACCTAAAGCTGCCCCACATGGAAGCCAAAAGTTGCCCAATAAAAGGCCCACGTAGAAGCCAAAAGTTGTCCTAAAGCAGTCCCACAGGGAGGCCAAAAGTTGTCCTAAAGCAGTTCCACATGGGAGCCAAAAGTTGTCCTAAAGCAGTTCCACATGGGAGCCAAAAGTTGCCCTAAAGTTATCCCACATGGAAGCAAAAAATTGCCCTAAAACTGTACCACATGGAAGCCAGGCCCAAGTATGTTTTCTATCCCATTGATCCTATCATTGGATGTTCTACCTCCATGATTGGTGGGATTCATCACCTTACTACCCCCACTGTAAAGGAGAACTGGAGTTGTTGTAACAACCATGTGAGGCTGGCTTGTGTGTAAGATAGCTGTGGGATATTACGTTTTGGAAGGATTTGCTTGCAGTCAATACAAAGATTAGAGTCCATTACACTACAGTTCCTTACATTCTATGTTTGAAGGCAGGTGGGTGAATCACCTGAGGCATATCCTAGACACTTGAGGGCAGGAGTGCGAATGCCTTGTTGTATCTGTATAATCGTCTACTTCCAGTACAGTGTGACATTTGGGCCTAGCACTAGAGCCACGTGTCTGTGAGTCACAATGAGCCGTGACATCACACAGACAGCTGCCCTCTGTGCCGTCACGCCATTGTGGCACATCGCATCGTGCTTGTTGCCATAGCTCCCAATCACTATTACTCATACCCAGGGCAGTCACGACGCTTTATACTGTGTAACTGTATCAGCAGCTGAACATGGGAACAGCTCTCACTACTCAGAAGTCGTGACGTTAATTCCAGTAACCCCGGCGAGCCACGCCTCTCATTGGCTGACCGCAACGCTCTCTAAAATCTGATTGGCTCCAAACTTCGCGCCCTGCTCTCTTCTATACTGTCCACGCCGGACGCGCGAGCTCTCTAGGTGCCAGTTTATTGGCTGTCATATTCCCTCCTCCCCGCACATCACAACCCCGCCTATCCCGGAGCCGGGCAGGGCAGAAAGAGAGCATAGCTCTAATCCGATTGGCTGGCCTTCATGGGAGTACAGTCATCCGGTACCGCCCATTAATACTGTAACCAATCACAAGGCCGATTACCTCCCTCGGATTCCAATCTCACGATTGGGTGTTTATCTGAGTGGGCGGGGCTGGGGCCCTGAGTTGTGTCAGAGGTGTCAGAGCTTCCGGAACCGTCCAAAGGAGAGAGGGAGAGACTGGAGCGCGGAGTATAGACCGCCGGACTTCAATGAACAGCCCGCCCGTGACTGTGAGCACCGGGGAGCGGGACACAGGAGGGCTGGGGGTTTGTGTAGGGGGGGCTGGGAGAGCAGGCTGTGCTGTGAGTGTGATGAGGCAGAGCAGCCTGTGTCATGGGGACCTAGCCTGTCTGAGAGCAGCTGGGAGACTCATGGGAGCCCAAGGAGTTAGGAGAGGCCTGGAGGGCTAGTGAGGGTATAAAGCACTGTATACAGAGGTGTCTGGGGGTGCAGTCACGACGTGGCAGGCTGAGTGTGACCGTAGTATGAGCTCGTCGAGGCCTGGTGTGAGTTATCGGTGACAGGAGATGTATGTGCTGTGGAGCCGCTGTCTGGGTGTATATGAGGGGCCTTGCCTCAGGAGAGTCTGGGGTGTATATGTGCCTGTAGTATGGAGCCTGTATGGGTTCCTGCTCCTCTATATACCTGTATGTAGGCCTGTCCTAGTGTTGGTAGGTGTCAGACCTATTTGGTTGTTAAGACTTTACCTTTGCTGCATGTCATCTCTCAGCAGTATTAGTTATTTTTGCTGCCTTGCCTATACTTGGTCTGACTCTATACATCTATCCTCCTAACTCCAGCTGTGATTTATAGTTGCTGGCCTCCCTGTCTTCAGTGGGGTTCCTACCATCTCTTGTTGTATATATGTGGCTGACCACTTATAGGATGTAAGGATTACTCCATACAATGTTTTGAGCATGTATCTATATCTAGGGCTCAGGGTTTTTCTGTATCCTCTGGCTGCTTTAAGTCCTGAAGATAAGCATGTAGCCCTGACCATATGGATATGGCACTACATTGATAGCTTTATGTACATTTGTCAGCCCTACTAAACATCATTCTAGAGTAACTATGTATTAACTTTTAGGGATTCTTATGATTTGCTGATGCTGGCACAGAATAGCTTAGCAGGTGAAAGGATGTGGGAAGGTTATAATGGCACATGTTAAGTGTCTAACTTGCTTGGTACAACCTGGCAGTGTTGGCATTGTGACTTCCACCCCAGGGCACGGCTGCTGTTTCCACCCACTCAAGAGGTTGGGTTTTCCCTTCTGTCAGTGACTCACTTTCTACCTGGGAACATTCTGACCTTCTGAAATGATTGTGCCACCAGCCCAGTCAGGTGTCTTCCCTCTGTTCCCTTAAATCAATATCCCTGAAATGACATTGTACACTTGATACAGCTCATCCGCCCACACTAGACTCAGGCCAGGGATCATCTGATTGTACCTTGGGACACTGCAAGCAGATATGGTCTTATAGTGGATAATGTGTGTGCGTGTCTTCTAGATGTAACATTTATTGATAAAGGTTCATTTGTTTAAAATTATCCAAATCTTGTTGGTAGCCACAGGTTTCTATTCCATTGTATTTGGAATATGTCGGATGCATTGTAATGTTTCATTTACTTTTGGAAATTTTACAGTTTCTCCCAAACTTGTTACTTTTTTATAAATATTTGATTACAATTGTAATAAGTATATGCTTTACATAGTTTCAAATCTTAATGCTGGTATAAGACTTTAGGGTATGATGGGATCTATTTTAGCACATGGTTTTTTACTGGACTTTGACCCTCAATGCTGGCTCTCTGCCTTAGGTAACCTCTATCAGTCACATGGGGCTGGCCTCATTATTCAGTGCTTCACAGGCGGAGTTTACACAATGCACAGGAAATAGACTTTTTTGCAGTTTACTTTATCAGTGTGAAAGTGAGTGTTTTTCTAACACATTTAGGAAATGCTTATTCCGTTTGTGGACTGCTCGCTTATACTTGGATATTTGAGGAAGTGATATTTTTATTTTAAGTGCTTGAATTTTTACTTTGCAGCACTGAAACAATCACATATATTGTGGAACAGAATGTAATAACATAAACTTGTCATCTTTCACTATTAGTATTTCCTGCAAAATCTTCCTATACATCTAATATATACATAGTCTCTCACTATAAATATATCTACAAAACATGATGATAAAAAAAAAAGTAACGTGTTTCCTTTTTTTTTATCTGGCTCTTTCTCATTAGTTGTAAATTAGTGTTCTGTGCATTTATCAGAGGATATTTTGTCTTTTTTTTTTCTACAATATGTATGTATGTATATATATATATATATATATATCATTTTGAAACAGACACGTTGTGAAGAAATATTGTGAAGCAGTATTTTGGAGCTTCACTACCTGAGGTCTACATGCACTCGTATGCCATAACAATTATTAGTAATCTTTACATTTAGAACGGCAAAGGATATGTGGCCATGAAGGCTTAAAGGTAAAAATTACAATGCAGTTGTTTTAAAGTAATCAATTGATATTACCAATTTTAAATTGTACCATATTTGAGGCCTCTGCTGAATGCATTCAATGTTGATGCTAAACTTTCATCCGAGAGTTTACAATATATTTAGTTCACTTTTCAAAAGCCATCTTCTTATAGCACACTAGCTGAACCTTGTAATACTACATACTTTTTGGTGCGCTATATGCCAGTGCTCATCATAAAATCAAATGCAATGCATTCTTAATATACATCCATTTCTGAATGACCGCTCAATTGTTAGGTAATTTATTTTATTCTTCCTATTGTGTTCTCTTCTTCAGTTTGACACTTTTTAACGCTGTTGCACAATTTCCCAAGACACTAGTCATTTTATCTTTGCAAAACATTGTATCCAGTTTCCATTAGTTTCCCTTCAACGCACAATGCCATCATACAAATTTTAAATGCACATTCAGTAGAAATCTGTCTAAATGGCACATATATATATATATATAGATATATAGATATATAGATAGATAGATAGATAGATAGATAGATATAGATAGATATAGATAGATATAGATAGATATAGAGAGAGAGTGTGTTTTTCTGTCGTGTAGTCTATAAGTTCTACCTGCCACTTGTAGTACGGTAATTAACAAAACTAAAGTTATTAGCTAGTGTATATAGTACACCTCTTTATTCACTGTCTGAATGCTAGATAGGAATATCTTTGCTGACATGGAATATGTGTACTGTACTTTTGTATATAGATGTGCATGTCATTCCCCCCCCAAGTCCTGTTGCAAAGAGCTTGTAATCTCTTCAGTCATTTTGTAATTTGCACTTGTGCGCTTCACAGGGATAAATATCCTGTAGTATATCAGTCTGGTCCCACTCACTAGAGTGATCCAGCCCCAAAATACCAGGCAATTCTACCCTGAACAGGTGAAACTGCAAACCCCAGACGTACGGTTCAGCCTCTGAGTGCCTCGTCGGTGAGGTGTAGCTGATATCTCCCTAATGATCATATAAGCTTTTAGAATTTAAGGTGATCTTTTCACTTAAAGGACTACAGTAGTTTGGGAAAACCCTGCATGCTTGTAAAGTATACTAATCTATAATTTGCAGGTATGTGAATCGGGAGCATACAAGCATTTTGAGAACATCTCGCTGCTAATGTTGTGGGAGATTGCCTTTTGCACTGCTAATCTGCCTGGAGGATGAGAGCTATCAACTTTGGGTTTACTTTTCTTTTCCAATTTTTTTTTGTTTGTTAAATGGCAGTCTTTTGACATTATAAAGATCTTATCTGTATCTACTGTTACTCACATTATCCCTGGTGTCTAATGCTGAAAACAAAGTGTATGCTCCCATTATAGCTAAATTGTCTAACCTTTTGTTTAAAATATTTTTGTGTTAAAGTTTTGTGATAGTGGATATTGCCATGTTCTACCAAAAAGCATATTGTAAATGAAAGTTTGGCAGATATTAATGTGAAAGTTGAATCCTGTAATGATCTGCTTCTTTCCTCTTACAATCAAGATTACCAGGATTCTGTCCAATATCTTACAGTCTCTATTTTTCTATGCCTTGGTCACATTTTCTTTAGACTTGTAATTTGTTTGGGAAATCCTTTTTTTTTCTGTAGGTCAGTATTGAGTTGTATTGGGTTTGGTCTGTATATTTGACCTGACATGCAGAGGTCATAGAGCAGCATTCTTACAGGGTGTATATAATGTTGCAGGATATCTCTCATACACAGCAGGGTGGTGAATAATTTCCTGCTCCACACACCCACAACCCCTTTGGCAGTATACGTCCTTTCGCTGAGAGCTTCTCAGATTTCTGTGCCTTCCCCTCTTGCCCTTTTTTGAAGCAGCTGAATGTCCTTGTTTGTTTGGCATGCAATCTTTTTAACGGTAAAGTTGAGGCCTCTCAGAACAGGGTGACCTGTTTGCGTACAGCAGTAACTCTCCAAGAAGTAAGTATGTAATGCTGTAAGTTTAACAAGGGAAGACCGTGCACTTCTCTTATCTTGTTAAACATGCAAATATGCAGGAAAATAAAGTCAGATGGCCATTTTAGGGAAGTACGATTTACCTTGTTGCATCGGCCTAGTGTAAAATTTTTTTTTTTAAATTCCCGAAATATTTTGACATTTCCTCTTAAAATTGAGAGAGCAAGTGAATATCTTATTGCGCTTTTTATAATCTATCAAGATTGGTTTTATTTTTGTATGTGTTGTGGCCCAGACAGCTCTGTACTCATGGTATAAATGTTACTGCATCTTGCATTGTGAACTTCAAACATTTTCTAGGTATCCAGGTTCTCTATTGATAGTCTAATGTTAAGTGTTAAACCCAACGAAGAGGGGCAAGGAGGGAGAAGCCACTGCATTGGGCTAGACTGACTCGCGTCGTAGATTGATGTTACCTGGGAGAGGTATTACTTGGTGGAGCAAGGTAGTGCACAGTTAAAAGTAGTCCATTTGGTTACAGAGAAGATTAAATCGTGAGTGGAGTTTAACTGAGAGGTTGGATGGTGCTTCTGCTCTGTGGCATAACCTTACTGAACATTCTACTTAATAAAGTAGTCATTGTTTTGTATCGAATATTTGCTTCAGATGACAATGATGATTATTATTATAATACTAGCAAATTGCCCGTCAAAAAATGACGGCAATGAAATTGTAAGTGAGCTAATGCTGTTTGGTGTATAATAATGAAATATATAATACATTAATAAATGAATATACTTTACCTATTTTGAAGCATTGTGTTGGAGAGCTGAAAATCTGTTTTGATGTTGCTGCAGCATTAGTGGTGTGGAGCTGCTGTGTAAGCGTGCTGAATGTGTGCAGTGTAACACTGTGCGTGCGCGAGCCCAAACCGTTAGCGTAGTGGTGTACTTCTCCATTGGCATAAAATGGCGGGTAATCTGTGGTATGCGTCTGCGAGTTTCTTGTGGTGTTTCCAGTGTTTAGAGTGCTGTAGCCTCATTTTCGTTTTGTTCGTCGGCCATTTTTTCTCTCGCTTAGCGATTTTATTAGTGTTCAAACTCTTTGATTTTTATTTAAATGAAGGTGTAAGTTGCTTTTTTGAGGTCCTGGATGGTTCCTCTTGCTGTACGTAAGCTTTTTATGTGTGTGTTGTGTGTATTTATTGTGTTAAATGTTTTTATGTTCGTGTGTTGCGTCTGATTTTTGCGAGGTCGTAATGTGTGCTAACGTGTCTCGTATGGTCTTTGAGTGTGTAGCCTCGTTTTCGTTTTGTTCGGCGGCCATTTTTTCTGTTGCTTAGCCAATTTTTTAGTGTCTAAACTCTTATTTTGAGTGAAATGAAGGTGTAAGTTGCTTTTTTTTGAGGTCCTGGATGTTCCCTCTTGCTGTAGGTAAGCTTTTTATGTATGTGCTGTGTGTATTTATTGTGTTTTGAATTTTGTAATGTTCGCGAGTTGCGTCCGAGTGTTGCGAGGTCGTAATGTGTGTTAACGTGTGTCGTATGTTTGCGTTGCGACGTAAAGTTTGCGAGGGTCGCAGTTGCTGGCGCTCCATGCCAGCAACTGAGGCCCTCGCTACGCGAGCCTGCAAGCGCTAGCAACAACTCGGATGCTCACAACTATATATGTGATTTCCTTTTTATTTGTAACGCTCCAGCATAATCCCTGGTGCTATACAGCGGTAAGTTAAAGTCAAAACAATATTGACACATTGCAAAAAGAAAAAAAAATTGATGGTTCACCTCTTTTGGATTTATTTCTTGTATATGCTTTGAAAGTCTCCAAAATGCTTGGTTGTTTTTATTTATTACTTTTTGTTACTATAAAAAAAAAAAAAAAAAAAAAATTAAACTCCTGTGAGCCACAGACTCCTAACACTATAGTCCAGCACTTGAATTAAATACGTATTAAAACCATTATAACAGTTTGTGCAATTACTTTAACACAATCTTCGAGAGTAGTAAATAAATAATTACAATCTGTAAGCATACCATATAACTGGACAGTAATATAGGATATAGCCAGTAAATATAACATATGTCTGTTGCTGTACCCTCCCTACATATTTCACTGTGAGCTCTATTGAAAGGAGTAGGAAAGATTTCAACAGATTAGCCTGTCCTTGGTAAGGCTGGAATATTCTCAGTTGAAATCCTTTCACGTGCTTTCAGTAGTGTTCTGGATAATGTGTAGGGAGAAAGCAACAGCCATGTTATTAAATGTATATTTCTCACTAAAGTTTTTGTTTCTGCTTTCCCATATATATATTTGTTAAAGCTACTATAAAAGGATAGGTTTAACATGAAATGCACTTACCCTGGCCCTTTTTAAAGGCGTATCTAAATTTCCTAGATTATGAATGCATCTGATAGAGGAGGATCTCTAGTGCATGCAAGCATCTTTTGCATGTACAAATACCAAACATTTACAAATGCACCCATGTTGGCTAAATCCCATCAGTTTGCGAGCTGCATTTTTTGTTCGTTGAATCCCTGAAAATCCCTGCTGAGATTAGCATAAAATTAATAATTTGTTTCAGGAGAAAGCAGAGGTTAGTTGATACATTTGTATTAAACTCTGGGGTTCCTGTGTTGCAAAGCAGCCTGTAGTCTCCCCCCCCCCCTCTGTGCTCTTACTCAGTTGTGAGCTCAGACCCCACCCAACCATCTGATTCCATCCTCTAGTACTTCCTTTGAAAGGTTAAATTCTGTACCTGGCTGCTCTCCAATATATTTGGCTATGTAATCTTCCTGTGGGTGTGCAAAGATGGATTTTACTCTCCTGCCTATTACATTGTAAGCACACTGAACTTTTCTATATAACATGTGTTTTTTCTGATCACTGCCTGTTTCTTACCAAACATTTGAAACCCAGGAAACTTATATACCTTTCTGCCCAACTTCCTACTTTTTGAAGTACCATCTTGTGAAAAGTTGGTCTATTGCAGTCCTGCCATCATGTACATGACTCTTTTTGGATGTAATGGTCAATTTTGTGTGCAGTCAATATTTTTGAAGCAGCTCTTCCTTTGTCACAAGCCTGCAGCACCCCCTTAATTTGAAGATACTGCTCAAAGATAATGTTTCTTTACACCATAGAAAAGCAATAAAGTTGATTTTCACCACACCAGGCAGTTTGAACGCTCTAATACTATTATTTTAATTAAAACGGAGTGATTGTGATGTCACAACTTGAATGCAGGCTGAGTCGAAGGGGAAGTTGTCCGATTTCCCCTGCATCAGAGCTGCATATCTCCTCCTACCTGTGTATTGGGTGGGCGTGGTCAGCTCTGCTTGTGTGCCTGATGGTCATGGAGGCAAGCTGGGCTGATGTCATGGGGCAGGGCTATTTGCTCCATTTCCACTGCCTGCAGATGTAACCTGCTTGCTGCAGCTCAATAGCGCTCCCCCTGTGACAGTGCGCCGGTCATCACCTCCCCGCCCCCTTTTCTGAGCATGGTCAGTCTGAAGCAGAGCTTATACTGGTCAGACTTTTTAGTCTGGCAAACAGAGCTGGCCAAACCCCTGAGACCAAGGTAGGAGGAGATATGCAGCTCTGGAGGGAAAAACACTCTTGATAAGATAAGAGAATATTTAACTTTTATTTATTTTAAACTGCATATTGTCTTTTTATAGGCTATGCGCAACAAATATAAAGCTTTAGAAAGGATGTGTTTATTTTTTTATTTTTTTGGGCCAGTATCATGGGTGGACAAATGTATCATATTATATTCCTAGTGAAATACAGAAGTCTTTCATGTCCTTAAAGAATGACACATTTGTCCACTCCTGTGATACTGGCCAAAATGCATTTAGAAAGTAAAATAAATATATCCTTTCTATGTAATTTTGTTTAGTTGGTGCGGGTTTTTTGTTGCATAAAAGTAAATAGCAACATGGTTATGTCTTAAGGTATTTTTATTAAGTGCTTGAAATCTCTGTTAACTTGTCTCAAATTTAATTTGTTCCTGTTTGTATTCATGAGCTTCAGAGAGCGAACTAGACAGTGGATTGTTTCTAATTAGCCTTTCAGTGATCTCCGTCAAGGAGCATGTTGCCACTAATTGTTTACTGTGAGACTGGGCAACCCCTATAGTTAGCAGTACACTGTCTTCATGAGCTGTAGAGGGGGATCAATTTCTAAGATTTTAGGCAGAAAAAAGAGCTTTTAAGCACTTTGGGCCCGTGTGTTTTTTTTTTTTTAATTAGAAGCCTGCATTTTGCGGTATATAGACCGTATGTCTGCGGGTGTTGCAGTCTTCTACAATTCCAATGCTATTCAATTGAACAAGCCCGCAAGTTACGGGCCAAAATATTAAACCATGCACTCATGTGTAGCAGTTCAAGACGGGAACATAATAAATTAAGCAAGGCCGTAATCTCCCATTTAGAATCGGCCAATAGAAAATGAGGCCGTCATCATTACGGCAGTATAAGATGGGGGTCCGATATGCAACGGGACACGCAAAATAATAAAAATGAATGCCGATACTGTTCTAGTCCATATGGGTGGCCTGATATGTATTAACTTATTGATGCCCGAAATGAAACCTAAAAAATAAAACCTTTTCCTGTTGACTTTTTGTGTGTGAGACTGTTGTGCAATTAATTTGAATGTCTGTCATCGCTTTCCCCGTCATTTAAAGTGCAGTATTGATTTTTTTATTTGCATTTACAGTGCTACTGACAGGGGTTAAACCATCTTGTGGGTCCTCTCTAGCACTCGTAGGATTTTCTCCTACATGTGCTGTTTAGGGGTGTGAACACATTTGCGGGCTTGGGGAATTAAAGCAATTGTCTACAGGAAAGATCAAAGGCTTCGGGAGGCTTGTAAGTTCTGGGTTTAACAACTACAATCAAGCCCGTAACCTGTTTGGGGCCTGCAAAAAGACGCCAATTGAATACCAAATTAACTTACGGGCTCCAGTAATTTACGATTGTTTTATTGAATTGGGCTCTTATTTTTAAGTGTACAAAGGTAAAGGGACCTAGCGGTATATTATATTTTTATTTGAAATCCAGAAACTTTCAATGTCCCTAAATGATCACTGAAGTCCTATTTATAGTGTGTTTTGAATAACTTACTGTGCAAAATGTTTACACATATTACAGCACCTCCGTACAATGTTTAAAAACTGTCAAACTGTATTTAAGCAGGACAATGTCGTACATCTAGTTTTTAAATAAGGAAAAAAGTACATTTTGATGCTTCTACAGGACCCTTGAAAAGTCTGTAATGCATACATTAGTGTAAGTTGTGTGTGAGGGGCGTGTACACTTCTGGAGAGCTGTTATTGCAGTGAATGATGCAAGGGATCTATCTCTGAGTCAGTGAGAATTTACTTTTTTTTTTTTTAGTCTGACTATCTTTACAATAGTTGTCTGTCCCTTTACTGCTTAGATTCCTGTAATTAAAAATGGGCTTAAATTCATGTTTTTCTAAAAAAAAATGCGTTGTGCTCATGGCTTACACCGCTGCTAATTTGGTACATACTTGATAAACAGGTGCTCCCCCCCCCCCCCCCCCCCTTGAATTGCAGTGACCCTTTAGTCTTTCATTACAGACTTTTCTTTATGACTGTTGTATTCAACTAATTTTAATAATGGACAGTTTTTTTATCTTCTGTAAAAGGATTATCGATGAATAACGTTACGGCTACTGTGATAAGCTGAAAGTGGTAAGGTTGAAGAAAAACGACTTTCATTTGGCACTGTTGCTTACAGTAAGGGTAGTGTATTAGTAGTAACAGCATGGTAGGGACAAAACACATGTAATCAGACGTGGAATATTTAGTTTTGTGTGTTTTGGACAGTATTTGAAAATATGCCAGCATATGTTGATCATATAATCTCAGAGCACAATAAATAGGATAAATGTTTAATTTCCCTGGAGGCTTGCTGCTGTAAAGGAAACTACTTTAACACAGACTTACCTCTTGACCTTTATTGTATTGAGGCCAGTTGCAGATGAGTTAGTACTTTGAAAGGAAGTTTAGTATTGAATATTGCTATTTAAAAAATGAATCTTATTAATGGCTAGTGCCTAAATAAAACATGTAGCTCCTTTTAGGACTCTGCAGTGGCCTTTTTAAGTTACTGTTTAATAAGAGCATGGAGAACTGGCTGTACATTGAACTAGCCATTTTCTCTACAGCAAATGAAGGCGAATCTCTCAAGAATGATTTGCTTTAGATACATTATCAGCTAGCTGACTGCTAATTGTTTTTGTTATAATTACAATCTTCTTAATTGTTTTTCTGGTGGCTAACACAATGTATCCCAGTGTTGTCATGCAGTTATCTTTGCTCCAACACCCACCAAACAAAATGAGCCCCTCACCCAGTGCTAAATATATTTGTGGTGGTTTATTA
The DNA here is from genome assembly GCA_027410445.1 of Discoglossus pictus. Classification (NCBI taxonomy): domain Eukaryota; kingdom Metazoa; phylum Chordata; class Amphibia; order Anura; family Alytidae; genus Discoglossus; species Discoglossus pictus. The sequence goes on along the minus strand of CM050164.1, from coordinate 229,215,101 downwards.
TAGAAAGGGTAGTACGATGAATGGACAGTTTACAGTGCTCATTAAGAATAAACCAACTTCAATTAGTAAATCAGTATAAACCACCTTTTCAGTTATTAAAACATTTTGATCTTTTTGTGAAAAGCTTACACTGAAAATGTTTAGACTTTTTAACTCGCCCTATCTTTTTCCTGCTGAAGATGAAGCACATTTTCTCATTCCAAAAACCACTCCAGGTTGTGCTACAGTCTGAAAAGGATGGGAAGAGCTTAATTTGTGGAAAATTAGCTGCTTTCCCCACCATTTTCAAAGATCTGCTTTCTTTTTACATTCCAGTTTTTGAAAACATGTATACTGATATTTACCAAGCATATGAAAGCTGACCCTTCAATGCAGAAACCAATATTTCTGTTTTTAAGCAAGTTGTGATTTTTGCTAATGAACACACTTTATCTTGAAGGTTGTCTTCTGATATAAGCATTTTATAACGTACAGTGTGTCTTTAGTGTAAAGTATCTAAATCTGTTCTCTCCTATTGCAAATAGATAATGAATTAGTGAGTGAGTTGTTTTTGTTTTGCTGCATTTTGATATTTTGGGGTGACTTCAGTCAGCATTATGTGGAATGATATCCACAGGCCTAGCCTAGCAATACTGAGCTCCCAGACCCATTCAGGGCTGTGTGTGCAGCACGCCTTCTGTATACATGTGCAGTGGCTTTCTGTTTTGAAAGGTGATCGTATTAACCTTTTCCACAGAATGTGCATTTTGTGAAATGTATCGGTGTCAGCTGCTGCTGCCTGTATAAGGATAGCAAACCAATGCAGCAAATGGCCCCTGTCCAGCTGCATGTTTTGGGAGCGGTCTGAGGTGAGGGGGCCCCAGAGTAACTTCTACGTATTCATTCCTCCGCCAGGAATTCTTGGCCCAGCTTCACTCACATGTCTGTGATAGAATTAAACACAAGGAAACCTGATTATTCAGGTACAGGCTGCCTGTGCCAAGGAACGGATGACTGTGTCCCCTTCTCAAAGGCACAGTCTGATCTAGGTTTGTTTTACTGCAGCAACTAAACTATGCACCACATGTCCAACTGTGAAGGTAATACTTCCAGATAAAGCTTGTCAGAAAGATTAGCAGGAATTTACAGCCATAAATCTGTCCAAGTAATGTACTCTCAGTAGCCTGGTTTAACTCTTCACTCTACTTGTGCTAAAGGTCAACCTTGTGCATTAATCTTAAGAAAACAAATTCCCTTGGTAACTAAATGCTGAGGTGAGGAACTCCTAGAGTATTCCTGGCTCCCCTTTTTATAGCCTACTCTCCCCATCCTTGGTACTGTACCACTGGCAAGCATGCTCTTCATAAATGTTGTCTGTGTCGTGTAAACCTTGAGTTGTCAGCACTGTGCTAATAGAATCAGTTTGTAATACCCACTCTTAGGATCGCTTTACTGGAAGTCAGTTTAACATACAATGCATATGTTTTAAAAGCCGTTACACTGATTTATGATTAAGAGCATGACTACAATTATGAAGGTATTTCAGAGCTAGACAGGTTGTGATAGTAGGGAATCCAATTGTTACTGCTGGATTAAAAAAAATAATATATATATATCTCTATCTCTATCTCGGCTCCTACATATCAGTTGGCTAGTTTTTAGTACGTAGAGGTCATATTTCTGGAGGTGCAGGGCGTGCATTTCTTGTCTGATATGTAAGCAGGTAATTTGCATCAATGCAAAAAAGATGTAATTGTGTAAGAAGACACACCCCTCAGACTACAGGCTGTCAGAAGTGTTGATTAAAAGAAACTGATATATATATATATATATATATATTATTATTATTTTTATTTATTTTTTTATGTTCATGGTCTACACAGCTAGTTTGTTACACCATAAACATGACACTCTTCTTGACCTACACTTATCCTTTTCTAAATGCTTTCATATAACAAACCCATGGGATATGCATAGAACAGTTACCGTCTGAAAATGTGTTTAATGTTTTGCTTCGGGGGGGGGGGGGGGGGTATTTTTAGTGGTGTAGCTTCTTTTCTTTTCGTGTCGCCATTCCCTGTACAATCAGACTCTTGTTAAAGCTATAAGGTTTCACACCTACACTTGTATTGGCAGTAGGTTGGGCAGTACTTGGCTCGTCACAGGTGGATATAGTTTCATGTAGGATTTTACCTACACCGCTGCACAGGAGTCCCTTTAAAGGGACATAAGCTGTATGAAGCACAAATTACACACAACTGTTCATTGTTTATTTTAGGGTGATACTTCTGGTTGACTATTTTGCAACCTGCAAAGTGCATTTGTGGTAGCATCTCAAGACAGGAAAGCTTACTTATACATGCCACTAAAGTGATCTGAGACTGTGTATCATGTACTTTCTTGTAAATAAGCTTGTGTCTTGGTGGTTTGGTCTTTCACACTTGTGGAGTATTGGCTTACTTGTCCATTAAGTATTTTTTTTCACAAGTCTTAAATAGACTCTCACCCCAAAATAAAGTTGTTTTTATGTTATTGTTAGAACATGAAAAACTGGCTGTTATGGATTTCTTTCCTAAATGAATCCATCCTGGGAAATTTCATGTTGCTGCATTTATAGGCAAATGAGGAATTTGCACATAATGATTAGCTGCTTTGTTGTGCTAGTTAGGACTACAATGTATTTGTCTCTGTAATAACTATATGCAATGTTATCTAGCAGTGAGACCCTCTCTCACCCGTATCAAGTACTCTTTACTAGCAGTTTTTCTCTAAAGTAAATTATATTTGAGCTGCACATTCACCTACAAATCTAAATATTCCAAAAATGAAGTCAGTTTAATGTTCTTTAAAGGTAAATAAACTTCTGTTTGGTGTGACAACATGCCATTTTAGACCAGGGCTTTTAACTTTTTTGTTATACATACATTATTCATACTCCAGCTACGGAAAAATCTCTAGCTGGCTCCTAGGTAACTTGGCTGGTTTCTAAATGTTAGCCAAATTTGTCATCCTAAAGCCTTTAAAATGTAGTCCTGTATTTGTAAGTCTGATCTATTCAGCCTGAATGTGAGGGCACGCCTGGTTACTAATCTGTGACACCATAATGGTATCGCTCATTGTTTGTGTCCACAATAGTTCACACAGGGTACTTTTTTTTTATTTATTTTTTGTTTTGTTTTTTAATCTACCCTTTAGTCATAAACCCTGTGTCATAATTCACTACTATGGGTCATCATGGATTACTGCATGTCAGGAAGGACACACCTTGTGGGTTACTTTCCAATGAACCATGTGTCCTTCAGTATCTGTTCATTGGACACTTAAGTCCTTATCACTGCTGAGCATTTAGAAATTGATAGATTGATTGTGTTTTTTTTTCAAACCTATTTTGTATGGGGATTTTTAGTTGTCCAGAATTGTACTATTAATTTTTTTTTTTATTGTGTTTATAGTTATAAATGTGTATTTTGTTATGTTATTGCAGAGGTGGGCAAGTTCAATCTTGGAGAGCCTCGCACAGGCCAGGATTTGAGGATATATTTTCTGTGCACAGGTGAGTCAATCAGTCTGAAGTGATTGACTCGTTTGTATGCACCAGGGATGTCTTCAAATAATGGCCTTTGTGGGGCTCTCTAGGACCTAACTTGCCCACCCATATACTATAGTAAATGTCAGGCGCAACTAATTACTGTTTATAATATTTTCTCTTGGCCATACATAGGCACAACATTTTTTTTGTTTAAGAGGAGTCTCTTACTTTTGTACTTTTTGCATTTGATAATTGATTAGCTTCTGCTATTCCAGCCCTAGCCAGCATTTCTCTACACCTGCCTATACATTGTATTATCTATTTCTTTCTAAAGTGAGCCGTTCTTGAATTATTCAGAGTTGTTTAAGCTGTGTTAATAAATTAGACCATAAAAGCAATTTGTAAGCTGCTCATTTGCATATTAGTCTGCTTGTCTGTCTGGTGGCGAAAGCAATGACACTAATATTATCATGGCATCTGATACACTTCCCCACCCTGATCCAATTGTGTCCCTCAAATTAGCATATCGAGTTGCATAATATTCAGAATAACTAAAGAATTATTTAATGTAAAGAAAATGGCTAGTACAATGTAGATAGTTAACGCTCCTTTTAAGGTTAAAAAAAAAACAACATTTTTAAGGTGATAGTGTGGTTTTAATATCTGTTTTGCTGCCCAATTTTCTACAAGTTCTTTACTCTTGTTTCTGTAATGGCTTACTGACTTGAGTGTAGGTGCTTGTTTGTTTGTTTTTTTTGTTTTTTTTTACACATGTCGTGCAACCAGCTCCATTTTAAGAACCTTTGGTTGTGCGAATGCATAATTCCTGAAAGCTGGGGAAAAATAAAGGTATTTGACTGCTTTTTAGAAATGGTTATGAATATCACTAATTCGTGGTATTTTTCTGTTGCAGGTTTCCTTTTGGAATATACGTTGCACATTTATGGCGATTCGGCGCGTAAGGACAGAGTACTGCCAGGCTCAGCACAGGGTTGCTGCAGACAAGTGAGCTAAGAGGCATCTCTGTGCCATCCTGAGCCTGCCTCTCCACCTTGAAGCCTCCTCCTGTTGCCAGCTGCAGCAACGCATATGGGAGTTTTTATTTATTTTTCTCTCCCTACAATCTCCTATTTTTCACTTCTTTATTTTTCCTTTTGTGAACTGAAGAATTTTACAAAGGACGGAATCAGAGTGGTTAGCTCTGCAATAACTTTATCTCCTTCCCAATGAGTGCCTCATTGCAGTAATAACCTGCTGCCATTTTTAAAAAATACCCAATCCCTTAGAAGTAATGTAAGAGGTTCTCATCGGATGCCTCGCTGCATCCCATACAAATCTAAGAACACCTACAATTCACCTCTGGGACTTGGCAATAATAAAAGTTCCCTTGCCCTAACACAAATATATATTTTTTTTCTTTATAGAAATTTTTAAAGTTTTCTGCTGTGAATTATTATTATTATTATTATTTTTTTTTTTTAAGAAATAAACCTTATTTTTTTTTAAATTGCTCAAAATGAACCGTCCAGCTCCAGTGGAAATATCTCATGACTGTATGCGTTTTCTAATCACCCACAATCCGACCAATGCCACACTTAACAAGTTTACAGAGGTAAGATAATCTTTCATAGGTAAATATATTTTATTGTATTACTTTGTGTTGGGATGGTAGTTTGCATAAGTTATGCATGAGGCAGTCTTGACTTTTCTGTATTTGTCATCACTCCATCAGTCAAGCTGTACTCCTTGAGTTATAGGGGCACTGTGAGTGTGGCTGACTTTTTAGGATGGCTTTTAAGTCAATTTAGTCCAAAACAGAACATCAGAACACTTTATATATATTTTTTTTTAAAGCATTTTTATACAGTAAAGTATTTTTACGTTTTTTCCCCGTTGGAAAATAGCGCTGGAACACATGCAGATAAGAGACATATCAAACACTTTTTTGTATCACAGAGTTAAGAGTAAGCAAGAACTCATGGATACCCTGTTCATTTTCTTATGTGATTTATATTCAAAGCAACTGGCACAAAAGCAGAATAGGTTGCATCCATAAGGCTTTGTTTCCTTTAACACAGGAGAAGAAAACAATCCCACAGTGTGCGCTTTTATTTTTTTTTGTATGAGAAACCTGATCTTGCTAGCATTTCTTGGACTACAGTGACCCTTTAAATTTGGTACAAATCTGTCAACCCCTAACATACACTAAGATCTGAAGAAAAGTTCAGTTTTGGTATCCTATTTTCTTACCGAAAACAGATTTACTAGCTGCATATGCTTAGGCCATAGACTCCCTAACATGATGTAAAATAACTACTACCATTGCCGGAACCATTCTGCCACTGATCTTTTACTCACACTTACTCTGTTAAAAATGTTGTGTAGATATATGGGGATATAGGTAGGGGATATTAAATACAAAGTACATCTGTGTTCACATTTGAACGTCTAAAGCAAGTAAAAAAAAATACCTGCTTCCAGCTCAGAGTTCAGAGAAAAAGTTATTACACTGCATTCTGAAGCTTAAAGGAAGTCATGTTTGATAATGGCCACGGAATGAAGAGCGAGGCATTTGTGGCCACATTTGTGTGTCCCCAGCTACCCACAATAGCATAGTGAGAAATTCTGTCACTTCCTGTTCAGTTCTTTAGGATGGTACTGTCCAAGGTCTATAACACTTCATTGTTCTAAAATCTTGTATTGGTCAATCATTGTCCTCCCTGGCCCACTGTGCCACGCAATGTAACGGACAGATTCAAGTTATTCACATTTTCCCTCTAAAGTTGATTTTCTACATACTGATGGAGCTTTTATAGTTCACAACATTATCTGTACATAGGATATACAAACTAATTGAGCTTATGTGTTTATCTGCTGTATCTAATCTGTCTGGGATGGATAAAATAGAGGATAAAAAGAAGCCAACTAGAATTTGAAGGTCTCTTGGCTCCAGGAATTTTCCTTTAAGGCTCCTTAATGTATGCCCATTTGCAGCCGTTTGGATTTTGTTACATTAATCCACCATGTCTGTGTCACAGGTGCTATATTTATTCTGTAGCTTTCTTTTATGACAATACAAATTGGCTCCCCTTTGATTGCAAGCGTGTAATTAGGCCAACACAATTAATCTATATTTGCATATGTATCCTTTCAGGAGCTGAAGAAGTATGGAGTCACCACCTTGGTAAGAGTCTGTGATGCCACATATGATAAGGCTCCTGTAGAGAAGGAAGGAATACAGGTCCTTGTGAGTACATTTTTGTTTTGCATTACAGCTTTAATGTTATGGAAAGTTTACTATGGCTTGCTTTTTTTTATTTTTTTATTGCTGGTGTCCTATTTTTAAAACCCCTAAGGATATGTTTACACTCATTATGTACTGTTGCTATTGGTTAAAGGAACCAGTTGCTGTAGTGCTCCGCAGCACAAGAAACTTGTAAGAATGGATGAAAAGCATTTTTCGTTTTGAAATTGTTGCTGAACGTGATGGCGCTAGATGTTTTTATTCAGTGTTGCAGAATCTTCGAGTGTCTCCCTGAACTCCTGGGTACATATGCACTTCCGCCCCTTCTGAGGTACTAGAATCCTGTAGGTTTTTACATACACCTTTAGCCATGTGCAAAGATGGCTCAATGTCTGTAGTGGACAAATTTGCAACCATGAGTGTCTCCACTTTTTCTTAAAAATTTGAGTTCATGAAATAAGACACAGTAAACGGGTATAAATTGTAAGGAATGGATATTGTAGAACATCAGTTCTCCCCTACAGAGCTAGGATAAGTCCTACCATATAAACCTTTTTGATTTTACCACACTGGAAACGCTTGCCAAGTGTGTGTTCTGCTGTAGCTGATGAGTCTGAGACCAGCAGCTATTGGGGTCCAGCAAACGGAGATCTAAGAGTGGAATGAGTCAGCCCAGCCCTGTTCATTTGATTTACTGGCCACATAAGCAATTTGGTGGCTATGTCCAACCTCAGTCCTCGTTATCTATGCTGCAAATTGTGCCACAGACAATAGTTTTTACAGCTGATCAAGAATTAACGTATGTATTTTGTTTCTCTATGGCACCAAAAACCGTGTTTTTTCTTTTTTGTTTTTTTTTGTCAAAGGTATATACAAGTTTCCTGGGTTTCAAATGTTTCCTAAGAATCAGACACTGATTAGTAGAAAAATATGTATTATATTGAAAAGTTGAATGTACTTGCATATTTATATGTTGGATACTGCTATCTGGATCTGCACAACCCTATGAAGCTTACATCAAGTGTACCTGGCTACAGTGCAGCTAGGTACGGGTTGTGACCTCAAAAGAAGTCACATGGTTGATGGGGTCACATCTGAAATTTTCCACAAAGAGACAGGGACAGAGGAAACAAAAAACACCAGCTGCAGTTGATGCAGGGAAAGGGCAACCAGCAGGGTTGTAATCTATTGTGAATGTGCTGCACAGATATTATTATATGAAAATAGATAGCACTTGCTAACATGTACCATACTACATATATCAGGCTGCTTTATAGCACCCTCCAATTGTGATGCAAATGTTTTCAACCTCTGCTTCCTCCTGATTGGCAAAAACAATTTTTGAAGTTTTATGCTAATTTAGCATGGGTTTGGAGAGGGTGTTAACCCTAATTTTAAACTGTCAGAAATTACAAGACATTTTGCTAACTTCAGGTAGGTGTTGGTAATTTTATTTTTATTTTTTTTCCATGCACAAAATGTTTGCATATACTGATTCTGCTCTATCAGATGCATTCATAATCCAGGAAACGTATATATGCCTTTTTTATCTGCTGGTACACTGCAGGGACTTTCATGTCCCTTTTTAATGTGCTCCCTCGCTATGTATTCTTTCCATAAGAACTCGGATTAGCTTACAATTTTACTGTTTCAGTGAAGTATATGGGATGTCTCATCCCTTCCTTCACTTTGCCATGCACTTTCGTCTATATAGTGGTAAATTAAATATACTTTGCAGCTCTCCATAAAATTTACCTTTTTAAAATAATTTTAGAAAACAAGCCCCTTCCCCCTGCTTGTGGAGATTTACAAATTATACACTTTTTTTTTTTAATTTTTATTTCCAGTGTAGATCACTTTTTTTTTTTTTTTTTTTATTACACTATGTGGCACACAGGGTCTTTTAAGACTTTAAACGCGTAGAAAAATAAATCTGATGGCAGATAAAGACCCAAGGTCCATCTAGACTGCCCATTCTGGATCTTGGAGGTTGGCTGGCCTATGATGTCACTGGCCCTGCCCCATGACATTAGCTCCGCCTCCACTGTCTACAGTGAGGTACCTGCTTGCTACTGCCCCAAAGGCCCTGTAATTAGAGCATTGCTCTCCTTTACTGAGCATGCTAAGTCTGTGCCAGTATCTGATTGGCCAGATTTGTGTGTCCAGCTGGCCATACACCAAGATATGCACAGGTAGGTGGAAACATGTTATGTGTTAAGCAGCTCTCCCTAAGGGAAAACTAAGAAACATTAAACCATCTCCATGTTGCATTGCCTCAGGAGTAGGCGCCGCCTAGAGGGAAGTACGAAACTGAAAATATCTTCAGATCACTCTATAAAATGCATGTTAGTAGCAGTCAGTAGTGTAATGTAGGCTGCTAGCAATGTACACAAATGTGCTTTCTTGTCACCTCCCACTATCGGACAGCAAGTATGGCATGCCTGATTGGAGAGCTTTCTCTTTTGGGAGGTTGTCAATTCAGTGACAATGCATCAGAAGATGGGGAGCGCTTTTGGTATGGGGACATGATTAATAGTAATTGGTAACCTGAAAGTTCCCTTAAAACACATACTGAATAACAAAGCCAGTCCCCATGAACCCTGGATATTCGGTTGAAATTGGTATTGGCAGATAAAAAAAAAGGTTCACAACCACTATTCTAGATAGGGTCTAACTAGGGTTCTTGGTCCCTTTTTCATGATGTTAATTACATTTAAAACTTGCAATCTGTTTTTCTTCTGGTTTGTATACAAGTAAGATGTTTCTCATTGTTTATCAAAAGTAGCCTATGTTTAAAGAGCCACTGAAATGGTGATGCAATTGGACTGCTTAGCAATGCAATTAGTGTGTGAAGAAAGCAAATTTCGGTCTAGTTCTTAAAACATACCTTTGAACACAAAAGAAATTTTACACTAAAAGGAAAATACTGTACTTTTGTTTAGTTATGTCCTGTTGCATGAGAATTGCTTTGAGCCTTGTGGTTCTTTGTACAATCGCAAACTTTGATAGTTTTGAATGTAGAAGTAACATGAATAAGAGGCGAGTTCTTGAATAAATACTTGTGTGAAAAAGCAATTTGCACACAAAAACAAAACACTATTTCCCTGTTGCTTTAATGTTAATTTAGTTTAAAAGTTTTACAGGAAAATTAAAATTAATGTTTAACATGCAAAATATACAACTTGGTGCTACAGCGGTTCTGTAAGATTGATCTGGATGCTTTTACCAATAACTGGCCCATGGGTTCCTTTACTTGAAAAAGCCCTGACATTTTTACATACATCAGTCTCTCAAACTAGAAACTTTGTCTGATATATAAGCCATGATCATAAAAGCATTTTTCCCAAACAACTTCAATTTACCACACATTGCTTGTGTCATGGGTGCATCTATCTTCGACATCTAGTTTGCCTGTAACTCAAGGTGGGAGGGTTATCCTAATGTCAGTCATACAACAGGACTGAATAGCTTTTTGTTTTGTTTTTTCTTTATTTTTTTTGTTCCTTTTTAATTCTTCATAGGTGCCTACTCTTGATAAAGATAAAATGTCTGACACAGTTGAATTAAAATAGAATGTAAATGTTAAATTAGACTGCAGTCAAAATGTCTTATAGTAAGTTTAATTAAGCTTTCCATAAGAGCAATTTAGAAATATAACTTGAATAGTTTTAACTAGGTCTCAAGCATCAGTTTTTCTATTGCTTGCTTAACTGTAGCTATATTATAAAACCAGTATTAAGATCTGTATGTAGATTCAAACATCTTCTAAGAACTGCAGTTTTAGTAGTTTTCACATGTATGTTCCTTTACTCTGATCTGTTTAAACTTTCTTTCAGTCCTACATTGAGCTTTGAATTCATGTTATGAGCAAGAAATGCCAGTGTCTTAATTTAATCAGTGGTTATTACAGCAGCACATTTAAATATTTGAAATGCAAAATGGCAAATAGGATGTTGGTGAATCTAGGTTGATAGTCTTATGGCCTTATTACAGGCTCCAGATGTATTTCAGAGGCTTTCAAGTGATTTGGGGTGTTTTTGCAGCATTTTGCTTAAGCCTACAATGTTTTTCTATGTCCGGGGTGTCAAACTCTGTCCTGGAGGGCCACACCCAGGCCTGGATTTGTGGATATCCTTGCTACAAGCAGGTGAGACTATTGCTTCTGCAGTCATCCTGACTGATTCACCTGTACACAGAAAGGAAATCCTCAAATCCAGGCCTGGGTGTGGCCCTCCAGGACAGAGTTTGACACCCCTGTTCTATGTTGACAATTGTTCTTCGCACCTATCACTGGCTTTTGCAGCCCTATAACTTACTGAATCTACCCCGTGTCTTAAGTGATATACATTTATTTTTAACATCCACTGATGTTTTAATCTGCCACCTCTGCTTTAAGCCAATTTTTCCATTGGGAAGTATTAGTAGTCTGCTCCCAATCAGTTACTTCACTAACTTTCCTCTGTTTGTGAAATGCAGTTTGTATTAAAAGTATCCTCTCCATTGTGCTGCCTGAGTAAACTTTTGCCACCCTATTTGCTGTTCTTATCCATAATCCTCTTTTTAAACTTTGCGTCTGAAGGCTGGCGCTTACATGTTTCTGGTCCTGTGTATTAGTAGACAGAGGTACTGAATGAAATGTGTCTCTTTTTTTTGTTTGAATAATAAATAAAAAAATCTCATCCCAAGAAGCCTTTGCTGTGTTTTCAGCTGCCAGCATTTGTGAATTGTCATTGTAGTTTAAATCCAAAGCACTTCACATATTCTAAGTGTAACCATATTACATGAGTGCATGACATCTCTCCCTCTTTCTTTGTAGGATTGGCCATTTGATGATGGAGCTCCACCCCCAACACAGATAGTTGATGATTGGTTGAATCTTTTGAAAACCAAATTTCGTGAGGAGGCCGGTTGTTGCATCGCTGTGCACTGTGTAGCAGGGTTGGGGAGGTGAGTTTTTGCTCTTGTACTACTAGTTGTAGATTCACTGTTAAAGACACAATTTGGGCCACATAACTGTCATAAAAGCATGTTGAAATACTTTTTGAAGCAAAATGTGTGTGTAATAGCCTGCCCACAGCCTGTTCTGAGACAATTGGGGCTTTGTTCTGTGTCATGACCAACCAATAAGGTTGCAGGCATATTCCCCCAGTCAAGTCTATGGGAAGTATTTTGACTGCTAGTACTTGCCTGCCCAGAAGACCTGTGATATCATGGATAGACTGCTCTTTCTGACCTGTGACTCTATTATAGAGCTCCACTAACGATGACTTGCAGCTAGAAGTGTTTTGAAAAGCAAATTTGAGTATCCTCTTTTTGGGACCGCTATAGAATAGATCCACAATCTTAAACTCGCTAGTCTCCATTGCAACGCTATTGAATGGTACCAACTAAAGCGAACAGATAGCATTGTCCTATATCCCTATCTATATTAACATCCTATGGCAGGAAATGGTTAAATTAAAAAAATACATATGTAGGGGTATTACCCTCTTTACTAGTGATCCACTACCCCTAGCAGCAGAGTATTCCTCAACCTCTACCCTGTATACCATTAACCATAGGGATCCCTATGGAACCCCTTGGTAATTTTAAGTTTTTTTTATAATCTATCAGGGGGATGGATTATACTTGCCATCCAGCCATGATCTTCAAAGCCATGGTTCTCCCTCTTAAGCCCTGGATAAGTAGGTAATTCCGTTTTTTTTTATTTTTTTTTATTTAAATGTAGTAATTAAAAATGGTCAACAGACTAATGTTCTCGTGCACTTTCACTTAGTAAAGCTCAAATACAGGTACTTCAGTAATGCCCTTTTAAGTGTCTGTGCCTCTGTTATAGTATTGCTATTAACACGTTCCTGTTAGAAAAAGACCGTTCTGGGTTTTTTATCTTTTTGTATTTTTTTTTTTATTAAATCTTGTAGACAAATGGTTTATTTTTTAATATCCGTCTAAAAAAATCAAAGCTTAAGAGGGAGCTCAAGTTAGGGTCATTCAAATAAACTCTTCTGTGTGGAGCTGTATGAAAGGTGCATTTTGGTAAAGCACTCTGGGATTACATGCAAAGAATGGTAAAATAAATAAAACTTTGCCAAGGTAGCAGCATCTGGTATATTTGTGATGGATAATTGATATGGCACTGATCTGTTTAATTAGCACACAATGCCTGTTATAGTATAGCTGAAGGGCACTGCTGTCTGCACGCCCATGGGACCTGTGTGTTTGTAGAATGGGATGTTGTGGGACTGATTTGGCAGAGAAGCAGGATGAAGATGATGGTCTCTAGCATCACTGATGAGACGATCTGTGGATTATCTGGTCTAAGCCTACTTTGCTGCCAGGGTACACACATTTGAATGCTTGTTTTGTAAGTTATTGTGCCAATGACCTGTAGTAGGGAAGAGAAATTAAAACTGAAGGGTGAAGCAGACAGTCTCTATTTTCACATTCGGTTTCAATGCATATTACTTGTCAAAACTACTTGGCAGTGAATTCTGGGTAACTTTGCCATTGGAAGGTTGGAGACCTTGCATTGTGTTTTTAATCCAATTAATAATGCTATTCTGGTGTTGATCCTGCGGGGCAACTTGCAGACTTTCCCCATCCAATACTCACTTCACTGAACTCTTGTTGTTTTCTTGCAGGGCCCCTGTGCTGGTCGCTCTGGCGCTGATTGAATGTGGGATGAAGTACGAGGATGCTGTGCAGTTTATCAGGCAGTAAGCATTCACATCCTCTCTCTCCCATTCCCATTTATTCCTCCTGAGTTTACTTGTTCCTGGTAAACCAGGTTTATACAAGCCATTTTATCTTTTCTTCTCAGGCTGTCCTATGCAGACTATTCTAATGGCATAGTGGAGCTTTTTTTTATTTTATTTTTTATTTAATTTATGCATTATATGTGAATTTGCACTTTAAAAGGTCATATAAAACTGTACAGATGTACACTGACCATGCAGATTTATTACCAATATTTATAGTGAGTTTAAAGTGTGAAGCCAGCCTTCTAATGATGAGCAATAGGTGTTTTGGCTGTGTCTTCCAATAGAATAACGATTATTCTTAAAGGCTAACTTTTTTTTAAAATTTTATTCCCCTCCCCCCAGGAAACGAAGAGGAGCATTTAACTCCAAGCAGCTGCTCTACCTGGAGAAGTACAGGCCCAAGATGCGCTTGCGATTCAAGGATGCCAATGGTCACTGCTGCATGCAGTAATGCCAAGATGAAATAGATGGCTTTAATTTGACTCTCTAGCTCCCACAGGAGCAAATCTGGGATCTGGTGAAGACCCTAGATCAGAAAAGAAAAGACTGATCTCTGCTGCCTCCGTCCCACCAGAAACTAAATGTCAATAAGTGCCACCAAAGGCAAAAATAAAATTGAATTAAAACCTGTTTCAGTGAAGGATTTTTTTTTTTTCAACTGTATAACTTTATTTTGAAATGTAAAACTGCAGGATATTACTTATTTCCATGTGTAACTTAAGAGAATGTAAGTGCAAGATGTGTGCCGAGCACAAGTGCAGGTATAGATACTTCCAGTTTAAGTGGAGCCCGTGTCATATTACATGTGAGACAAGAAGGCTTCTTTTTAGGTTGATCTTTCTGTTCTCTCACTTGCCTGTAAAATACAAGCAAATGTTTTTATCTAAAATGAGCACGTTAATATATTTAATTCAGTACAATTACAATGAAAATATTTGAAGAGTTGAAAAGTAGTGTTCCCTAATTTCCACATACAAAATATTCATGCTTGATCTCTACCTTCAGTGGAGGACCAGGTTTTGTTAACTGGTTAATAATTCTTTTTTTTTTTTTTTTTCTTCTGTGCTCTAACCTCAAAATACATATACATTATTTGAATATTTAAATGAAATATCTAGAGAAAGGGCTTGATTGGTTTGTGGGACTGTACTTGTCAGAGCCCTTGGCAACTCTTTACTCCACAGCAAGGCCTTGTAATTAATTTTCTATATTTGAATAAAATTTCTCTGCTTTAAGCAAAAAATGTTTTTTTTCTTCCCCATTGGCTATCCACAATTGGCTATCCACATAAATTAGGTCATGTTATCTCATTCCCCTCCAGAGAAATTCTGTACCATCAGAAATATTTTATATCTATATTCTAAAACTGTGGGTTAGTTTTGCCCTAATGGCCTCACTGCAAACTGCACTTTTTAATATTTAATTTTATTTTAGAAGTTACCATATTGCTGTTACCTTACTGCTGGCCTGCCGTTTCTCATTTATCAGAGTTTATACTTTTAGCAGGTTCGTTCAGCTGCTGCAAGCAGGGGAGAAGACTGGGAGGGTTGAATGCTCGGTGTACCAGATTAGTTCATAGATCTGTCCACCCACTCTTCTCTTGTCTAGGAAAATCCTCCAGGGAACATTTTCTGAAACGGTGGTAAATGCTACTGAATTGCAGTGTACTAAAATTAGATAAATGTTGGCTTATTAATATTTGGACCCTAATGTGTTTTTTTTTATTTTTAAAGCGTGTGTCTGGTGGTATCCATCTACTTGCACAAGGCTGTTTTTAGAGTGTAGATTCACTTTTTTGTATTTGAATCCATAGCCTCAAGCTTGCCAATCCGCTTCACAAACTGCTATATAAAAAACAAATTTCCAGTAATATCTGGAATTGTCACTGCTACCTGTTTGTAGAGTCTCCCAGTACTATACAAATGTTTTCTTTTTAATCTAGCTCGCTGGGGAAAGCCGCGAGGAGCATTGGGTAACACAGTTACTATATTGATCCAATGAGTCATATTCTGACCCACAGAGGGTGAGACATGTAAGTTTAATGTGCTCTGCTGCAAGTCCATTATGTATTGTAGTGGGCAGTTGCTGTAAAGAGGCTGTGTATTGTATTTAGTGGCAGTAGCACAGTTGTATTACACAATCCCTGCTAATAGGGCTGTACTGCATACAGCAGCCTTTTATTCTGTTTTGCCTGTGGATTTGAAGCAGGTTTCCATAACAAACGTGTTCACTTTCAACAGAGAATTTAATCTTTCCTTTTCCCATGACATTTAGAATAGAACTGGTTCTTTTAGGCTATGTAATGCTTTTTTTTTTTTTTTTTTGTTCTTTGTTTTTCCTTCCCATCTTGAAATCTGTACAGTTCTTGGCATTCTACTGTTCACAAAAATACAAGATAGCATCCCGTATACATTGTTATCCATTGTCCAGCAATGAAATGAATATGAGATAACAAAAAATGGTTGTGGTTGTACAAGAGCAGTTTCAATTCTTGTTGTTCCCCACTAGGATAAATGTGCCTAAATATTTTGTCTCTCTTCCCAGGCCTATATATTTTTTCTTTCTGATTTCTTGCTTGTAAACAGAGTTGACGACTAAAGGAGGTATGCAAATAAGTGGGAAGTAAATGAAATGTGCTAAAACAAAAATAATTTGAACTCCTGACGTGTTCAATAAAACATTTTACACATTCTACTTTGTCTCCCATGAGCATTTAATTGTGTTCTTCAAATTCATTGCATTGTTTTGTGTTTCAGCTCCTTAGTATTTGTGCATCAGCAGATTGAATATGTGCATTCACACGCTTGCCAGTTTTCAGTTGAAAAAAAACAATACAGAAAAAAAAAACAGATCTATCCTATTATGATGTCCGGACAGGTCCACTGCTGCAGTGCAGCCTCCAACTGCTAGATGATTCTGACTATTTTGCAGCATTGCCAATATGTGAGACGTTCTAAGCTTATGTTAGCCTAACCCTTGAGCTAACCCTTAAGCTTTGACTCTATGATATGGCACCAGAATAGCGGCAGCGCCATCTTGCGGATGCTCACCGCCGCTGCTGCTGCCTTGTCCTGTGCTACCATAAGAGGATAGGTCCTAAAAACCTTCTTGGGGTAATAGGCAATTACTGGCAATAATCAATTGAAGATTAACTGATAAATGCTGTAATTTTATGTTGCATATTTGGAGAATTTGCTATTTCCGTTTAAAGGACCACTTTGGGATTTAATTTATTTTCATTTCTATTTAGCAATATAAAAAAAAAATCTATATTCGTTCTTTAGACGTCGGTCGCTAAGCTTTCCATCCCTAGGCGAGTGTCCTAATGGTGGTCTTTATCTGCTATCCTGATAACATTGTTTGTTTACCTCCTTGCTTGCAGTGCCTATTGCACAGGTGAGAAATCCTTTCACCTTATGGACACCTAGCAGTCCGGCAGAAGTGCTTTAAGAAACTCTTAAGTTCAGGTGGAATTTTCTAAAAGGTATTTTTTTTTTTTTTTAAATACTGATATTGCTGATCAGTAACTAAACCAATTCTATTGTATCAATCAATACTACAGTGACATTCATAACGTATACTAAGAAAAAAGTGAATTAAAATTTTTAATCCAGTGGCCTTTTAAATCCTTGCTCTTCTCCACTAGGGGTTCGGATAAATGTACCTAAATATTTTCTTTACTTTCACAAGTCTATTTTTTTATTTTTATTTCAGTTCTTTATAAAGTTGTGTATTGACAGATGAGTACTTCATAACTAATCCACTAAAACACTTCAAACTACAGTCGTGATATTCAGCCTGCACATGCCCATTATTGTCATGACTTTAGACTGAAAACTCAACCCTACCACCAGGGGATAATGGCTATTTTTGTTATTGCTTGCGTAGCTCACAAAGCCCTCTTACAAGAAAATGTACGATTCTGTTAAGGCTGTGGCCGCAGTACTGATTATATATTGGCTTGATTTACGTACTGCATGCAATAGGGAAATGTAGTGTAGCGGGTAAAAGCATGCGTTTTTAAAACTAAAGGTTACAAGTGATTTTTTTTTTTTTCAAATGTTCCCCTTCCCACATGCTTTACACTTATGTCTACTTTAGTTTCCTTTAAGTTTGTTTGCATTGCTCAGAATGTAGAAAACTTAAAGAATCTCCCTCAGGTCAAAATATTCAGGTTTGACAACCTAGGCTAAGTTGGCATTGGTTACTAGACTGAAATCTACTTCTCATGTAGAATGAGTTTGCATTTGTTTGATCGCTGTGCACATCCCAAGTTATATTGGCTGGAGCAGCCAAACAAAAAACATGAAAAATTTGTGGGTATCAAGTCAGGTCATAGGAAGACAATGTGACTTGTCACCTCCACTAAACTTTTAGTATTCAATTTACTTTTTAGAGAAGATGTACATTTTTCTAACATTGTACAAATCAGGCATAAGGGTACATTAATAAGACCTCGATACTAGATGATGCCGATCGTATTTAGAAATGGAAAATAAACCTGTAATTTGGTAATGTCATATAAAAGTATGTAATTTGAGCTTACCCTTTTTGTCCATCTGGTTATACAGGTTGCAGAGAATAAAAAAAAAAAAAAAATTCAGTTGAAAAATGGTAATTCTATGATAAACTGCCTTCAAGGGAGCCTTTAAGGTACATCTAAAAGTGCTATTGTGTTAACTTTTTTTTTTTTTTTTTTATATGTTAAAGGCAAAAGAGAAAAAAATATCTACAGCATCTGTTATGATTCAAAGTAAAACTACTGAATCATAACATGTCACATATTGGTTGGATTTAAACAAACTTTGTTTGAATTAAATAGACTGGTTGGAAATGAATTAATTGGTAATTGAGCAGACGTGCTGTGACCTAGCCGTATGATCATAACTCTTTGAGTTTGATACATTTTCCCTTTTTAATGCTGCTGTTTGTCTTACGGTAGATTGGGGGGGGGGGGGGCATGTTCTCTTGTGCAGCCATTGGTGTCACCAAGTTTACACTCAGCAGGACCTCTATTTGCTGCCAGCCTTATAAATACTGAGCTATTTCGATAAAACTGCACACACGCTGCTCAGGACAGATGTCTTCTGTGGACTGGAATTCCTAGCGCTGAGCTGCTCTTTTCTGTATAACTTACTACCCCATTAGCTTTGGGTGATGAAGAGCTAGCATCCATAACAGCGCTGAATAATGTGCTAATTAAATAGGAAGATTTTGAAATCGGCTGAAAGCGAAAAGACTACAATATAGTTTAATTTGTTTGGTTGTTCAGTCATGACTGACTTTCTGTGACTGTATGAACTACAGCATGGCAGGCACATTTTGTGTCTGGTTGTACCTCGCTATAAGGTTTTCTTGTCAACGATACTGGAGTGGGTTGCCAGTTTCTCCAGTGGACTGTGATTTGTCCAACTTCTGCTTTGACCTGCCCATCTTGGGTGACCCTACATGGTTTAGTTTGCAGCTTCATTGAAGTACACAAGCCCCTGCTCCACAACAAGGAAGTAATCCAGAAGTGGAGCATTTAATAGACAGTTGTTTTATATTTGTTCTATGGACCATTCTTGGTGTAATATCCCCCCCCCCCCCCCCCCCAAAAAAAAAATCCATAGGATAACAGAAACATACAACTTTTTTGAATAGAGGTAGTATGATTAGTATGGTGGCAGAGCTGTAGTATTATGAGCTAGCAGCATTCCTCAATGGTTCTACCAACACAACCGAGCAGGGTTTCACAATCTATGTGAATATCAATATTGCGCCAAAACTTGTTCAGCTGCATCTGCAACCTGTTTTGGGAACAACTTATTTGCTAGCCATGAGAAAATAAATTCCATATTTCAATGTTACAATATCCTACTATTACCTGATACTTTCAGGGCAATGGGAACCTCCATGTTCCACAAAGACTATTAAAGAAAACCTGCATCCTATACAGTGCAACAGCTGTCCTTTTATTGGTCCATCACATAATGACAATCCATCTACACCAAAGCCACATGTAGGTGATGCACATCTGTGGGTGCAGTGTTTGTAGTATTTGTGCAATGCTCAAATACAAATAATGAATATTATCTGCAAAAAGATATTGGTGGTAGCACACCCCAAGAGTCGCACATTTGTTGTCATACATTTAAAGGAGCAGGTATGAAACATTACAAAGATTTTTGTTTGGCTAAACAAAAAATAGTGCTGTAGGGGTTACATTTTATTTTATTGCTCTACAATAAGCTTCTGACAAATTCTATTTGGGGTTTGTCATGGAGGTCTGTGGAAACACCAGCAACTCCCTCTAGTGGTTGAAGGTGATGCTGCTAAAAAAAAAATAGGTGTTCCTGGATTTTTTGTAAAAGCAGTTTTGACCAGGATTAATGGAATATTTATAACCTTTACAGAAATTATTTTCCATGCAAGCAAAAATTTTTGTTACTTTTAAAACATGGTATTTTTTTAAACTTATATTTTGACACCTACAGATCATAAACATATTGTCTTTGATCAGTTGTTCAGTCGTGCCTGAATCTTCATGACCGCAGCACACCAGGCGTGTCTGTATATGCTAATCTATAAGGTTTTCATGGAAAATATACTGGAATGGGTTACCAGTTCCTTCTCCAGTAGACAACAGTTTGTCTGACCTGCCTATCTTCGGTGTTCCTACATGGTATAGCTCATAGCTTCTTTGAAATACAAGCCCCTACACCACAACAATGTAGCAATCCAGAAGGGGATACATAGATATAAAAGCAAACACAAAATAGTAAAATAAAAAAAAAGTGCTCAAACGGAGAGAACAATACTTAAGTAGGTTTGTTCTATTGGTCCTGTTACCTACTCGGAGAGCAGCCTCCTTTAGCTCACTTGTGCCCTTCACAGGGATAAATATCTTGTAGTATATCAGTCTGGTCTCACTAGAGTGACCCAGCCCCGAAATAATACCAGGCAATTCTACCCTGAACGGGAGAGACAGCAAACCCCAAACATACATTTAGCGTCTCTTGGGCCTCTAAAAGAGGTTGCTCTCAGTGTGGATAATTTGCATAGAAATAATCTATTCAAGTTAGTTTGTTCTCTAATTGAGCACTTTTTTTTTGTTTTTACGCATGCAAAATGGTAATATGTTTCTTTGCATTACATGACCTATTTGTATCATGGTCCTTAATATAGTCTATTACAGGGGTGTCCGAGTTCGGTCCTGCTGGGCCACACACAGACCTGGATTTGAGGATTTCCATTCTGGTGAGTCAATCAGGATGACTGAAGATGCGATAGTCTGACATGGGTGCAGCAGGGGTATGCTCAAATCCAGGCATGTGTGTGCGGCCCAGATCGACAGAACTTGGACAACTCTAGTCTATTATCATATATATAACCTTGACATACTTAAGTAACAAGTAAGATTCATTTATAAAGGTTCTTATCTATTTGTATCCAGTTATACGGCCTATATTAGATTCAATAACATGTTGCTAATCTCGGTAATGGTTCAGTACCTTAATATCTCTCTTCATATAGCCTGACGGATCCCAAATGAAAATGAAATAAAGCTTCTACACGTCGTCTTGTTTCTATATCAAGAGTTTCGTAGGGAATGATAGCAACTGTGTGATTTATCCCTTTAAGATGTTTGATGCAGCACTTTGAATACTCTGAGCACATAGCCGGGCCACAAGTAATGTTTCGGATCAATACACTGATCTTTCCCAAGGGGTTTATAAGGGCCAGAAACATCGCCACTGTCTCCATTATATGCTCCAATAAAGCTATACTACTTGAATGCACGTGACAGTGCTGGTTCATCTGTTTATGGCAGCCCAGCTTTGCAGGTGTCTGGTTACTGTCAGCATGAGCAAAGACTTCGAGCATTGTCTAAGCTACAGTGTGACAGGATCCGCACAATCTTGAGTGATCCAGGACACAACACAAAGACTTGTCAGGTTAGGAATCCACAATAAGAGTAGGGCTGGAGGGTGTCCCACAAGGCAGAGAGCAGGCAAGGCAAGAAACTGGGGTGTGTATTAGCAACAGTGTGAGAAGACATATTACTTCAGGATAAACACACAACAATATGTGAGTGTGTATATATTTAGGACGCACAACCAATAATTTGCAGACTTGTTCATTTAGGAAGGAGTCGCAGATGGTTTCTGTGGGTGTGGGATGAATGGATAAAACAATATCTTTTTTCTCAAGCAGTTTGGCTCCTTCAGTGTTTGTTTGTTTTTTCCAGCCCTTGCAAAATAGGAAGGTGACAGACTGTCTTACTTTTTCTCACCATGGATACAATTTCATGATGTGACTCAACAAACATACTAGAGGCAAAAGAACAAAGGGACACAGAAAAGGATTTAATACTAATTTCAGTAGAGAAAAATAAATGGTTTATTGCATGTATTGGAAAGAGCACCTGTCAAAGTATTTACCACTGGACAACCCCCCCCCCTGATGTTTCTATATTTGTATGTATAAATAAACTATGGGTATGCATGAGCTGTATTCCCTTTGGGCTCCTACACTCCTGAATAGTGTCATGCCCCCAACTACATTTTAGTCACATGGGGCCCTATTCTTTTGCCCAATTCATAAACTTATACACCCTTAAAACGGCTCTTGATATTGCCACCTATTCTATTAGCTACTCGCAATCCGATTACAAGTTACCCACCCATAATCACTACGGGCCAGCCAAACCCACAAAACCTGCCTTAGAACTCCATTGGTTCTAGCACAACTCCAATATTACAAGCTCTAAATAAAGTTACACAAAATAGATATTTTCTTAGACCCATATCTCTAGCTCGCAAATAAAGTCTGACCCGCAACTGGAAAAAGTATCAAGTTACGAGTACTAAACGGGAAGCACAAGGGCTTTTTCAAACACCTATTAGAGCTGTGACCGTAATTAAACACACAATACTGTACTTTAAAAGCACAGGTTGATTGCGAGCCTGATTGGCAATTATTACTTACTGGCACTAATTAATTTGTAGCCTCCGATTGCAGATTACGTGCAACTTCCATGCTTTACTGGAGATGGACTCCTTTACTATTAGCTATGTCTAAGAAGTAAATTACGGGCTTACTTAATTATTATGAGATCATATGATCACGCTTCCTGAAATCGGACAGTAGGGTTTGTGAGTCCAGCCATGGGGTTGGAATTTGAGAGCTGGAGCCAATAGAATACATCTATACATTTATAGGAAAAAAAACACACCTGCAGCCAAATTTGTGATTTTGAGGCCTTTGTGAGCAGCTAACAGGATAGGGCCCATGGTTGGCTTGAACAATCCCAGGATGCAGCTGACAGTATTAGAGGGGCCAAGAAAGAGTTGCTGGTGGGGGAGAATGTAGGGAATCCATGACACCATGTTAGACAAGTAGTAAATATGTTTCAAGTTTCTGCAAGCATTTTATGTTCATAATGTGCAATGTTCCTATTTATATGCAATGATTCTATGTTTAATCACATTAAAAAAGATGATAGGTTTTATTAGGGGGTAAAGGCAGTGGTGTATTTCTGCATAGGCCAACAAGGCCCAGGCCTAGGGCAGCACATTTGCAAGGGGCAGTAGACTGTCTGGAGTTGTTTATCAGTGCAGTGGAATAAGTGTGTCCATATATAGTTGCATTTCTTTACATCAGACACTTTCTAATACTGTATACATGGGAGTGTTTAGGTTATGCTGCTCTGTGCCATTAAGATGTGCTGCCCTAGGCCTGGGCCTTGCGTGCCTAGGCCGAACCCCCCCCCCCCCCCTAACTGTATACATACATTAACACATTCACAGTTATGCTTCTAAATACACGAGTGCAGAATTTTAAGATGGAACCTAACAAGGGAGAAATGAGGAGTAGTAACAAGAGCATGATAACCAGACAAATCAGAATTCACCAAGTACAGAAGACTAGGCATTGGACATACCTAAAGCTTTCCTAAGGTTTACAGGACCACTGGGGTACATTTCTTCTAGATCGTCTTGAAAACTGCCCTTGAAAATAGACAAATTATGTTTAGAATGTATAAAAAAATATATATATGGCTACTAATTTATTGCCTTTTTATGCTGCTGGTGAATCTACCATTTTAGTATCTTCTGAGGTGGGTGGAGATTTTGAATGCTGAAGAAGATTCCATCTGCATAACGAGGATCTGGCAGTTAATAGTGCCAGTGCTTTCATTTTGATCAGTGGGAATTTCCTTAATTTACTAGAAGCAGACGTAATCAGCTCAGAAAAGAAAACGAATTCCTGCAATAAAAAAAAATTATCTATAAAAGTTAAAAATATGAAGTGTGTTTATTTTTTGTCTTCTAAAAACATTTTGCCCATTTAGTTATTGAAAAGACCATATACAGTGCTCCTTTAAGCCTAATCATTTTCGAAAGGAGAGAGGATAAATTAGATGGATCTTTAGGAAAAAGTGACACAGTCAAACTCAGTTAAAGACCATTAAACTCAGGATTAAAAAAACAAAATTGATTAGAATTAATAGGTATATCTTTGCATATTCTATTATTATTATTATTATTGTCTTTATTTATATCGCGCCAACATATTCCGTAGCGCTGTACAGTGGTATTGTACAAGGCAAAAAACAAACTTAATACCTTATAAAGAATTAAGGGCCCTGTTTTGAGCATATAATCAAATGCACACAGTGCTTGTTTCCAAGACACGAACACACAATTGAAAACTCGCAAACTTACAATCTAAGGGTTTAGGTGTGATACAAGAGGGTGGCAAATACAAAATGCAATGTGAATGCAATTTGTTCAGTCAAGTGGAGGTGCCTGTGTGTTGTACTGTACAGTGTGGGTGGGAGTGTTATTATGCTGTGGAGTGTGCAATTGTAATTGTAAAGGCTGAAGGTCATAAGATTTTGTAAACAGGTGTGTTTTAAGTAATTTTTTTAAGGTTTTGGGGCAGGAAGATAATCTAATGGAGCGAGGCAAGGAGTTCCAAATAGTAGGGGCAGCACGAGAAAAGTCTTGAAGACAGGAGTGAGAGGAGGTGATAAGAGAGGAGGAAAGAAGAAGGTCGTTATCAGAACGAAGGGGGCGGTTGGGAGAGTAGAGACAAGAGCAGAGATATAAGGGGGTGCACTGTTGTTGAGGGCTTTATGTGTTAGGGTCATGATTTTAAATGTGATTCAGGAAGCTATGGGAAGCCAGTGGAGTGATTGACAGAGAGGGGCTGCAGACACTGATCGTTTGGTATTGAAGATGAGTCTAGCGGAGGCGTTCATTATGGATTGGAGGGGAGACAGACGAGAGATGGGTAGGCCAGCAAGGAGGGAATTGCAGTAGTCGACTCGAGATATGATGAGAGAGTGTATTAGAATTTTAGCTGTGTCTTCTGTAAGATAATGACGAATTTTGGAGATGTTTTTTAGGTGAAACTGACATGATTTTGTTATTGATTGGATGTGAGGAATAAAAGGGAGGGCCGGATCTAGTAGAACCCCAAGACAACGGGCCTATGAGGTGGGAGTGATAATGGTGTTGTCAACAGTGACAACAGTGCATTCTATTGCATGCACCAGCAAACAAATGGAGAAGGATTTCAGAGAGGAAAAATGTGAGGGTCAAAGTGGCTGGCCCTATAGTGATCAATATGTGTGTATATATATATATATATATATATATATATATATATATATATATATATATATATATATATACAATATGTGTAAGTAATAAAATGTATAGAAGAGATATATTTTTTTCTAGTGTTTAGTAAATTTAAGCAAATCTGGGCTATCCTGAGGCTTAATTAAGAACATTTTAGGTAGATACAATGGGCATACCTGAAAAGCCTTTCTGTATCTTTTCTGTAATCAAAATCTATGTTTTTATTTTTCTGAAATATTACATTTGGCAGCAAGAGGACATACTGGGTGGAACAAGTGCCTCTTATCTGCTGGCACACTCCTTCATTTTCTGCTGACCACACTTGACATAATGACTATATTCCTCTGGTATAAATGCCCACATTAGCATGATGGAGACATGTCAGCACTCAGTAAGGAGGAGAAATGGAGGTTACCATCTAAGAAGAGATACATAATAGATGTCTTTTCTGCTTCTTTTATTAAAGCCAGATCTACGTCTAGATGATGAGAGTCATTGAGGATGAAGTGAGAGGCTTTAAAGAGACTTTTTTGCATATGTCAGAATGAAATCACTTTCAAAGCTGTGTGAGATTTGCATACACCCGCTCGCTAGGATTTACCTTTCAAAGCTCAGCTCCCGAGAGACACGATTGTTCTTGTTTCTAAACCTTATCAAGGACAAGGGCATACAGTGGGAAACAAGGACATCCCGCTGATTTTTCCTGGCTAATTAATTCCAGCCTCGTTAAATTCCTCTACTTTTGGTGTTTGAGCAGATGCTGCTTTAATTGTGAAAAGAAATGGGATTTAATTTTGAAAGATTGGTAAAAGTCTGCTTAATGTTGTAACTCTTACTGAAGGGTCTGAGTATTGGCCAATCAGGACTCCGCTAGCTGGAAAGAACAATTCTGGGGACCTTGTGGGTTAAGACTACCCCACTCAGGGGCTGCAGCAAAACTGCAAGTGTCCGCTAGATGGTGCTGTCGCGATTTCAAGGTAACCAGGAGAGGGGAAAGGCAGCGCCCATTAAAACACTCCTCACCCGACCACCCACATCCAGAGCCCCCAAGCCAGGAGCCTCCGAGCCAACCCCCCTCCCATATCGAGCAGCCCCACATCCAGAGCCAGGAGCCCCCCTAGTAGACCCTAACCCAAAGCAGCCCCCACGATCCAGAGCCAGGAGCCCATAGCAGACCCTCAACCCGAAAAGTCCCCCCCATCCAGAGCCGAGGAGGGACATTGTGCCTGGAATCCCCAGCAGTCCCCATCCAGAGCCAGGGGTCGGACCTTGTGCCAGGAGCCCCCAGCAGCCCCCATCTAGAGCCAGGAAAGACCTTGGTGCCTTAGGAATCTGTTTATGTTCACCCCCGGGGCAGCGCCTGCAAAACAGCGACAGCGCCATCTAGCGCCTACTTGCAGTTTTGCTGCTGGAGCTGAAAGGCGTAGGCTTAACCCACAAGGTCCAATTCTGGTCCTGAAAATCATCGGACAAATAGAAATCAAGAGAACCCAATACTTTAAACACACCACCAAAGTGAAAAGGACTCATTAGGCAAAATATTTGTTTTGATATAAAATGTTTTACTAAAGTGTATTTATTTAATTTGGTGATTTTCATTGTAATTTTCATATAAAACTTACATTCAGACCTACATGGTAACCAGTTTTCAGTTTTCTCTCTGCACTGCTTTTTGTGAGCTAAGGAAACGCCTACAGGGGAGGGGATGGGCAGCAATGAGACAGTGACATGCTGTGTATTAGGAAAATCCAAAAAACACTAAATTAACTGGATATTTCACAGCTACATAGCTCATTTTTACATTCTACACCAACAATGTGTTAATACCCCCATGGCCCCTGGGTTGGGGGGAGTAGCTCCTTGACACAACAGGACATAGGTATAGTAATCTGCTGTGAGTAGCTGGTGGGTGAAGCCATTTATAAAGCTCATTTGGTACCTTCTGTGCCATTGTGACCCCAGCTAGCCACGTGTGAGGTACCAATAAATGCTGTGGCCCGTTTTCCCCAACACTTTGTCTATGTTTAATTATTATGGCTTAATATACCATCTGTGCCATGTTTGGGTCATGCGTATGATTGAAAATCCTGTCATTTTCTAACACAGCATTTCACTATCCTTTTTTGTTTGACAGCATGACACTAGTAGTATGAATCCACTGCCCTATGGGAGAGTCCTGAGCTCACAAAATCCAGTGATTGCGGTCTCTATTTTATATTGAGGAGGATGAAATTAATTAAACTTAGTTAAAACATTTCTATAAAACAATAAATTGCCAAAAAGTATCCATTTAATCATAGTTATACACAGAATACTGTGGCATTTATAAGATATACAAGCGACTTGCCCGTCAAAAATGACAGGGCAATAAAATTTAAAGCCATGGGAATGCTGTTTGACACAGAATGTAAAACTTTTTAAGTCCTACGCGTTAAAGGCTCGCCTCGCTTCGCAAGGCACGCAAGCGATGAGTCGTACATACCACGCAAAGTGTGACGACGTCTCGCAGTTTGACAACTATTATATGTGATTCTATTCAAACCAATGCAAAACTAAATGCAATGTTAGTGTGCAACATATAATATCACCTTGCTCAATCTGAATCTCAAAGGGGGTACCCATGAGCACTGGAGGATAACCAGCTTAACCCCAGATGTTTGTGAGCCACCGCTGTAAACTGGATGCTGAAAACGGCAGACAATCTAAACTGCAAAGAAGGAGTGAACATTATAACCTTCATTTCCATTAATATGATTTAAACTACAGCACCATATCCATCATTTCTGCTGACAGAAGACCTGCAAGGCATAGTCGAACAGTTTAAGGCATGGATGTATTAGAGTGCTTTAAACTGACAGGAATTGTTCTTCTGGCAGGGGGTTTAACATGAGAGGAAAGACGTGATTCATAAACAGATTATGAGCTCACAGGGGTGACATTTACAGGATTATCTATGAATTATGAGTGTGGCTGTGTGGCTCATGGTATTAATAACGCAAAATGTGTAACTGACACTAATTGCAATACATATTTTATCAATTAGAAACATGTGCAGGTGGGTTCTTGAACCACTGTAATATTAGTAGTAAGGTATTTTTTTAAATATGCCATATGGCTACTGTGGTGGACCAGTACATACTGTAGAAACATATCATTTAACTTAATAAACAACATTTAACTTAAAAAATCCTGAAGATACATACAGCCCTATTAAATTTGAAGCCCGTAGCGGCATTAGCAAGACTGCAAAGGCTGCGGGCTTGAAATTTAGCTGCGTTACATAGCATTAAATTAGAACATGCTGCGAGTTACGGGCTTGAGACGCATACCCGTAAATTATTTTCCCAATGTTGGATACACGGCCGTGAACATGATCATTTAGTCAAACCCGTAGTTACGGATTTAGATGGAGCCAATGGAAATAGAGATCGTCATCATTACGTCACTGAAAAATGGAGGTTGGATTTCCAAGTCTTACAGGGTTCAATTACGAGTTACGATTGGAGCCACATTCCAGATATAATGCAATATTGCTAAAGCCATAAATATAATATTCTATTACGTGCGAGTTACATTATATGAATTCACTAGAGATGTCCCGAATAGTTCGCCGGCGGACTGTTCCTGGCGAACATAGCATGTTCGCGTTCGCGGCGAACTGCGAACATATGCGATATTTGACCCGCCCCCTATACTTTATCATTGAGCAAACTTTGACCCTGCATGTCACAGTCAGCAGACACATTCCAGCCAATCAGCAGCATACACTCCCTTCCAGTGCCTTCTAACTCATGGACAGCAGCCATTTTGGAATCATAACTAACTTGCAGTCTTACTGAGAGGAGGCTGAGTGTAGGTGATACTGCATCAATAGGGAAAACCATAGCTAGGCTACTGTACACAGTGTGCAATACAGTCCTGAAGTACTCTTTTGATCTCTGCTGCAAGGACACCCCTGTGTCTCCCCCCCCCTTATCATCATCCTCCCCTCACCTTAGCACCCAACCCTAACACCCCTCACACTTATCCCTAACACCTAACCCTAACACCTAACCCTAACACCCCTTACACTTATCCCCAACACCCCTCACCCTAACCCTAACACCCCTCACACTTATTCCTAACACCCCTAACCCTAACACCCCTCACACTTATTCCTAACACCCCTCACACTTATCCCTAACACCTAACCCTAACACCCCTTACACTTATCCCTAACACCCCTAACCCTAACACCCCTCAAACTTATCCCTAACACCCCTCACCCTAACCCTAACACCCCTCACACTTATCCCTAACACCCCTCACCCTAACACCTATCACTAACACCCCTCACCCTAACCCTAACACCCCTCACACTATCCCTAACACCCCTCACCCTAACACCTAACCCCCTCACCCTTATCCCTAACACCCCTTACCCTAACACCCCTCACACTTATCCCTAACACCCCTCACCCTAACCCTAACACCTCTCACCCTAACCCTAACACCCCTCACACTTATCCCTAACCCTAACACCTAACCCTAACACCCCTTACACTTATCCCTAACACCCCTCACCCTAACCCTAACACCCCTCACACTTATCCCTAACACCTAACCCTAACACCTAACCCTAACACCCCTTACACTTATCCTAACACCCCCCACCCTAACCCTAACACCCCTCACACTTATTCCTAACACCCCTCAACCTAACCCTAACACCCTCACAATTATCCCTAACACCTAACCCTACCACCCCTTACACTTATCCCTAACACCCCTCATCCTAACCCTAACACCCCTCACACTTATTCCTAACACCCCTCACCCTAACCCTAACACCCCTCACACTTATCCCTAACACCCCTAACCCTAACACCCCTCAAACTTATCCCTAACACCCCTCACCATAAACACCTATCACTAACACCCCTCACCCTAACCCTAACACCCCTCACACTTATCCCTAACACCCCTCACCCTAACACCTAACCCCCTCACCCTTATCCCTAACACCCCTTACCCTAACACCCCTCACACTTATCCCTAACACCCCTCACCCTAACCCTAACACCTCTCACCCTAACCCTAACACCCCTCACACTTATCCCCAACCCTAACACCTAACCCTAACACCCCTTACACTTATCCCTAACACCCCTCATCCTAACCCTAACACCCCTCACACTTATCCCTAACACCCCTCACCCTAACACCTATCACTAACACCCCTCACCCTAACCCTAACACCCCTCACACTTATCCCTAACACCCCTCACCCTAACACCTAACCCCCTCACCCTTATCCCTAACACCCCTTACCCTAACACCCCTTACCCTAACACCCCTCACACTTATCCCTAACACCCCTCACCCTAACCCTAACACCCATAACCCTAACACCCCTCACACTTATCCCTAACCCTAACACCTAACCCTAACACCCCTTACACTTATCCCTAACACCCCTCACCCTAACACCTATCACTAACACCCCTCACCCTAATGCTAACACCCCTCACACTTATCCCTAACACCCCTCACCCTAACACCTAACCCCCTCACCCTTATCCCTAACACCCCTTACCCTAACACCCCTCACACTTATCCCTAACACCCCTCACCCTAACCCTAACACCCCTCACACTTATCCCTAACACCCCTAACCCTAACCCTAACACCCCCCACCCTAACCCTAACACCCCTCACACTTATCCCTAACACCTAACCCTAACACCCTTACACTTATCCCTAACACTCCTCACCCTAACCCTAACACCCCTCACACTTATCCATAACACCTAACCCTAACACCCCTTACACTTATCCCTAACACCCCTCACCCTAACCCTAACACCCCTCACACTTATCCCTAACACCCCTCACCCTAACCCTAACACCCCTCACACTTATCCCTAACACCTAACCCTAACACCCCTTACACTTATCCCTAACACCCCTCACCCTAACCCTAACACCTCTCACACTTATCCCTAACACCTAACCCTAACACCCTTACACTTATCCCTAACACCCCTCACCCTAACCCTAACACCCCTCACACTTATCCCTAACACCTAACCCTAACACCCCTTACACTTATCCCTAACACCCCTCACCCTAACCCTAACACCCCTCACACTTATCCCTAACACCCCTCACCCTAACCCCCCTCACACTTATCCCTAACACCCCTCACCCTAACCCTAACACCCCTCACCCTAACCCTAACACCCCTCAAACTTATCCCTAACACCCCTAACCCTAACACCCCTCACACTTATCCCTAACACCTAACCCTAACACCTAACCCTAACACCCCTTACATTTATCCCTAACACCCCTCACCCTAACCCTAACACCCCTCACACTTATCCCTAACACGCCTCACCCTAACCGTAACACCCCTCACACTTATCCCTAAGACCTAACACCCCTCACACTTATTCCTAACATGCCTCACCCTAACACCCGTTACACTTATCCCTAACACCCCTCACCCTATCACCCCTCACACTTATCCCTAACACCCCTCACCCTAACACCTAACCCTCTTACCCTTATCCCTAACACCCCTTACCCTAACACCCCTCACACTTATCCCTGTGTCTCTTCCCCCCTTTATCATCAAGGGTGGGGGGAGGATGATGAGGGAGGGGGGAAGAGACACAGGGGAGGATGATGAGGGAGGGGGGAAACAGACACAGGGGAGGATGATGAGGGAGTGGGGAAACAGACAAAGGGGAGGATGATGAGGGAGGGGGTAAAGAGATACAGGGGAGGATGATGAGGGAGGTGGGAGGATGATGAGGGAGGGGGGATGAGACACAGGGGAGGGTGATGAGGAAGGGGGCAAAGAGACACAGGGGAGGATGATGAGGGAAGGGGTAAAGAGATACAGGGGAGGATGATGAGGGAGGTGGGAGGATGATGAGGGAGGGGGGATGAGACACAGGGGAGAATGATGATGGCGGGGGGAAGAGACACAGGAGGATGATGAGGGAGGGGTAAAGAGATACAGGGGAGGATGATGAGGGAGGGGTAAAGAGATACAGGGGAGGGTGATGAGGAAGGGGGGAAAGAGACACAGGGCAGGATGATGAGGGAGGGGGGGAAGAGACACAGGGGAATATGATGAGGAAGGGGGGAAAGAGACACAGGGGAGGATGATGAGGGAGGGGCTAAAGAGATAAAGGGGAAGATGATGATGGAGGTGGGAGAATGATGAGGGAGGGGGGATGAGACACAGGGGAGGGTGATGAGGAAGGGGGCAAAGAGACACAGGGGAGGATGAGGAGGGAGGCGGTAAAGAGATACAGGGGAGGATGATGAGGGAGGGGTAAAGAGATACAGGGGAGGGTGATGAGGAAGGGGGGAAAGAGACACAGGGGAGGATGATGAGGGAGGAAGGGAAGAGACACAGGGGAAGATGATGAGGAAGGGGGGAAAGAGACACAGGGGAGGATGGTGAGGGAGGGGGGAGGAGACACAGGGGAAGATGATGAGGGAGGGGGGAAAAGAGACACAGGGGAGGATGATGAGGGAGGGGGAAAGAGATACAGGGGAGGATGATGAGGGAGGTGGGAGGATGATGAGGGAGGGGGGATGAGACACGGGAGGGTGATGAGGAAGGGGGGAAAGAGACACAGGGGAGGATGATGAGGGAGGGGGAAGAGACACAGGGGAGGATGATGAGGGAGGGGGTAAAGAGATACAGGGGAGGATGATGAGGGAGGGGGTAAAGAGATACAGGGGAGGATGATGAAGGAGGTGGGAGGATGATGAGGGAGGGGGGATGAGACACAGGGGAGGGTGATGAGGAAGGGGGCAAAGAGACACAGGGGAGGATGATGAGGGAGGGGGTAAAGAGATATAGGGGAGGATGATGAGGGAGGTGGGAGGATGATGAGGGAGGGGGGATGAGACACAGGGGAGGATGATGATGGAGGGGGGAAGAGACACAGGGGAGGATGATGAAGGAGGGGGTAAAGAGATACAGGGGAGATTGATGGTGGAGGGGGGAAGAGACACAGGGGAGGATGATGAGGGAGGGGTAAAGAGATACAGGGGAGGGTGATGAAGAAGGGGGGAAAGAGACACAGGGGAGGATGATGAGGGAGGGGGGGAAGAGACACAGGGGAAGCTGATGAGGGAGGGGGAAAAGAGACACAGGGGAGGATGATAATGGAGGGGGGAAGAGACACAGGGGAGGATGATGAGGGAGGGGGTAAAGAGATACAGGGGAGGATGATGAGGGAGGGGTAAAGAGATACAGGGG
Organism: Discoglossus pictus; assembly: GCA_027410445.1. Classification (NCBI taxonomy): domain Eukaryota; kingdom Metazoa; phylum Chordata; class Amphibia; order Anura; family Alytidae; genus Discoglossus; species Discoglossus pictus. The sequence continues at coordinate 229,181,689 of CM050164.1, read as the reverse complement.
AGGGTGATGAGGAAGGGGGGAAAGAGACACAGGGCAGGATGATGAGGGAGGGGGGGAAGAGACACAGGGGAAGATGATGAGGGAGGGGGAAAAGAGACACAGGGGAGGATGATGAGGGAGGGGGGAAAGAGACACTGGGGAGGATGATGAGGGAGGGGGAAAGAGACACAGGGGAGATTGATGGTGGAGGGGGGAAGAGACACAGGGGAGGATGATGAGGGAGAGGGTAAAGGGATACAGGGGAGGATGATGAGGGAGGTGGGAGGATGATGAGGGAGGGGGGATGAGACACAGGGGAGGATGATGATGGAGGGGGGAAGAGACACAGGGGAGGATGATGAAGGAGGGGGTAAAGAGACACAGGGGAGATTGATGGTGGAGGGGGGAAGAGACACAGGGGAGGATGATGAGGGAGGGGTAAAGAGATACAGGGGAGGGTGATGAAGAAGGGGGGAAAGAGACACAGGGGAGGATGATGAGGGAGGGGGGAAGAGACACAGGGGAAGCTGATGAGGGAGGGGGAAAAGAGACACAGGGGAGGATGATAATGGAGGGGGGAAGAGACACAGGGGAGGATGATGAGGGAGGGGGTAAAGAGATACAGGGGAGGATGATGAGGGAGGGGTAAAGAGATACAGGGGAGGGTGATGAGGAAGGGGGGAAAGAGACACAGGGCAGGATGATGAGGGAGGGGGGGAAGAGACACAGGGGAAGATGATGAGGGAGGGGGAAAAGAGACACAGGGGAGGATGATGAGGGAGGGGGGAAAGAGACACTGGGGAGGATGATGAGGGAGGGGGAAAGAGACACAGGTGAGATTGATGGTGGGGGGGGGAAGAGACACAGGGGAGGATGATGAGGGAGAGGGTAAAGGGATACAGGGGAGGATGATGAGGGAGGTGGGAGGATGATGAGGGAGGGGGGATGAGACACAGGGGAGGATGATGAGGGAGGGGGGAAAGAGACACAGGGGAGGATGATGAGGGAGGAAGGAGAGAGACACAGGGGAGATTGATGATGGAGGGGGGAAGAGACACAGGGGAGGATGATGAGGGAGGGGGTAAAGGGATACAGGGGAGGATGATGAGGGAGGTGGGAGGATGATGAGGGAGGGGGGATGAGACACAGGGGAGGGTGATGAGGAAGGGGGGAAAGAGACACAGGGGAGGATGATGAGGGAGGGGGGTAAAGAGATACAGGGGAGGATGATGAGGGAGGGGGTAAAGAGATACAGGGGAGGATGATGATGGAGGGGGATGTTAGGTTATTTATGCCCTTTATGGATTAAACCCAGACTCTGCATCAACTATGTAATTTTCCGTGGGAGTTTTGCCATGGATCCCCCTCCGGCATGCCACAGTCCAGGTGTTAGTCCCCTTAAAACAACTTTCCCATCACTATTGTGGCCAGAAAGAGTCCCTGTGGGTTTTAAAATCCGCCTGCCCATTGAAGTCTATGGCGGTTTGCCGGGTTCGCCGGTTCGCAAACATATTATGCTGCATATGCTATCTTAGGCACTTACCAGAAATATGGATTTCTATAATAAAAAAAGTGGTTATTACTGTAAAAAAAATAAGATAATAAGGGGGGAAGTACTCAAAGATAACTGGTAAAAGCCAGAAGGTTGAAAAGATTGTCGGGGGTTCTGATCTTTCTCTTTTGCACTTGAGGCTTGCCCTTAAAGGTGGGTACAATCTGATATGCTTCAGGAGATTTCTCCTTGGAGGCATGGCAAGCTAAACTGCACGGTGACTAGACACCATCCCAGAGTGAGGAAGCTGTGAATGGCCAGGTGAATAATCAGAGTATTGCAGTATAAGGTGATACATTTTTCATTGGACAAACATTTTTGTTAGATTGACAAGCTTTCAAGAGGTACACCTCCTTCAAATCTCGAAAGCTCTGAGGTTCATGACATCATCTATGACATTAGGTGACATCATGCATTGCATCACACATTATATAAATAATGGCATCACCTATGACATCAATGACGATATCACATATAATGACAGCATGCATGATATTACTCTATCCCTTTGATCTCATTACATTGTACACTACTCTTACAAATTATTTTTAATTTATGAGACCCAAAATAATGAAAACACTGATATTTGAAACCAGTGATATTATACCTAACTGAAAAGAAATGTTAAAAATAAATATATTAATAAATGTGTTAGCCATGGAACGAAATAAATCAGTTTGATGGACTTGGTACTTATTAACAGCTAACTGTGTCAGACATTAAAAGGTATTATCTGTGTCAAACTGCTGACTTTTGACTTACACTTCAATTTAAAGTCTATTTAATAAAACTCATATAATACTCAACTCATAAGACAAGAATAAAAGGTTGAAAGCATTTTCAGTTGTATCTAATAAAATATAGAGAAAATAAACATGCTGTTAACCTTGTAACTAAAGAGCAGCAATTCACAGCAGTCAGAACATGAGTTAGGTTTTACACTGTGTAAAAACAGATGAGACAAATACAGGATCCACAGCCTGATGAATAGTAATTGTCTCACTTATATTGAAAAGTGTTAAACCTAAATCTTGGTCTGTCTGGTGAGCTTTGAGAAGATGTTTTGGAACCACAACTACAGAGAATGCAGTTACTATATATACACCATATAAAGCACAATTTTACAACTATATTTGACTCATAGCCGAAAGAATATTACATTTAAAAAGTGTGGAACAATTTTAAAAAGTACAACTTTAATTAAAGGGTTTTAGACAAGCAGATGTAGAAAAATATGACTATTACGACTTTTAAGAAAAAAATATGTTTAACCATATATTATTTTAATCAGCTCCATTTTTAAATGTTTAAAACCTTCAAAGCTAACAACATGTACAAGCATTAAGTGACATCAGAGGGTCTAGTGTGATGTCATCAGTACTATCATGTATGATGTCATTTTTCATATTGTAGGGGATATCATGAATGGTGTCACCTAATGTCATAGATGATGTCATCAGAAATACATTTGCATGGTGAGGGAGGGATGTTAAGGTTGCTGCTATCTTTACTTCCCAAATTCCTAAATTTTTCAGCCTTACACTACCCCATCCTGCACCTCAACCTTAACTATACTTTAATGGTGTTTTTTGACAAAACATTTCTAATGAAAATATTCTCAGTTAACTAACTTTTTATCTCTTTAATTGTAATATAAACAACAACGCAACTATTTTTTTATCAATGTATTATTATGTTTTAAGTAGAAGGAAATTCAGTTTTTACTTTTCAACCAACACATCAACATACATGTTTACATAAATAAGCAAATGTCTTTAAGGTCTAAAGAAACACAGACAGCTCCATGCATATAACAGCATAGTATTTAATACAATCAAAAGTTATTTTTATAGTTAGTAACTATTGCTGGCCACAAAAAATAAAAACATTACATATGGAATCATTAAAAAAAAATCTCTCTCATACACAGTTTTATTTTTATGAACCCCCCCCCCCCCCGCTATTTAAATAAGGGAATTGTATGCAAGTTATACCTTAGCAGAACAGCAAACATGTTTCCTGCTTGCACTGGGACAATTATAAAACATTTCACAAAAAGTCCATCCTAAGAGAATAATTACACACAAGATAAACACATCCCACTTATATATAGAGATGTGGGTCAGAAACCAACAACATGAGTCCTGGATATTCATTGAGGGGCCAACTCCATCATTGGGAAACAGTGAATGTGTAGAATGAGCAGCTGGATTTACATTTCATGGAGAAGGAGTAGCACAGGATTCCTGGAATAATATTACTAATAATTATTTTGTTTATTAACAATAATATTTGAAGATAATAGTTTAAAATTAATTCTTCAGATACTCTCAGCTGTTACCTAATAAAGTCCTTATTATGGGATCTGTCTAGGTGCCCTGGTATAAAGGTGCAGTGTGTAGTGTAAGTACAGGAAAGGTAGATCTCACACTGTGTGTATGAAGATGCAGTATCTAGATTCTGTGTAGTATCAGTGGAGGAATAGAGGAGCTCACACTATCTGTAAGCAGGTGCAGTATCAGAATGCATGTTTGTAGTGTCAGTACAGGTATACAGAGCTCACATTGTATGTATTAATATGCAGTATCAGAATGAATGTGTTTAGTATCAGAACAGGAAAAGTAGAGCTGTTTGTATGAAAGTGCAGCATCCATATGCTGTGTGTAGTGTCAGTTCAGGAACAGCAGAGCTCACACTGAACAAAGGTGCAGTATCAGGGTGCATGTATGTAGTGTTAATACTGGTATTCAGAGTTCACACTGTCTGTATGAAGGTGCAGTATGAGGGTGCTGTGTGTACTGCCAGAAATAGCAGAGCTAACACTATGTGTATGAAGGAGCAATATCACAAGTAATGTATGTAGTGTTAATACAGGTATATAGGATTTACACTCTATATGAAGGTGCAGTATCGGTATCAGGGTGCTGTGTGTAGTATCAGAAATAACAGAGCTCACTCTGTGTGTCAGCATAGTGTCAGTGTCAGTGCTTAGTGTCAGCACAGGAATAGCAGAGCTCACACTGTATATATGAAAGTGCAGTATCAAGATAGCAGAGCTCATACTAATCTAGCACTCCTACGTAGCCACAGACTGGTCTCTCTCTCTCTCTCTCTCTCTCTCTCTGAAACCACTAAAAACATCACCTGGCCATAAATGATTACAATGCATGGAATCTGACAATGCGTCATTTGTACAAGTCTCTACTGAACATGCTCATTACATTCTTTTTTTTATTCAAAAATGGCTTAAACTACCTATAAAGTCCCCAAAAATGCATGGAGGCTACTTAGATCACTATTACTTTGTCAACTTTAAAACAAATCCATTTAGTTAATTTTGTGATACAAGTGGGCAAAATTTCCTATGAGAAAAACACCATGAGCCCGATTCAATTGAGAAATTATAAGTTACAGTAGCCTGTAATGGAGGCCGTAAGTTATGTTACTATTCAATTCGCCCATCAAAGCATTTTACCTTTTCCCATCTGCAAGAGTTACGAGTTACTAAAATCGCAAATCGCTATTCAGCTGCTACAATTCCTCAAGCGCGCAAATGTTTTCACACCCGTAAAAGGCAAATGTAGGAGAAAATCCTACAGGTACCAGATGGGGCCCACAAAGTGGTTAAAGACATTTCCGTAGCACTGTAAAAGCAAATAAAAAATCAATACTGCACTGTAAATGACGGGGAAAGCGATGAAAGACATTAGAATGAATAGGACAACAGTCTCAAGATCGCAATTCGGCTATCAAAAATATTTTTTTTACGTTTCAATTCTGGGTTATATGGATCCCGGGAATCAATGAGTTAATACATATCAGGCCACCCACATGGTCTAGAACAGTATTGGCATTCATTTTTATTGTTTTGTATTTTGCGAGTCCGATCGCATATCGGACCTCTGAATGCTAATTGATTGACATGTAACCTCCACGTTTTACTGACGTAATGATTACGGTCTCATTTTCTATTGACGGTTTCTAATTGATCATGTTCCCGCCCTGAAATGTTATGTACTAGTGCATGGTTTACGGTTTTGTCTTTCGGTCCATAACTTGCAGGCTTGTTCAACTGAATAGCACCTTAATTGTAGCAGAGTGCGAGCCCGCAGCAGGCCCGCAGACATACGGCCTGTATACTGTGAGAGGCAGCCTTCTAATTGAATGAGGTTCAATGTCATCACCCAAAAATTCAAGTTAAATCAACTATTTTATGGCAGGAATTAATAAAAATTGGCAAAAATCTGATTCCCTAAAATACAAAGTTTCAAACACATTTGTCAAACCAATGCAAAGTTATAAGCTCATGAAAAATAGGTTTATAATTGAACATTAAAGAGAAACGTAACTATTTGAGCACTCCTGTGAATGGACAGGAGCCCTGCAGTATAGAACAACTGCATATAAAAGTGAAATATTTGGAAAGAAATAAGACCACAATTGTCCTTTGAAGGACCACTGAAGTATGATTTTTTTTTTTATTCAATCAATTTTCAATTTATAACACATTTTTTTGTATTAATGTGTCATGAATACAAGTGGATAACACTGCATACACATTATTTAGACTTCTTATGTCCCACTATGGAAGCAGCCATTTTGTAAGTCACAGTCCTCCATTTTGCTAATGCTGCAGTTGCAAATGAATATGCAACATAGGCCCAACATGCTGTGTCCTGTGTATGTCACATGCCGTTTGCTTCCACCAATGGCTGTATCGTCACCTGTGATATCACATGACCCGGTGAAATACATGGAACAGTTCACACACGTTCCTGTGTTGCATATTACTTTGTAACTTGGTATAAAGGATGGCCTGTGAATAACAAAATGGCTGCACCCATAGTGGAAAATAGAAAGCCTAAATAATTACATAGTTACATAGTTACATAGTATTTAAGGTTGAAAAAAGACTTTCAGTCCATCAAGTTCAACCTTTTAAGATCTCCTAATGAGTAAACAATGTTTCCCCTTTATTTAAAAATATATTACTACAATTCCTGAAATTCTCTTTGTGAGGAATAGTTACTTATGAAGTATTTACAATTTACCACAAACCAGTAGATATGTGGTAAAATAAGTGTAACTAGTGCTCCCACAAGCTTAAGTGAGGATTGTGTAGCATTTACTAATAACAGAAGCCATACAAAAGTCATAAATATATACAGTCTTATTAAATTGTGATTCAGTAAATTTAAAAGTGCTCTATATACTGTAAGCACACAGCATATTTTATTTACAGAAGCTTTTAGTTAGTGAAGACCTTGCTTTGGAATAGAAGTTCGCTAACTAAGAACTCCTGAAAAAAAAAATGCTATGTGCTTATATAGAGCCCTATTAAATATACCGAATCACAATTTAATAAGGCTGATAGTTTACAAAGATCCTAAATCTGATCATCAAATAGTTCATGTATCACTCATATAGTTGTGGATCTTTGCGATGTTCGTAACGTTTGTGATGTTGGTAACACAGTTCCGACCTTGCAAGGCGAGGTCGCAACCGAGAGCAACGCGAAGCAAGGCGAGCCAGCGGCGCCGTCACACATGCAAGCAAAAGGCGCTCATTGCAGCCAGAGGCGCCATCACACATGCGAGCCTCGCCAAGTGCAGAACTTTTAAAACGCGTAACTCTAAAAACCCACCAAAAAAACAAAAAAAAACATGTACAAAAAATTATAACACACTCACACACAGCACAGGGGGAGACACAGGAAGCCTGGGAGTGAGGTTGCAAGCAAATTTCACCATATTTGGGGCCTCATTCTATTATCGGCCGTAGGCGCTGCGGGGCCGCAAGGACCGGCCGCAAGCTATTCTGCTATTCTATTCCCCTCCGGCCGGGGATTCCAGCAGGCTTGCGGCCGGCGCCTTGTTATCCCTTGCGGCCGCAACGCGCCGGAGGAAAGCCTTTGATCTAAAACGGCTCCAAGAGTTTCGGCCGCAAGAAAATCCCGGTTGCTATTCTATTGCTCCGGGAACCCTGTCTGCAAGGCTAAAAACCGAGCCGCAGCTTACTTGCAGGAAAGAGGTCCCGCTAGCACCAATTAAGCACATAAAATAGCCCAAATAAAGCCATCCTGCACTTTGAGGAGACTATAAAGAGATTGTAGGTGTTAGCAAAAATAGCACAACATTCCCCTATACTCAAATCTGTAAAAACAATTTTTTATTAAATATGTCAAAAATCCATGTAAAAAGTCCAGAGTGCTTGGAGCACCTCAGACCCGCCCACGCTGCGGCCAGAAAATAAACAGTTAATGTAAACTCGGATTTGGGCTGATGTGCAAGCTTGAGAGTGGGTTACTTTTAATCCTCATGTCCCCCAATATGATCCCTAGCATTTACAGAGCTGTACAGTGCAGTCTTCAATTTATATTTGACTTTAAACATTTTGGAGCTTTTGGCCGGTTCCAAGATATGCGGCCGGCCGTAAGGGGAGATCCTTGCGTGGCCGTATAATAGAATTGCGAGGTAACGGGACCCCCGCAAGGAATCGCAGCCTTACGGACGATTTACGGACGATAATAGAATGAGGCCCTTGGTGTTTTTTGTCACTTGAAAATCGCCTAAGCGAGGAAAAAAATGGTGGCACAAAAAGGTAATTTTTTTTAAAGAGCATGAAAATGAGGCTCAGCAATGCCAGGCTTGCAAAACGTACATAATACATGACGCTGAAGACAGTAACACTTACACAAACAATGCCAGGTACGCAGGACTTTGAAAATAAAACCAATGGCAGTCACCGTGCGCCACACAAACATTCAGCACACACACAGAAGAGAAAGACACATGGAAGGGACGGGGGGAGATGCTGGAAAGAGACACAAAGGCGCTCATCGCAGGGCTCATGATGAGCACCATTAGCGGGAGAGGCTTGCAATGAACACCGAAGGCGCTCATTGCGAGCCCTGCGAAAAGCGCCAAAGGAGCTCAGCGTGAGGGTCGCGATGAGCGCTGAAGATGATCAGTGCAAAGCAGGAAACTTGAAGTACACGGGGGAGAGTCTCGCAATGAGCGCAGAAGGTGCTCAGAGGACCAAAAGCCTCACATTGAGTGGCAAACAGCATTGCGAGCCTTACAATTTTAATCCCGTCATTTTTGACAGGCAAGTTCCTAGCTAAGTTATGATTAGCGGTAGAGAATATATAATTAATAAAACATATTTTAGGGGGGAATTCCATGAAATATGTTTCTAGTCTCTAAAACTAACTTGAGGTACTACAAAACCTCACTTGCTGAGTGGGTAGAATTTAGGAGGAACTATTTGCTAAAAGGAAACATATTACCACATAAAGACACTAAGGGCCTCATTCAATTGCGATGTGGGCAATTGAATAGGGCCCTAAAGAAGCACATAGCATATTTTTATTAAAGAAGTTTTTAGTTAGTGAAACCTTTCTTTTGGATAGATGCTTGCTTACTAAAAACTTCTTTAAAAAAAATATGTTATGTGCTTATTTCGGGCCCCATTCAATTGGGCAAATTGCAATTGAATGAGGGCCGCCCTAAGTATATATATATATATATATATATATATATATATATATATATTATATATATAAATATCTCAATGCAAAATGTGTCTTGAATTTGAATCTCTACTTATATGCAATATACATTGGATGATCTTATTTAAATCAAATAATTACATTTATTTCAGACTCTTACTGGACACATGGATATTATGTAAGTGCTAACCCATATTTCAATATAATTAAAGCCCTGGAATGGCCCCCTCCCATCTCGGGGGTGTGATGTAATACATAAGTAGGCGATGTCCTCGATCGTTAGGGGGAGGAGACTACACCGAAGTCCAGCTGGAATCAGGTGGGATGAGTTTTAATATTACACGATATAATAACGTACAATTCAACCTGATTTATCAGTGTCATTGGTGGGAGCATGTTTTCATCTGTATATCAGCTGGATACACATATCATTGTGCTTTATACCAGGAGGATGTATGTTGGTATATTGATTTAGTACACATGAATGAAAGGTGATTATGTTATAGGTAATTTAACAGAATTGTTTTATTGTTGTGTTTTAAAGCCAGCGTGCAAAAATATATATCAAGAGACAGGGAAGTCCATTACTTAAATATTACATGTTTGGTCATTTCCTTTGAAATTAAATACTTACTTTTAATTCACACTCATTATTGGCTTGAGGCGTCCCCCTATTAGATCTGGAATATAGAAGATCGGATATGGAGCAGCCCCTCGGGGGCGTGGCCTGAGGTCATCGCTTGAATGGGGCGTGGTCTGTATATTACAGGGTAAGACCCATTATGTAATGCTGTTGCAGAAAAAGAAGGAGGCACGGTGACTTGTCTGGTGTGAGTATGGCTGATATCTGATGTGAGAGAATTGTGGGTGGTATATTATGGTGTAGTGGGACAGGATCAATTGCAGTTAATGAGTGGCTATAAATAAAGCTTTAAACCAGAGTGTATTGTCTGTATATTAGAGTGGTGTATCTGAGTAAAAGGCAGCATATGATAGGGGGTTGGGTGGCAAATAAATGTGTGGGATGTAGATCAGTGCAAGAATGATTAATATATGTGCATATCCAATATATTATAATATATCACAAAAGAATAGTGGGGAGGGGGACATGGAGCATAATTCTTTTTTATGCATTTAAAAGGAGCATGATTTGATCATTAACAAAGTTATGTTTTGCATGAAAATGGTAATCAATCAATCCTGTTTAATCTTAATTGAAACGAACAGTTAATGCACAGAGCATACAGTATGTCTGTAGATTTCACTGGCAAGCATATGAGTCATACATTTATATTGTATATCAAAGTCCTATTTTTTTTATATGATCAAAGCTTTGTTGACAGGATAATATACAGTATGTTTTAATATCATAGTATGATGGTGTATATTTTTAGGTATGATATATCACAATCTGAAATGTGTATGCTACACTTAAATAATATGTTAATTAACATTAGCTTTTGCAGGGGTAGTGCATGAAGCTTTTAGATGTTTGAAATGCAATTGGATTAAAGAGCGAAGCCTTTGTGGGCACATTTGCATGTCCCTGCCCAGGTTCCCAGAATGAAGTGCAAATGTGTATTTCTTGGAATTGGAGTAGGAAATCAGTTATATGGTGAAGGGCTTCTATCGCTTTTTGCCCACCAAAAATTAAAATGATTGTTGTGGTAAACTACCTCCCCACAAAATGTACTTCACAAGCTAGGAACCAGCCCCACAATGTTGATAGGCAGTAACCCTCGAAACAGCTGTATGTGGGTAGGTTTACCTGGCTAGTGCATAATCCTGTGCTTTGCGTATAGCCTGTGTAACACAGCAGGTATATAATTAAAAAGAGCATATTTGAAATGGTATTGGATTAAAGAGCAAAGCCCTTCTGTGCACATTTGCATCTCCCTGCCCAGGTTCACAGAATGCAGTGTAATAATTAGCAGGTTAATTAATTAACCCAGAGGTTGTGGGAGGGTCTGGAACTCCCAATAAATACTCACCTCTTACCCTTACCTCCCTGTACGTGTCAAAATCTCTTTGGCCGTGCCGCACGTTGGTCCTCTTCTTATACTCGCTCCTCTGTTCGTTGTCTTGTCTCCGTCATCCCTGCTGCTGCCTCCTGCGCTGTCACGCTGCCTTCTCCTATCCCCCTCACCTCCCTACCTGTCCCTCGTGCAGCCTCTCGCCTGGCCTGCTGTGCTGCCCTTTGCCCCTCTCCGGCTCCCTCTGCCATCCCTGGCTTTTCTCCTACTCCTTGTGCTGCCACCCCCCATGCCTACTCTCTACCTGCTCTCCCGCACCCTAGGCTGCCTCTCTCCTTGCCCTGCCGATTTTCTTCCGCCCTGTGCTGTCGTGCCCCTGGCCCTGCCTCCCTCCTTCCCCTAATTCCATTCCTCACCTCTCTACTCTTCCCCTCACTCAATCAAGTCACACCACACACTGTATTCCCCTTGCTTACCAAATACTTATCACCACAGATATCATGTACCACGATCATTGGTTACGTCATACTCTAAACATTTTCTCGGTAAGATAGTCAATTTCACGATGCCATATCTCATCACTACACTGTATCATATTCCACGTTAACTAAATCATATCCCACAGAATCTCATCCCACGCTTAGTCTGCCTACTTAGTCTCATATAGCCATACCATATATCATGATTTAATAGTCATACCACACCATACCTTACCTCATGCTTACTAAGACGTATCATGCTGTACCTCACCCCATAAGCACATCATACCTTATATCTCATGCTTACAAACTCATATCACTCTATATCAGGGGTGTCCAAACTAGGTCCTGGAGGGCCACACATGCCTGGATTTGATGATAACCCTACCGTGCACAGGTGAGTCAATCACTTCTTCAGTCACCCTGACTGACTCACCTGTGCACAGAAAGGATATATTCAAGTCCAGGCCTGGGTGCGGCCCTCCAGAACCGAGTTTGGACACATCTGCTCTATATCATATCTCGTTCTTACCTAGCCACGTCTCACTGTCCCATATCTAATGCCTACCTAGTCACATCACACCGCATCATATTACACACCACCAAGCCATATCCCACCTGATCATATCTCAATCTTGCCAAGTCACACGCAATCACATTTTACGCTTGACAAGTCATATCCTACCACATCCCACGCTCATCAAGTCATATCACACAGTGTTCTATCTCACGCTTACCAATTCTAATCGCACCATATCATACGACACTCTCAACTCAAATAGGACTATACCACGTTCCACGCTTACCCAGTCATATCTCGCCATATCACATTACCTAGTCATATTGCACAGTATCATTTGCCTCGGCTACCTAGTCATACCGCACTGTACCTTGTCCTATGCTCCCCCAGTCATATCTCATGCTACACTCACCTAGTCATATTGAACTGTTTAATGTGCCACGCTTACTTGGTCATCTCTCATCATATTCTAACACTCATACCGAGCTCTATTGCACCTTCCCAAACTCCTTTCATCTCATATCATTCCAAGTCATATCACACCTTATGAAAACTTCCAATTTTGTACTCCTAACGTTCCAGGACATATTCTCTGCCTATCGAGCCATGCCAATCCTCTTCGAACTCCATGCCACCATTTCATACCCCGTCATACCGTACCACGTTGTTCACCTTGCACGCCAGGCCAATTCGTACCAAGTAACACCATACCAACCTTGCTTTCCAAGCCAAACTATATTGCATCAAACCTTGGCATTTTATAGTTCATCCGACTTACCAATTCATGCTATATTGTGCCTCTAGCACAACAAAACTTGACCTACCCAAAGTCATGCCACGCGTCAACAAATCCATAACCTTATAAAACCATGTAATTAAGCATCGTATCCCCAGCACGACGTAGGTAAAATGGGTCATACCTCAAGCTACCTTCACTAGAGAGAAAGCTCTGACTACGATTAGTGGATTAATTAATTAACCTGAGGTTGTGGGAGGGGTTGGAATACTCACTAATCTCCCTGTACATGCCAAAATCTCTCCAACCACCTCACCCTTCTCACTAGCTTCTTTGCACTCTCCCTAGCCCTCTAATCAGGCTAGGACGACGTAGCTAAAATGCCATACCTCAAGCTACCTTCACTAGAGAGAAAGCCCCGACTTCAACTGTATTTCTTGGAATTCTGAGTAGGAAATCATTTTTTTTACTTACTTTAGACATTTAAATGTGACCACAAATATACAGTGGAGGGCTTCTATCGCTCTTTTGCCCACCAAAAATTAAATGATTGTTATATATATATAAATTATTGTTTTATACATAAATACAGTCAGGTCCATAAATATTGGGACATCAACATAATTCTAATCTTTTTGTCTCTATACACCACCACAATGGATTTGAAATGAAACGAACAAGATGTGCTTTAACTGCAAACTTTCAGCTTTAATTTGAGGGTATTTACATCCAAATCAGGTGAACGGTGTAGGAATTACAACAGTTTGTATATGTGCCTCCCACTTTTTAAGGGACCAAAAGTAATGGGACAGATTAACAGTCATAAAACAAACTTTCACTTTTTAATACTTGGTTGCAAATCCTTTGCAGTCAATTACAGCCTGAAGTCTGGAACGCATAGACATCACCAGACGCTGGGTTTCATCCCTGGTGATGCTCTGCCAGACCTCTATTACAACTGTCTTCAGTTCCTGCTTGTTCTTGGGGCATTTTCCCTTCAGTTTTGTCTTCAGCAAGTGAAAAGCATGCTTAATCGGATTCAGATCAGGTGATTGACTTGGCCATTGCATAACATTCCACTTCTTTCCCTTAAAAAAACTCTTTGGTTGCTTTTGCAGTAAGCTTCGGGTCATTATCCATATGCACTGTGAAGCGCCGTCCAATGAGTTCTGAAGCTTTTGGCTGAATATGAGCAGATAATATTGCCCGAAACACTTCAGAATTCATCCTGCTGCTTTTGTCAGCAGTCACATCATCAATAAATACAAGAGAACCAGTTCCATTGGCAGCCATACATGCCCACGCCATGACACTACCACCATCATGCTTCACTGATGAGGTGGTATGCATTGGATCATGAGCAGTTTCTTTCCGTCTCCATACTCTTCTCTTCCCATCACTCTGGTACAAGTTGATCTTAGTCTCATCTGTCCATAGGATGTTGTTCCAGAACTGTGAAGGCTTTTTTAGGTGTTGTTTGGAAAAGTCTAATCTGGCCTTCCTGTTTTTGAGGCTCACCAAAGGTTTACATCTTGTGGTGAACCCTCTGTATTTACTCTGGTGAAGTCTTCTCTTGATTGTTTACTTTGACACACATACACCTACCTCCTGGAGAGTGTTCTTGATCTGGCCAACTGTTGTGAAGGGTGTTTTCTTCACCAGGGAAATAATTCTTCGGTCATCCACCACAGTTGTTTTCCGTGGTCTTCCGGGTCTTTTGGTGTTGCTGAGCTCACCGGTGCGTTCTTTCTTTTTAAGGATGTTCCAAACAGTTGATTTGGCCACACCTAATGTTTTTGCTATCTCTCTGATGGTTTTGTTTTGTTTTTTCAGCCTAATGATGGCTTGCTTCACTGATAGTGACAGCTCTTTGAGTCTCATATTGAGAGTTAACAGCAACAAATGCAAATAGCACACTTGAAATGAACACTGGAGCTTGTATCTGCTCTTTGTAAATGGGCTAATGAGGGAATAACACACACCTGGCCATGGAACAGCTGAGCAGCCAATTGTCCTATTACTTTTGGTCCCTTAAAAAGTGGGAGGCACATATACAAACTGTTGTAATTCCTACACCGTTCACCTGATTTGGATGTAAATACCCTCAAATTAAAGCTGAAAGTCTGCAGTTAAAGCACATCTTGTTCGTTTCATTTCAAATCCATTGTGGTGGTGTATAGAGCCAAAAAGTTTAGAATTGTGTCGATGTCCCAATATTTATGGACCTGACTGTATATATATTGTAAGTGATTCAGTATTTATATAATATATTTAAAGGAGGCATGTCATAATTTTTACAGGCTTTATGATAATTTATATAACTGTGAGCTGGTGCAATCATTTAATGAGCTACATTTATTACATTAATGTGATTAAGGATTATTGAGACTGTCACATATATAGTACAGTAGTATAATATTGTTTTCATTACAGGGTATATAAAAGCTGTTGAGCATGGAGGTTCTATGTAATGCACCTGAACCTGTGACACCACCTCAGATGGTCACCCTGTTATCCAGTGGATCAGTAAATGAGTCTGGAAGGTACAGCCCCCTAGGGGTATTTGAGAAATTCAATGTTGATTATCTTGTGGAAACTTGGGATACCCCTGTTTCACATTCAAAGTTTGTTCCTCTGGGACAATCACCAAATCATGCGATTGAGAGGGAGGCAACCGATCAGATGGTAGGCATGTCCTGTGCCCAGGAGGCAGTCCCGAAGGATGGAGCTCAGAGAATGAGCTGGGTTGTGAATGCAAACACCCTCTGTCCTGTTGTTGATGTAAGTAACCCTCAGACACTCTGATTCATACACTCTCTTTTCTGTTGTGAATGTAACTCTCAAATTCACTGATTCATATACTCTAATATTGGTGAACTCAAATACATTTAAACAACACTTTTTTTGGTCCAGAAATGATGTCCTAACTGATGCCTCTGAATAGAGCCACTTCAGCCATTTGGCTACATCACCAAAGCAACCAAATTGCTCAGATCCAAGAAATATGTTGTCAATAGGTTATTTTCCGTTCAGGTCAATATTGTCACTTCAGCCTTTTGGCAAGGGGTGGTGAACCACCCAACTAGTTGTACTATGGGTAGCGTAGTGTTCTGCCTGTGTATATGTAAGTGGATTAAAAGGTAAAGTCCATTGAAAGCTCAAAGTTTAGCTGTATCCCTTTTAGAACATTGCACACAGCCTGATGTAGGTAATAATGTGTTGCAAAATGAGTAATATACAGATGAATGGACTGCTTAGAATTATTAACAGATTAATAATGTATGGTACTGATGACAGATTTTAGTAAGCTGTCTCAGAGCCAGATCCCAATGCCGATCAGACAAAGTCCATATATTTCTTCAAAGGCTCTCTGCAGTTTTAAACAAAGTCAGGATCTTTTAAAAGTATGCAACTACTGTAATAAGAGTTAAATAAGACCAATTTTATAAAATTATTCATTTTTGTCCGGTTTATTTTTCAGTTTTCTTTTGATTGCCTCTAGGGAGTTGCCATTTTGGCCTCTTTCTCTCCTCCTATCCTTCAGAATGTGTCACTGTGTCATGTAAGTGCATAGCAAGTTGTGAATCTCCATATTACAGCTACTAATAAACACAACATAGCCACTGTCTTCCCATTGGCCCATATTGTCGATGCTGGCTGCTTGCACCCCGTAACTGAGTAGTCTATAGGAAGTTGATGGCTGTGCTATGTGCACTAAGATAGAATGTAAAAGCGTGCTACCCATCCATCTAACACAGTGACAGGTTCCAACGGATGGAAGGAGTGAGAGTGGCCATCATGGTAGCCACTTAGTGGTGAGCAGAGGAAATAGCTATGAAGGATGGGTACTGCTGGGCTTTATGCAAACTGTTTATAACCTTTAGTACGAAAAACAAGTCTGCAGTTTAAATCTTTTGTAAGCATCCTCTGTTCTGCTTAAGGTACAGCACATCAACACCCCAAATACTATCAACATGCATATTAAACAATAAAACACATGAACTTTCCACATCCACAGCAGATATTTACTTTCCACGCCTTAAAGCATCATAGATCCAGATCCATAGTCTGAAAACATTATGGAAGGAGAAGTCCGAATAGAATTGCAAGAAGTTAAGGCACCATTGTAGTTTCACAAAAAGGCACTTGTTTGTGAAGTATGTAACCAACGACAACATTAGCAGCTGTGCAAGCCTTGTAGTTATAAACACTTTTTGGGAAAATCTAAATCTTTGAAAACTCTAAATACAAGAATCCATTTTGTGTTTGTTTCATCGCATCATGAGAGTTGGTTTCTGAGGGTGTATCTTTGCAGCCATGGTGGATTGAGGAGTAAGGGAGGAGGGAACAGGGAGAAGTCCAGAGTCTTTTTTAGATAATTGGATAGGACTGAACCTGACATCACACCCCCTTCCTACTCGCTATCAGAAAGTTGCATCAATATATGCAACCACAAGATAGATAGAAAGATAGATTTTGCTGAGTACTGCTTACAAACTCAAAATCTAAAGACTCCTGATTATGATACACCTGTATGTGGACAGGGTACCCTGTTGGTGAATCTGTACATAACAGGTGGTTAGGCCGGTTCTGTAGTTACTTGCTATTGTCTTCTTTGGTCAAATCTAATCTGTCCACCAGAGGACAATATTTCAGGGCGAGTCAAGAAGGAGCTAACTGTTTCTCCATAACTGGTGCATTGCTCTGACACACTTACTCAGAAGAATGTTGTTGCAAATGCAGTTTGCAGAGGCATTGCAAGTCAATCTTTTAACCATTGCGTGATCTATTTTTTCAAGCAAGAAGCTTAGAATGTAACTCTGTGTGCTATACTCTCTATGATAATTCCTATGCATGTAACACAATTATTACAACTATATACTTTCTTCTAAGAAAAAATTGAAAAGAATATATAAAAATCCATCCACATAAAAAGCATTTGTTGTGGAACATACTATTACAGCAATTTGTCACTTCTTTCTTTCAGACATTATTTATCAGAATAATAATCTGCCCACTGTTAATTCTATGTGTACATACAATGGTTCCTTTCCAATGGCTGCGAGGAGTACTCAAAGTCTTATTTTCATGTTAACCCATAGGCAAAACATAATCCATACTTTATTTTAGATTTGAAAATTTAGTAAAATATGGTAAAAGATGTTCTCCTCTTACTAAATCTCAAGGATCTAACAATGTTATTGATAAGGACTTTCAACAAACACTAGAGATGGGAAAATAATATTTCTAGCTACTCCGTATGTGCTGAGATTGTGAAAACCGCATGGGTCATCCAGAGAAAATACTTATATTGTCCTGTATTTAGGCTTTTTTATCCTACTTCCTTCAGACTAAAAATGACAAGTTGAATAGTTGTTGAATAATGGATTTTCCTGACCTCCATATTGACAAATTGTGCCTCCATGAGTGAACATATAAATATTATAAGAAACAGTTAATTTAAAATTCAGAATTTCCTTTCAGTAATTTGTTTAAACTACTAAAGTAGGGTTATCATTCTCAGACGTCAATTCTTATGGAGATTCTAGGCATCTCCCAGAAGAGGTAATCAGATGTTTCTCTTGATTCAGGAAGCTATGTATTTCATATCTGATGTTCTTATAGAAACTCCTGAGATGTCAACTATGGCCCATCATTGTTCATTCCATATATTTTCTTACTAACAGAAATATTTGATTGCAAATAAACATTTTCTTTTTCTGATCATCAATGTGGCATTTTGGTTGAAGTGTTCTTGGGGGCAAATACTGCTAAAGAGAACATAGCAAACCCTCAACAAAATATAGTGAAGGATATCTTTCTCTATATACATTTGTGCGTTTTCCTGTCTTTACTGTTAAAAATACTTTTTGTCTAGCTATGTATAAATCAAGAGCGGATGAGTATTTATTTTGAATATTTTCAAAATCACTCATGCATCCCTGTGTCCAAATTATTTTTGGTGTATATGGTATGAGCACCAAACACAAGGGAAAGCCCCCTTCTTTAGAAATGTGGATTAAAGTGATACACTCAAGATCCCAGTTATTGCAGAAACTAAAAGTACTTACAGGAAGTTCCCAGGTTACAGACGATGCGACTTACAGATGACCCATACTTAAGAACAGGTTTTTTGTATGAGTTTGTTTTTATGTTCTGCTTAAAAGAAAGAGCCCCCTAGTACAGCAGTACAGGGGTATTATTATTACAGCATTACACTGTATTATTATTACCACAAATGATCCATTATAGTATTGTTATTATTATTATTATTCATCTGGTTTAAAGACATTCTCAGGAACAAATCTCATCCTTAACCCGGGCAACGCCTGTATATAAATACAGATAATTACAACTGGTTGTTGTTAAAATTTCAGTGCAAGTGTTAGATAATTGAGCTTGAATGTTGGGTATTTTAAGCAGAAATGATCTATACTCAAACTTATTCTCTGTAAGTACTTATTATGGACCATTAATTAACTCTCATAGTGGGGATTGATAAGGAAGATAAGCATTACCAGCTGACTAGATGGTAATAGCCACAGAGTCATTTAATTGTTAAATCTGTGGCCTTGTACGTACTTACATCACTACCAATACAGAATATGTTGGCACGTTGAAAATTACTGATAATAAAAAAAATAATAACTGGACATGCTTATCTTCTTTATCAACCTCCATTGTGAGAGTTAATTAACGTAATTAAAGGAGGCTTAGAAGGAGAGAGTTGCATTTGGAAAATTCATTCTTAAATTACCCAATTTTTAAGCTTAATTATTTAACACTTCCACTCAACAACTAGTTGCAATTTATTTGTATTTACTAGTATTTATTTGTATTTTCTTTTTCTTTTTTTTTTCTGGATTTGAGTAATGTTTAGAGGACTGTAACGGGGGACCAGGCATTGTGCATAGGGTAGTGAGAAATCTGTATGGGTTTTTGTTGAGTGGAGGGTCAGAATATAGTAATCATACGAAAAAGTGATATCTTGTAATGTAACGTGGGTGGTTTTTTGTGATATGGGTCGTAGAAGTCCATTATGATTGCTGCTGTAATAGATAGTTATATTTCCAGTCCAAATGGATTCTGTGATATGGATGAGCCTCTTGAATATAGTACTATCTATAGGTAAGGATTTAGAAGGCATAGCTCAGCATGAGAGTCCGCAGAGGAATGACTTTAAGAGAGTAGAAGTTGGAAATTACCTTTCACTGGAAAACTCAATGGAATTGTACACCTGTGAGGTAGTTTGTTATGGTATTGTAGTGCAGTTTAATGTATATGTCACAATGTGTGGCATAAGCTGTAAAGGTAGTTATGGAATAAGGAGAATTGAGTTTGTGATTTGATGCAGATAATAGAAACAGTTGCTCTCTCTTTTTGGTACTATCTGCTAGTTCTGAATACATTGTGCTTCGAACTGGTGTTAACAGTGTGGTTATGCTAGTACCCGAGGTAGGCGTTTTGGTGGAGGATGTATGTAGTATCCCTGAGGTCTAGAGTTGAAGTCCTGCGGAGATAAGTTAAATGTAAGAGGATTCATATCTTATATATATGGAAACAGATGGACTTGGTTAAGTAACTAAAAGTAGGCCAATTCCCTCAGAAGGGACATTGTGGAATTGATGTTAGATTTGAGTATGGATATGGTAGAATAAGTAGAGCATCGGTAGTCATGAGTCATATGGCTTGCCCTATCCAGAGATGTCCCCAGGAGGTAGCGTCTACTAGTGTATAACTTCTCTAAATGTTACTGAATCATAAATTGAGATCAGCTAAGGATTGGCCTTCCAAGATGAATGGGTGTAGAAGTTTCAAATGACATGAGATCTGTTAAGTGGTTGCTAGTAAAATCCGGACCTTGAGGTAGTATGTAGGAGGTGTAGTTTAGATGTCCAAGTAATGACTGGAGCTGTTTCATGATACATCCTTTGAACAACTGAAAGGAGATGAGAGTATCTTTCAATCTTGTTTGCTTATTCTCTGGTAAGCTTGCTTCCATATGTTTAATGTCTAATACTATACCCAGAAATGCTACCTTGTGAGCTGGGCCTTCATTTTTGCCTGCGGCAAATGGTATATTTAATTCAGTGAATAATGAGACTGATTTTTGTAGGCTGGATTGTGTAGTGTGGGGTCCTTTGATATGTAAAAAAAAGCATCCAGATAATGGGTGACTACTCAGATAATGAAAATGTCAACTTAATTATCCTTCTGGGGTGGTTGGTAGCTGAGTGAGGAGGAATGGTTGTGAAGATTGAATGTATTGGATTTTGGCAGAAATTGGAAGAGTGGATAGGAGATTGGCAATGGTGACATGTGGCTGCCTTGATGCCGCCAAAGACAATTCTTGTTGTCTGTGGGGTTAAATGGAGCACAGGATGTCTTGGAAGATGCTGAACGCAAGGATGAATTCAGTCACAGATAGTTTTCTATTCAATCTTGGGTCCTTGACCTGGATGATTACTGAGATG
The DNA here is from genome assembly GCA_027410445.1 of Discoglossus pictus. Classification (NCBI taxonomy): domain Eukaryota; kingdom Metazoa; phylum Chordata; class Amphibia; order Anura; family Alytidae; genus Discoglossus; species Discoglossus pictus. Next base: position 229,160,466 of record CM050164.1, on the reverse strand, counting down.
CCGCCTTATGGAGACCGTTTGGTCTTTGGTGGCTTAGTGACTTGGGATAAGGAGAGTGACAACATTTGCATCATATTTTCTCTTCACAATGACTATTTAGATGTAGGCAGAGACAAAATGAGCTGGTATAATAGTGGGCTGTATCGTGGAAGGCTCACTTTGTGTATTCTGAGCTCTTTGAGGTTGTGGATGGGATCCAGATTTTCAGAATCAGCAGCGAAGAGGACAGGAGCGGTGCAGTGAAGGGTAAGCGGGGAAGAGGGGAGAAAACAGATGACAAACCTGCGGCAATAGTGAGGCTGGGAAAAATGGCGGCAATGAGCAAGGAACAGACAGAGAGACATCAACACCAATTATTGATGCTAGCGTAAGTGCACCTACTGTGAGGTCATAGGGGTTCTCCTAGGGGAAAAGGCTCCTCGCCTAGTTTAATATATATATATATATATATATATATATATAACATTTTTTGAAATAGGTTGGAACCCAAAAGATGTCCAGTAGTATGTATATGTGTAATAAGCAACAAAAGCTTGGCAGCACAAATCTTACTGTTACTGTATACCTTCCCCCAGTATAAAGATATGTGGGTTCTCCTCCAAAGTTATCTTAATAGAGACTGGAGATTCCATTGCAAAATCTATGTTTGTAATCTCCTATCTTATTTTAAATGCTAATATTATAATAACCCTCATCCTTAAAGACCTATTTTATTGAGTCGTATAGATTTACCTGTAACTTTATATATACTGGAATAGCCTTTAAATGTTCTAATGTATCTATGTAAGGAAGATAGATGAGCTGTCTCTAGAGACTATTAAAGCTTTTAAAGGATGATGTTACATCCTATAGTTGAAAAGAACCACAAATGGTAACAAAAGCTATTACCATCTTAATGTAGTATAGTTACTAAAAGTAAAAAATGTCAATCAGCACACAGGTGACTTAAAAGAGACATTAGCTTCTTTTGCTAAATTAAATATAGATGAATTTGTTAATTTGGGCACTTAATTGCACTTGTTAATTATTAAACGTGTAATAATGTCACCAATATTTAAAACAAATTGTATATCTGAAATTAGAAAGTGTCACTTTAAGCCAACAAAAGTCCGTTTTTTTTTGCAGAAATATAGATATATAAATAAAAATAAAAAATATAGTTTCTGTTGGTTGTTCTGAAAAAGAGTGGAAGTGTTAAATAACTGGGTATTTTACGTATGCATTACATGAAATATCCTCCCTATCTAAACGTTTAAACTCTTTATTTGTAATAATAAATAATGTCTCATTTGTGAATAGATAGTACGAGCATACCCAGTTGGTTAATTCAGAAGGGCCACAGAGACTTTTAAGTATTAAAGTCTTATAATTGAACAGCAGATATCTGTTAGTGTGACCAATGGAAACTGTAGATTTTGAACATTTGTTGACTTTAAAGCACTTGATGAGTAACTTTAATTGTATTTTCATTGTCTAGATGGACTAATGCTAAATAAGTCTCCCAGACCTATGCTGTTTATTCAATCATCCGGATGGAGATGTCTTAGTGTTGTCTAGATCAGTGGTTTTCAACAATCGGGCCACGAACTGTTGCTGGTCCATGAAAAAGTTATTGACGCTTTACACCTGGTACCTTTGAATCATGTAGCATAGTTTAGTGGTAAAGTGCTTACTGGCAGCATGTGGAGGAATGTAATCAGGGTTTCATACATCTTTTTGCCAGTATTACATCAGCTTGCCTGTCGACAACACGTAATCGCCACGTCCTGCGCACCTTGCCTTTCCCGAATGTTCTGAAATTCGCCGCTCCCATGCATATTGTTTGCTAATACTGTGTTGTGGTATTTCGGAAAGCATTTTATAATATAAGATTTAAAAACAAATACACAATATACTGTAAATAATGTTTTTTTTTCTGCCTTAGCTGCCCACTAAATATTTTTCCGATTTTCAACGGTCCTCAGATATCAAAAGGTTTAAAACCACTGGTCTAGATAGATACATAAGAAGTTGTATTAGTCAGGGAAATTAACCAGTTGAAAGCAATATAGTACCACTCTATTAACATGGAAAGTAAGATGTGTACCAAGCACAAATTCAGCCAAAAAACTCTTAAAGCAACTGGCACAACTGGATAGCAATATTTTCTTCTTTACATGCAGCAAGGAAAATCTCATTCTGAAGGCCCAACTTTACACACCTATAAAGCCTGTTATTCATTGGAACCGATATCTATTAAAATAACACAACTAAAAGCAGAAATATTAATCTTCACTTTACAGGTGTGAACAGACATGAAATACAACAAATACAAGTTACAGCACTGCTAATGTGGCAGTCACACAAGGTACAGGGGAACCACCACACCAAACAGATGGGGGACTCTTCTTGGGTACTAGTCAGTTATTATTTATGTTTAATATTCTGTGGATATTCAAGTTAGGACTAGCATGGAGCCAAGGAGACAATTATTTATACAATTCTAATTGTTTTTTGTTCAATATGGTGTCACTTTCAAGGTTATGCACTTTCTATTATAGGAGATACTGGATTACATTTTTGTTTCCAGAGTTCGGTAACTGTTCATCTGGCCGCATTAGTGATAAAAGTTTGTTTTGGTGTTTAGTGAGATTATAAAAAGGACAAGTACTCCTTATTAGCAACAAAACAAACATGCCATAGAGAAAAAAGATATTAAACAGGACATTCAGAAGAATCTGGTACATGCTCAAAATTCATTGTCAAATTTCAACATGCAAACCAAGTACTATGTGTACTTTCTGAAGGACTTATGTTTTACACCAACAAGCCTATGGACAAATAGAACATAGGGTCACAGAATTCTATGTTTCCGGAAGCTAAGACACAAGTACATTTCTTGATGACAATAAAAGGCAATAAAACTGCTTATATTACAGAACAAAAGAAAAGTGTACTTGTACAGAATCTACTTCAACCACACAGTTAGGGATAGAACGCACACTGGACACATATAAAGAGAGTATGACACATAGTATCACTTCATACATTTTGAACAAACTGAAACTGAATTTAAAAATTCAGAAACAGTTAAAAATATAATTAAAGCTACAGAATCATTTTCTTTGTTGTACAGTGTGTTTTCTTTTTTTTCAAATGAAGGTAGTTTAAAGTTATATGAAAGTTTCTATATTTTTACCTTTTTCTAATCTAACACATGCTGCTTATATCAGAAACATACATTATATTGAGTCATTCTATACACATACAGATTTATATTATTTACAAAAATGGGTTTCCACACCCCCAAAGGTGCCTATGTACGCACCTGGTACTAACCAATAGAAAAACTGCATTCTAGTATGTTTTTTTGAATTTATATTCTCTTATTAAAAGGTTTACAAATTCCATACGTAAATAAAAGATTTTTAACAGTCATAAATGTCAGTTTTATCGAGCTATATATTCACAGTATTATCATTTTGCAACAGTTAACTGACTAAACCTTCTTATTTTTTAATTTTTAGTGAGTACATTTTCTAGTGTCTAAACTGATATTCCAACTTTAAAAGAAACATAAGGCATAATAAACCAAGTAAATTCAAGAGTACAAAGTTGATAAGAGCATACGATATATTAGTTAGTACCTATCTATCTTCACTAGGCTATCGTGTACTATATCATAATAAGTAATCATGAGCACCTCTAGACAGACTTGGGCCAATCCACGGCTGGTTACTTCACCTTACCTCGGGTAATACTTGCCATCTAGTGCCTCTGAAAGGTCTCCAGGGCTCCCCCACTCCAGTCTTTTCCTCAAAATCGCTTCAGTTAATTGCAGGCGTTATATTAAGGGCACACTAAAGGAGGATGTTATCCAAGGGTCCCAGACTATCTGGAATTGGGGCATCCTATCTAAGACAATATGGGTTAATCTCTCGTTAATAAGTAAGTAGTTGATCTTCCTAGTCACCTCCTGAAGGTTTAGAGTTAAATCTTTCCATCTACTGGCTATGTGTGTCTTTGAAGCTAATGCCATTAATTGAAATAGCCTGTTCTGGGAATGTGACAAGTTTTTAATATGAACCCCCAGTAAGCAGGATTCTATCGAAGGCAAGACTTCTTTTTGAAAAATTGTGGAGGCTAATCGGGTCAATTGTGTCCAGAGATTCTGGGCACGTGGGCAGGACCACCATACATGAATATGATCCCCCACAAGCTGGCATCCCCTAAAACATTTATTGCTCTCTTGTGGCTTAAACTTCTGCATTTTATCGGGAGTGCAATAGGCCCTGTGGAAAACTTTGATTGATGTTTCTAATAAGGCCGAATTGAGTGATCCTTTTGAAAGATTGGAGCAGGATTCAGTCCATTTGTCCCAGTCCCATTCTACCCCCAGGTCCTTTTCCCAATGCAACAGAAACTTGTGTTTCTGGCTACTAGTAGAGCTAAGGAAGGTGTTGTACAGAGAGCTCAAAGTGCCTTTGGTAAGCGGGAGATTTTGACAGATAACAGTTAGCCAGAAGGCTCTGGGGGGCTGGGATCACTAACCATCTTGGTAACCGAACTTCTAATTTTTAAGTAATTGTAGAGTTCCGTAGCTGGCAAGTCATGAGTCGTGCAAAATTGGTCATAGGTCAGTAGTTTGTCATTGGCAAACCAATTTCCTATGCGGTCAAGGTGTCTGGATATCCACCAGAATTTAGACATGGAGCTTGAGTCTGCTAAAACTTGTGGAAAGGACATAACTGACAGAAGAGGTGATAGATGCCTAGAGTTTGCCCATCTCCAGGACTGAAGCGTTAAGGAGATCATAGGATTTTGATGAGTTGTAAAGGGGGCAGAGTCTATGGGGATCCAAATCAGCTTATCCCAACTATGTGGGAACATTTGGTTAGTTTTCCATGAAGAACCCAGGATGGATGGTGTTTTGTAGAGTGGGTTCTAGGTAGAGGGGCTAATTGGGCGGCCTTAAGATAAAGTCTCAAGTTTGGGGTCGCGAGGCCACCTCTATTCTTGGAACGAAACATCACCTGCCTGGAAATACGGGGGCGTTTATTATCCCATATGAACCGGGAAATACTATTCTGGAATTTATCTAGATCTTTAAGGGAGAGTGGGATGGGAAGGGATCTAAATATGTACAATAGTTTAGGTAAGATATTCATTTTTACAGCCGCAATGCGGCCTGTCCATGAGATTCTAAAGCTCCTCCATTTCTGCATATCCAATGTTAGAGATCTGTACAAGGGGGGGAAAGTTTACCCCGTACAGATCCCTGAACCTGGAAGTAAGTCGTACGCCTAAGTATTTTATAGACTGTGCGGGCCAAAGAAACTGATGATTAGCTTTAAGGGTGTCAATCTCACCTTTGCGGCAATCCCATCCTCAGCGCCTCAGTCCTTCTCAACGTTCAGCTTAAGACCCGAAATACTGCTAAAATCCTTTATAGTGGACATGAGTGCTGGTATAGATGATGAGGGGATTGGTCAGGGTACAAAGCATGTCATCCGCAAAGAGAGAGCATTTGAAATGCTGGAGGCCTACTTGTACCCCCTGGATGACAGGGTTGAGCCTCCTGATCGCTTGCGCAAGGGGTTCTATGGCAAGAGCAAATAACAATGGGGAGAGTGGGCACCCTTGCCTAGTTCTTCTTTGAATTTGGATGTTGGCTTTGTGATCCCCTGGGAGTTTTAGCTTAGCTGCTGGGGAGTCATAATATCTCCTAAGTAGATTGATAAAGCGTCCCTTGAATCCAAATTTATCTAGGATCTTATATAAGTATGGCCATTCTACCGTGTCAAAAGCCTTCTCTATATCTAAAGCTAAAAGGCAAGCTGGTATATTAGACTTCTGAGCTAAGAACTGGGCGTTCAGGACCCTCCTTACATTATCCCCAGCCTCTCTAAAGGGGACAAACCCAGTTTGGTCCTTGTGGATTAAGTCTGGCAGGAATTTAGAAATGCGGGTGGCCATAATTTTAGCCAAGATTTTGACATCCCCGTTAATTAGGGAGATGGGGCGATCATTTTTCACCTCTAAAGGGTCCCTTCCTTCTTTTGGGAAAACCACTAGGTCCGCCCGGTTTAGCTCAGGGGGCATAGACTCTCCATTTAATATGGCGTTAAAGAGAGAGATGTCAAGTGGGGGGTAAGAAGGGGTTCGAAGTTTTTTATAATACAAATTAGTGAACCATCCCGGCCCTGGGGATTTGCCCAGCTTAAGGTTCCTGGATGGTAAATTTAACTTCCTCCTGGGTTATTTCTAAGTTCAAATTGTCCAGTTGATAGTCCGGTATCTTGGGGAGGTCACATGAATTTAGAAAGGAGTCTATATCTGATCCGCTACAGTAGGATTGAGAGGAATATATTTCTTGGTAATAATTTTGAAACGTTTTTTGAATGTCATTGGGGCTATAGGAGATTTGACCGCCCGGTAGCCTAATTTGGGTGGTTCTGGTTGGGGAGAATTTATTATTTAGTCTTTTAGCTAAAAGGGAGTCAGGTTTATTTGCCTTCCAGTAATAAAGGTGCTTCATTTTTCTCATTGCTCGTTCAGTTCGGTGGGACAATATGGGCGTCCAGTTCTAGCATAGTTTGGGTCAATTAACTTACGTCCCTTAAGGAGAGGGGCACTGTTGGTTCATCTCCTCTAACCTCTTTAATGAGCTTGTAAGATCTGTCTCCTTTTGCCTAAGGAGTTTCTTGTGTATAGAGGACAGTTTAATGCAAGTTCCTCTAATAAAAGCCTTGTGGGCAGCCCAGAGCCAGCCAGCCCCAGTTTCGGGGGAGTCATTAGTTTCGAAAACAACTGTATGTCTTTGGATATGGATTCTATGCTAATCGGGTTAGACAGTAGGAATTCGTTCAGTGCCCAGGTATAGGGAAGCCGTGGGTTAGGACCCAGATCTAGCTCAAGAAGTACTAGGGGCATGGTCTGACCAGGGGCAGGGACAATCTCAGAGTTTATGGTTAGAGTCATACAGTGAGGAAGAGAGAAGAAGAGTATCAATCCTAGAGTAAGTCAGGTGAGTCGAGGAGTAGAATGTTATTTCTCTCCTGTCTGGGTGCTTTGCCCCTCCAGGCATCGACTAGCCCCAGTCCATTTAGTAGGGATTTAATCTGATTAATTTTGTTGGGTAGTCTGTTGGTCGGTTTTCCAGATCTATCTAGGGTCGGGTCTAAGGTCAGGTTAAGGTCCCCCCCAATTATCAATTTCCCCAAGTTCTGAGTCTCTAGTTTTTTCAGCAGGTCTATGAGGACAGTGTAGGGAGAGTTCGTAGGAGAGTGTAGGGAGACTAGCGTTATTCTTTCTCCTCTTATAGTCCCAATTGCCATAACATAATTGTCGTCTTCATCTACCCGAGTGGTCTCTACCTGGAAAGGGAAGGATTTATGCAATAAAATTGCACAGCCAGCTCTCTTGGTGGGGAGAGAGGCCAGATAGTAGGTGGGGTAATCCTTATGTAAAAATTTAGGTTTGTTGTCAATGGAGAAATGGGTCTCTTGCATAAAAATGACAGAGGGAGTGTGTTTTTTTGTAGAATGCAAAGGCTTTCCTCCTTTTAAAGGGGGAATTAAAGCCCTTCACATTGTGGGTTATTAGCGTGTATTTAGAGGTAGCCATTGGAAGTTGGGTGTGGAGTCCTAGATGTATGAGACCTTACCTGGCAGTTGAGCTTGTGAGTAACAAGGAGTGGAGGAACCCGGAGAGCAGACAGAAGTCCCAACGAATAAGCTGTTGGCGGCAAATGAGTCTTCCTTTTCTTAAGAGGGCTGATATCAATGAGAAGGGAGAAAGGTAGTTTAATATAAGATAGGTAGGTCGATCTGAGACCAGAAGAGAGGGAGAGAAAAAATAAAATGAATAGGATAGTAAAACAGCAAGTTTACAGTAAGTCTAATCCTCGTGCTGTAATTACAAAAATCAAGTAGAATAAGCATAAAACAGTTGTTCACACATAAACCTTCTGTCTCTTTCTCTAGAAAAAAAAAAGAGAAATCAAATCCACATAATGTGGGGAAATAATCTGGCAAACTATAGTTATTCTAAATGGTAATAGTTAAAAGTATTCTAGTAACATTATATCTGAACTTTAAATAACGAGAAGTGAACATCAGGCAATCAGCAAAATGTTGTCAAAGTCCAGCTAGGTAGGAGGCCTCTCAGGTCGCGAGCCCGGCTTTGAAGTGGCAGAGAGGCCAGAGTCTGCAGTGTATACCAAGCGTTTGTCTTGTAGATCGCCTGCATTGTCCCGAAAGTTGCTGAGTCCCTCCAGGGCAGGAGCTTGTTTACCCTGGACTTGTACTGGCTTTGGGGTCTGCTGCCTCTTAGGGATAGGCGAAGCAGGGTGCTCTTCGTTTGCTTCTGTCGTGGACTCCAGGCATAGGTGCAGTCACTGTAACACATCTAAGCAGTCCTCCAGGAAATGGGTGGTATAAGTCTTGCCTTGGAAAGTGAAAGACACGGAAAGTTCCAGCGAGTACTGGATCCTGTGCTGAAGGAGGATAGCAATAGCCGGTTTCATAAGTCTTCGCTTATGTAGGGTGTCCGGGCATAGATCCGTGTAGAACTGCAGGGTTGAATCGTCTGGTCCTTTGATGGTGTGCAGCTTCCTGGTTGCTGATAGTAGAAGGTCCCTGGCATGCTGCCTTAAGAATCTGACAATAACATCCTTGGGTGCATCCGAGCTTCTCGTGCCTCCCAAGGCTCTATGGGCACGCCCAATCTCCCACACATTTTCAGGCTGATTAGGGCAGGGATTATCGGGATTGTAACCCTCAGTAGCCGGTACAGGTCCTTGTACCGGCTCTTGGGATGCCACGGATGCGGACGTTGTGTCGGCGGGACCGATTTTCCAGGTCTTCTACCTTATCCGTGACGTCAGAGATGTGGATGGTGTTTTGAGCAATAGAGGATCGATCACTTTCTTGTGTTTCGACAATCCGATCCGTTGTTTCCTCCAATAGTTGGGTACGTTGCCCTAGTTCCTTCAGGTCTTGTCTCAGAGGTTCAATAGCCTTTGCCAGAAGCCGCTCAATTGTAACCACTGACCTGGCCGATAGGTCCACATATTGGCTAGGAATGTTAGGGTTCCCTTCCCTGTCTGAGTAATCCGAGTGTTCTGAGGCGGATTCCGCAGGGGGGGGAGCAGTTTTAGGTGTGAAGTGCTCCCGTATGCCCTTCACTGAAGCTGTTCTTTTGGGTTTTGGCATTTTGGAGAATGGGCTGCAGAAATCAGCAGAGAATCCGTTATGGAATCAGTTAGATATAATATAGGGAAGGGCTGAGCACCAAGTGTTCAGTGTGGCAGTCCACTGATACAATTAGTAGAGTTTGTCCAGTTCATAGAGTTTAGTTAAGGCAGCTGATGGCTGTGTTGCCAGGCTAAATCCCCATTCGGCTCTTTATTCCATGATGTAAGTGTAGACCCCAACTGTGGGCTCTGAGGCAGCCTTTGGAAATCAGGTCAAGCAGTAAGTTAGTTCTTTGGTAGAGGAGTGACTCGGAAAGTTTACCCTCTTCAGGTAGCCTGTCTATTTTTGCTGATGGAGCTTGTTAGGTAGAGCGCAGCTGTAGAATAGGTCAGTTGCAAGTAGTTGAGCACTAATGAATGGCAGGGGAGGCTTCCAATCTATGTTTATTCGTATGAAGCCAGTAATGATCTGCAGTATTGCAAAAGTCCACAGGGTGGCAGCATACGTGCTAATATTGTAGTAAATTAGCACAGTCCATATATCTGCCTGTGGAGGCCCAGGTTTCAAGTATAGGTAGACACAATATTTTTGTTTGGTGTAAATATATTGCATAAAAGTGCCTCTAATGATGTTAGGTTTCCTGAGGACTAAGGACACCATAGGTCCCCCAGGTATAGTGCAATTCAGCCTCAGGCAATTATGTGAAGCAAGGTCTCTGTATCAAAGGCTCAGTCCTTAGCAGTGTGCTTAGGGAGTGATTCACTCTTTGTTTTTTCCCTATGGCTGTCACAGCCCTTCACTAGTGGGGTGTGCTCTGCTCCTTGTACCCCTCTTGCGCTCTACCCCCCATCCAGGGGCTCTGGGTGCTCTGCCTCCACAATTAGGGGTATCTGTGGCTCTCCTGGGGCCCCCCCCGGGGATCAACACCCCTCCAGGGAAGCTCTGCCCTACCTTCAGCCACCGGGCGCCCTTCAAGATGGCGGCCGTGCTTTCGCGGACTTTCTGCCCTGTCTCCTGTCCTCCTCACCTCTGGCCAGAGGGATCACCCTGGGACCCTGGCCGGATCCTGACGCCACCGGGGTCTGCGCCAGCTCCTTCCCAGGCGCTGGAAGAGGTAACCCGAAGGTCTCCTGTGACCTCCGGTATCGCCCCCCAAACGGAGGCCTCCTGTGGTGCTGTGCCGCTGGAGCAGCCCGAATTCAGTCCACGGGGGAAAGGGACAGCCTCCGGTGGAACCCCTGATGTCTCAAAGGGGTCCAGAGTCTTCTCAAGGGCAGTCTAGCAAGCCCAATTCGGAGCTTTGTACGGAGCTCACAAGAACACGTCTGCCTGCGCCAGACGCAAGCTCCGCCCCCCCTAGTATGTTTTTTTAACCCTATACTAACCGTCAAGCCAACAGCAGCACAGTGCAGAAGTCCTGCAAGAGCTGCCTCCTTCCAGGGAGGAGAGAGGTATATGGTGAGAACAAAACACTACACATCCCAGGACTACACATCCCAGAGGCTGAATCGTTACAAATGTGTAGCTGCCTCTGATTGGCAAAAAAAATAAACAATTTTCCATATGCCATTATGTAGTATAGCATATCATTCAAGAAGCACACAGTTGATTAGTGTAGAGACAGACTCCTTTATTCTGCTTTCAAAGATATTTTAAACAGCACAAAAAGATTCACCTCTTTCCGACACTCCTTTCTCTGAGATATAACTGATCTGTTTTCTGTTGTCAGAAGGTTGGGGGGGGGGGGGGGGGGGAGGTGTTAGATTTTTTCCTGGTCTCCAGACCTGACCTGTTTTACAACCCTAGAGGGGCAATAAACTCCTGGGTCTGGTTTTATAATTGGTGGGTGATTGGGTGGGTGAATCCCAATGTGTAGCCTTGCACTCAAATCTTAAGCACTCTTCTAAAGTCTTAGTATTGATGGACTATGATGGTTGTTTCTTTACAATGTATCTTATAGAGCTGTCTTGGGGCTGCTCTCCTTATTTTGATACTGTTCACAAACGTATCAAGTATCCTGGTACATGTAAAGAGAGGGAGGGTAGGAGAAAGCGCACCACTATCTAGTACAGATCATTCAAATGGTGAAATTTGGGGGAAAAAACACAATGGTTGGAACTAGAATAATTAGACTCTCACCTGAGATAACCTCAAAAAATTATGAGGTATATAGTAGCGTCGGTGAGATATTCCATGTGGGTCTCTGATGGTTTGATCATCCACTATTCTTTTATATGTGAATTAGACAAAATGGAAGAAGTGAATAATATAGTGACTCGTGGAGATAATGGTTTTCATAAAAAAAGGACTTTATATTATAAACAATTACTATTCCATATAAATGATAAACGCGTAACTACGCTCTCAGCAGCTTCCTCAGTATCTCATCCCCCTTTGTGGCTGGCAATGCTATGTGTTTGCATATATTTGCCATTCATTTTTTTTCAAGCAAACACAAAGCATTGCCAGCCAAAAATGGATGATATACTGTGGAAGCTTCTGAGAGCAGAGAAACGTGTTTATCCTATCATCACAATTTACTGGGATTGTTATAATCATCCACCACCCTAGTTTGTATGTACTACCTTTGATATAGTCTTATTAGAACTCGCAAATAGCGATTTCTATTGTTTTATCGTTTATATGGAATAGTATTGTGTATAATAAAGTCCATTTTTATGAAAACCATTAATGTCCATGGACTTTGTACGATCTATCTCCACGAATCACCAATATTATTCACTTCTTCATTTTGGTCTAATTCACACATAAAAGAATAGTGGATGATCAAACCATCAGAGACCCACACAGAATAATCTCACCAAATGGCTTCTACATACCTCATAATTTTTTCAGGGTAACCCAGGTGAGAGTCTAATTATTCTAGTTCCACCCATTGTGTTTTTTTTACCAAAGTTCACCATTTGAATGATCTGCACTAGATAGTGGTGCACTTTCTCCTACCCTCCCTCTCTTCTGGTTTTATAATATTCTTGTTTATATGTACCATTGTGGGCGGCAAACATCCTCAAGTGTAACAAGCATAGCTTACCACATACATTCTTTAAACATTAACCATTGTACATTATACATAAAGGGAAAACAACCTGTCACAGTACTTAGAACACATCCCATGGACGTAGCATTCCATGGCTAGGGTCCCAAATAACAGAGTCTGTGAAGTCATGGAGCTGTGACAATACAGCTTTGGGCCATATAGGGCCCTGCTTGTGGGGTTGAGGGGAGTCCCCTCCCTGGGTCTGGAAATAATTCCTGAAACACACTTAATCTGGGTGATAAAAAATGCCATGTACCTGTAAGATACAGTTAACTTACTCAACTGCTAGCTGCCAATGATCCTATCCCAGATGGAATAATCCTGGTTTGGTATTTCTTAAATCGTTTAATCGTTTCTAATTTTTATGTGATGACAGATTTAAAAAGTTTTAGATAGAACCATCTCTCCATTTTTAGAATCTTCTAACTTGAGAAAATTGATGTGGAATGCTTGCATCAAGCCCTGAAAAAACAGCTTTTTAACATAATTTTCCATAAATCATGTAGTTCCTGATGTCTTTCTATTTACAGGACAATAGTCCAGAGTCTTAAAACTTTTTACTAAACTGCAGTGATTAGAGCTAATCACAAAATTTACTCTGGTTTGTGTCATGGCACAGCACCTGCTGGTCGGAGTCCGAATCAGACAATCCCGCCATTTAGGTGCTCATTCTGGATCTACCAGGAGGCAATCAGAGGCTGTGGAAGATGATTCTTCATTAAAATAATAAAGAAGCTCTCTGACCCAGAAAATTTAGCGCTACATGCATTATATTTTCCAACAGAGCATAGCACTTGTTAAAATTTATAGAAGGACTACAATGGAAAATCGTAAAACATTAACTTAATGCCAACATTAAGCATTTTTTTAATTCTGCCACCTAAAGAGCCGGTGATCAATCAGAAATTGACCTATGTCATTGGGTCTATAAAGACGGTGCACAAATCATTGAGACATCACGACATGGCTATTTTAACCCTCCTTGAATTGGCTGGCATATGGTTGGAGGTCCAGCATTGGTGCCCCCCCTATTGGCTTCTTGGGTCTGTTAGAGCCAGTCCAACAGGTAGGGCTGACAGGCCCAGAAAATGTTTTTTAGTGCAATTAGGATATAGCCTTACAATGGGGGAACGACATGGCTATTTTAAACCCTCCTTGAATTGGCTGGCATATGGTTGGAGGTCCAGCATTGGTGCCCCCCTAATTGCTTCGTTGGGTCTGTTAGAGCCAGTCCAACAGGTAGGGCTGACAGGCCCAGAAAATTTTTTAGTGCAATTAGGATATAGCCTTACAATGGGGGACGACATGGCTATTTTAACCCTCCTTGAATTTGGCTGGCATATGGTTGGAGGTCCAGCAATTAGGACCTCCAACCAATGTTTTTAGTGCATTAGGATATAGCCTTACAATGGGGGGAAAGGCATCATACTAATACAACTAAACAGCAAGGCTGAGAGATCAGTGTAGTGGGGATTAGTGAGAGCGCCATTTAGTCTACTTGGTGATGGGTTGCTGAGAGCTCAGAGGAAAATGATTATTGCTCTTTTAGGATGTTTAATCATGTCCTTGACAGCTGTGTTCCCTAAGTGGTAGCAGGACAATCAAGGCTAACTGCTTGAAGAAGCCCTTAATGCTCCAGCAATTTTTTTCCACTTGCATTACATGATGCGATACAGCCTGAGGGAAACAAATGTACTATAACGACAGATAACACACATAGTAGTTTCAAATTTCCCACTCCTCTTTCGACTTATCCAATAAAACTCTTTGTGCCTACTCTGGTGATCACTCCATTGGCTGCCTCTTGGCAAGTGCTGTAGCACCCCGGTTCCTTGTTCGAATTTCCCTCCAAAGGATGAATCAGAAGTACAGTGCCTTGCAAAAGTATTCTACCTCCCTTGACGTTATTAACTATATTTGTTACATTACAGCTTAAGTTCAATGCTTTGTTAATTTGAATATTTATGTGATGGATCGAAACACAAATATTCTAAGTTGGTGTAGTGAAATGTGAAAAATATATACATAAAACTATTTTTTAGAAATATGAAAAACAGAAATTGGCATGTGCGTATGTATTCACCCCCCTTTGTTATGAAGCCCATAAAAAGCTCTGGTGCAACCAATTACCTTCAGAAGTCACATAATTAGTGAAATGATGTCCACCTGTGTTCAATCTAAGTGTCACATGACCTATCATTACATATACACACGTTTTTTGAAAGGCCCCACAGGCTGCAACACCTACGCAAGAGGCACCACTAACCAAACACCGCCATGAAGAGCAAGGAACTCCCAAACAAGTAAGGGACAATGTTATTGAGAAGTACAAGTCAGGGTTAGGTTATAAAAAAATATCCAAATCTTTGATGATCCCCAGGAACACTATCAAATCTATCATAACCAAATGGAAAGAACATGGCACAACAGCAAACCTGCCAAGAGACAGTCGCGCACCAAAACTCACGGACCGGACAAGGAGGGCATTAATCAGAGAGGCAGCACAGAGACCTAAGGTAACCCTGGAGGAGCTGCAGAGTTCCACAGCAGAGACTGGAGTATTTATACATAGGACGACAATAAGCCGTACGCTCCATAGAGTTAAGCTTTTTCGCAAAGTGGCCAGAAGAAAGCCATTACTTTTAGCAAAAAACAAAATGGCACGTTTTGAGTTTGCAAAAAGTCATGTGGGAGACTCACGAAATGTATGGAGGAAGGTGCTCTGGTCTGATGAGACTAAAATTGAACTTTTCGGCCATCAAAGAGAACGCTATGTCTGGCGCAAACTCATCACATCACCCAAAGAACACCATCCTCAAAGTGAAACATGGTGGTGGCAGCATCATGCTGTGGGGATTTTTGTCAGCAGCCGGGACTGGGAAACTGGTCAGAGTTGAGGGAAAAGATGGATGGTGCTAAATTAAGGGATATTCTTGAGCAAAACCTGTACCACTCTGTGTGTGATTTGAGGCTTGGACAGAGGTTCACCTTCCAGCAGGACAATGACCACAATCACACTGATAACGCAATGGTTTAAGAGGAAACATGTAAATGTGTTGGAATGGCCTAGTCAAAGCCCAGACCTCAATCCAATAGAAAATCTATGATCAGACTTAAAGATTGCTGTTCACAAGCGCAAACCATCCAACCGGAAGGAGCTGGAGCAGTTTTGCAAGGAGAAATTGGCAAAATTCCCAGTGGTAAGATGTGGCAAGCTCATTGAGACTTATCCAAAGCGGCTTGGAGCTGTGATTGCAGCAAAAGGTGGCTCTACAAAGTATTGACTTTAGGGGGGTGAATAGTTATGCACATTGACTTTTTCTGGTGTTTTGTCCTATTTGTGTTTGCTTCAAAACAAAAAAACATCTTCAAAGTTGTGGGCCAGTTTTGTAAATTAAATGATGCAAACCCTCATACAATCCATGTTAATTCCAGGTTGTAAGGCAACAAAACATGAAGCATGCCATAAATTAATACTTTTGCAAGGCACTATATTTGTCCGTATCATACAGGTGTCTCCACTCAGGAAACAATCACAGTTCAAAGCCCAGTACAGCACACATATACAGGGAAATGAGGGGCACTGTGTTGTCTACCAGCCACAGCACAGCCATGGGCTAGATTTTCCCCTCCTTTGTGATTAACTCTCTTATGGGGAGGTTAGGTTTCCGGGAAGCTCCTTTCTGTCACAACTAAAGCAACTTGTGACTATGAAAGCTGCCTGTTACAACTACAGTGCAGCTCCACCATGAACTATACACATTACAAAAACATAGATATCATGGAAATTAATTAACTACTACTACTAATTAATACTTAACTCTAAACAGACCATACAATATGAGGACAGAATGAATTCATCTGGGATCTAACATTATTAATAATTACCAAAGAGCAGCCTGTGCCTGTAAGAACCAAAGTTCAGCCTATGCATACAAGAACCAAATTGTAGCTTGTGCTTACAAGAACCTAAGTGTAGCCTTTGTCTACAAGAATCAAAGTGTAGTCTATGCTTTTAATTTAAATTCTCTATTATTTTATGTAATTATTGTTTTTTTAGTTATACCTGTTTAGTTTTAAGGTTTTGTATCCAAAAACAAGACCATCAGTTCAAACTTAAATGTGAAAAATCTGGGATCCGGAATGGATTATTCCAATTTACAATGATTCATATGGGAAATGCTTGTTTGGAACTCAATTTGTTTGGAACTCATCCTGCTACTGTATGCTCTTTTTTCTTTGTGTGAAATAATTCCATATTTTTCTTGTCAGAAAGCAAGCTAGCTCTTAAAGGGCTCATGTTGTTTAGGAATAAACTTATTTTTTTTTATAGCAGACTCTGCTAAGACTCTTAAACCTTTTTCAGCAGAGTGGTAGAGAAAGAGTAGTGATAATATTTTGTAATGAGCTGAGGAAGGGGTCTGATGAATCTTTGAAGTATTGTAAAATGCTTTCCAAAATTTGGAGGCAAACTGAGCACCTCATCAGGGATGCCATGTAGTCTTTTATCTCCATAATGCAAAGATCAGACAAGTCATGTTCAGTTGGTAAATTGTTTAAATGGCAGAAAATGAACCATCTTGTTAAGATTATCCACAACCACCTTGATGGTGGTATGCTAGTGAGACGGTGACGATTATGAAGTCTGCGGAGACAAAAGACAAGACTCTCCTCTCACCGTGGCTCACACACTTCACTCTCTCAGCTAACTCAACCAACCAACAACACCCAACCTACCCCCCCCCCCCCCTCCATTCTAACTATCGCCCTATCTCTCTACTCCCCCTGGCTTCCAAACTGCTGGAGCGGCTCGTCTATAACCGCCTTACCAGTTTCATCTCCTCTAACTCTCTCCTGGACACTTTCCAATCCGGCTTTCGGCCCCAACTCTCCACTGAGACAGCCCTCATAAAAGTCACCAATGACTTGCTCACCGCCAGGTCTAAAGGCCACTTTTCTATTTTGCTTCTCCTGGATCTCTCTGCCGCCTTCGACACAGTTGACCATTCAATTCTACTACACACTCTCTCCTCCCTCGGCATTCGAGACACTGCTCTCTTGTCATACCTCCAAGAACGATCATTTAGCGTCTCCTTCTCCGGCACATCTTCTTCTCCTCACCCCCTGTCTATTGGTGTACCCCAAGGATCAGTCCTAGGCCCCCTCCTCTTCTCCATCTACACATCCTCACTCGGCACCCTAATAAACTCTTTTGGGTTCCAGTACCATCTCTATGCAGACACCCAAATCTATCTCTCAGCACCAGATCTATCCCCCTCTCTTCTAGCACACGTCTCCGACTGCCTCTCTAGTATATCCTCTTGGATGTCCGCCCACCATCTGAAACTCAACATGTCTAAGACTGAATTCCTAATCTTCCCACCCTCTACTACAGCTTCAATTCCTCACATCTCTCTCTCTGTCAACAATGCCATCATCACTCCCACCTCCCAAGCCCGTTGTCTCGGGGTTCTACTGGACCCTGCCCTCTCTTTTATCCCACACATACAGTCTCTAACCAAATCCTGTCTTTTCCATCTAAAAAACATATCCAAAATACGCCATTACGTTACACAAGACACTACTAAGATTCTAATACACTCTCTCATCATTTCTCGTCTTGACTATTGCAACTCGCTCCTTGTTGGCCTGCCCATCACTCGCCTCTCCCCACTTCAATCCATAAAAATTGCCTCCGCCAGACTCATCTTCAGTACACATCGTTCAGTGTCGGCAGCTCCTCTTTGTCAATCACTTCACTGGCTTCCCTTAGCCTCAGAATAAAGTTTAAAATCTTGACCCTAACTAATAAAGCCCTCAACAACAGCACACCCCCATACATCTCTGCTCTCATCTCCAAATACTCCCCCACACGCCCTCTTCGTTCTGCTAACGACCTTCTTCTTTCTACCACTCTTGTAACCTCCTCTCACTCCCGCCTCCAGGACTTTTCTCGCGCTGCCACTATTCTCTGGAACTCCCTGCCTCGCTTCATCAGACTATCCTCCTGCCTTAAATCCTTCAAAACATCAATAAAAACGCACCTCTTTAAAGAAGCCTATAACCTTCCTCCCTAACATGCTCAGCACTACTCTCTCCCTACTGTACCACATAAAACTTTCACCTTTAGATTGTAAGTCTGCGAGTTTCAATCCTGCGCAGTGCTTTAGGGAATGCGCTATGGACACTGGATTCCAAGCTCAAAGACCGGGCCACCCACTCTTTGCAATGTATGAATCTTTAACTTGTCATTGCCTGTAACTTAACTTATGTTGGAATATGTTGGCGCGTTACAAATAAACGATAATAATAATAATAATAAGACTGGATGTATGTTTCACATGGATAGATGTAAATTAAGACAGTTAACATGCATTGCTGTCCACCAAAACTGTTGGTACCTTGAGCAGGAAGAGAAGCTAGCAGGAAACCTTTTAGGATCACCTTTAAATTGGTACTAGAGATTCAGCAAGCAGACATTCAGGGGATGCAGTCCCCAATAATGGTCTGCAAATGTACAAGCTGGGCTTGAAGGCCCTGTACTGCCAGTGTCAGAGTCTCAAGCTGACTCCTAATTGGAAAGCTGAGTAGGGTCATAAAAACAAGCATGGGTCAGAATACCAGAGGTTGGGTGAATGATAAACCAGAGAGAGAAGTTAGGTAGCCAGAAGGTAGAGAAGTCAGACAAGCCAAAAGTCACTCCAGAATATCATGCAGATAGATGTAAGTAGTTGTGGAGGGAAAAACAACTGAGCAAATAAATAAACATGTTCTGGAATTGGTGACGGAAATAGACACACGCCTACTCGTGGGTGCAACCCATAGACTGATGAAGTGGTGCGGGTGCACAGAACACTCCTTGGTGTCGCCTCTATAAGGTCAGATGTGTCTAGGGGTTAGATGCAACCAGATGGCAAAGTAACCATGGCGACAAAGAGTTGAAAAGTAGGGACAACCATAGATAATTGAGAAGGATAAGCTATAAAACCAAGCTGAGCTTCAGTAGGAGATAAGAAGTGATTTAACTCCAACAGCAACACCTAGAGTAATCTAAACAGAATGTTTGAATACAATCTGGGGACATTTTAGCAACATATGGGTGGGTGTAAAAACAGGAACCCTATGGTTTTTCCAAGTACCATTAAAACATTTTTACAATACTCAGCTCAGTTGAATATTTTCACAAACAATATGCATCCTTTTTTTAATATTAAAATCCATTTAGCAACAGCCTTTAAATGAAATAATCATTATGTACTATTCATATATAAGGGCACTGATATTAGGCAAAACATATAGTTATGCTGCATTGATAGTTCAGGTTCAGAAATTAACTACACGTGCACATACAAACACACAGTACACATACAAAGAGAACTGAACAGCATACATGATGCACTGGACACACATATTGATCTGGGCACCTATAGTTGACTGGTGTTTCCTGCCTGCCTAACATTGATGGTCTCAATCAGAGGGGTCATCTGGTCACCTTATACTAAAGTGCATTTTCTTCCTGGTATTCCATGGTTTTCAGCTCCAGCAGTTCCTTTATTTAAAACAGTAAGCAGCCCTACTCATGCTTTCCTAATAGGTGTAAGACCCCTTAGTGTCCTCTTGCAATTAAATCTCAGATACAGCTTGACCTCCCACCTTCTTTAAAATTTGTCTATGAATACCTTTATGATATTGACCATCTCTGCTGAACATTTTTTCGTACAGTAGTAGTTTCTCATTTTTCTTCCC
The DNA here is from genome assembly GCA_027410445.1 of Discoglossus pictus. NCBI lineage: Eukaryota > Metazoa > Chordata > Amphibia > Anura > Alytidae > Discoglossus > Discoglossus pictus. Next base: position 229,140,486 of record CM050164.1, on the reverse strand, counting down.
AACCTGCCACTCTAACTTCAGATAATTCTTGAGCTCCAAAAAATATCTATTCTATTCTAATGTATGGTACAAAGGATCTCACTGCATCTATTTGAATCTGCCCCACTTAGGAAATGAATTGTTGATTTACCAGGTAATTGATCTCCAGAAATAGATCCAATCGCCCTGTTTCAGTGTCTTGTAAATAGGCTTTTATTCAGTGTACTAGGTACAGAGTAATTTCTGACAGATTAAGGATATTGTCCTCAGATTACAGCCATTTGTGTAATAGCGGCCACATAATTACACATCATTGAGAATAAAAGATGTAGTCGGGTTTTCAGAGAATTGCACTGAAATATCTACTGTACAAAAATGATATTGAGCTTTGTGCAGTACTGCTAACTTTATAAATGCATAATGTAAAAAATTAGAGTGGTTTGTATACACAGAGAATTAATCTGTTAATTATCTCACTGTATTACGTTGACTTAATCCAGAATATGACAGCTGTACACAGTGTCCTGTCGGATGTGAGTTTACCTTTGCCTATAATTATATTTGCTCTAGTATATTTTTTCAAGACAAGCATTAAACTATAAATCAAACACACATATTATGTATGTTACAATATTCCTCCTCTATTTGCGACCCAGGAGGAAGATAATTGTTTTGTTCGTCAGCCGAACGGTGTCAAACTTGTGTATTATGTATGTATTTTCATTTCTTTTATCTCATGCAATGTTCAGTTAATCTGCTTTGTTACAGTGTGAAGGTCACATTTCTATTTGCAATTACAGACTACAAGATTTACAGTGTGCTGACCCACAATTTTCAATTCCGCCAGCCTTAATTCTGCATTGACGTTTAATTAACTGTTATTAAAGCATCAATTCCCCCTCCCCGCAAATTAAAATTGGAGTAATTATCTATTCAGCTCCAGGATGAATTGCTTTTTGTCATTTTTTTTTCTTCTCACCTGTTTTTATTTATTTTGCTTGGTGTGATAATTAACAGGCCAATTTTTATTTAAAGGGAATGAACCATATCATAAATACTTTGCTTTAATTTGCAAGTAAATGTGTTATTAGAGCCAAGATTACTGTTCCCTCCTGCAGGTGAAAATGTGTGGATGCCCAGGTTACTCAAAATGTTATTCTGCCTTGTAAAAATACATGAGGTTTGCGAGTCTAGAAAACAAGTATTGATCTGGGGAAGAAATATAATCTTTCTAATATGTGACACCTTTTATTTTGGGCATCGGCAAGTATTTCCCAGAGGGGAGGCATGCCAAGGTAACAAATGTCCTTCTATAATTATAACAAGGTATATAAAAAAAAAAAGGGCAATATAATGTCATGTCGTGCTGTAAAATAAATGTGGTTTACAGTTTCTTATTTTAAGTGATGCTGGATTCCTGTACTTGTGGTAGGCTTCTTTGTGTTTTACAAGGCAGATAAGCATAATTTACAGGACTCTTCCCATTGCATCCTCTTCTGTCAACATGCAATAAAGGCACATATAGTGCCTTGCAAAAGTATTCACACCCCCCCCGCCCCCTTGGCATTTTTCATGTTTTGTTGCCTCACAGCCTGGAATTAACCTGGATTGTTTGAGGATTTGCATCATTTAATTTACAGAACGCGCCCACATCTTTGAATATGTTTTTTTTTTTTTATTGTGAAGCAAACAACAAATAGGACACAATAACAGAAAAAGTCAATGTGCATAACTATTCACCCCCCTAAAGTCAATACTTTGTAGAGCCACCTTTTGCGGCAATCACAGCTCCAAGTCACTTTGGATAAGTCTCAATGAGCTTGCCACATCTTACCACTGGAATTTTTGCCCATTCCTCCTTGCAAAACTGCTCCAGCTTTAACTAGGCCATTCCAACACATTTACATGTTTTCCCTTAAAGTACTCAAGTGTTGCTTTAGCAGTGTGTTTGGGGTCATTGTCCTGCTGGAAAGTGAACCTCCGTCCTAGCCTCAAATCACGCTGCCTCTCTGATTAATGCCCTCCTTGCCCAGTTCGTGAGTTTTGGTGGTCGGCCGTCTCTTGGCAGGTTTGCTGTTGTGCCGTGTTCTTTCCATTTGGTTATGATAGATTTGATGGTGCTCCTGGGGATCGTCAAAAAAATGGATATTTTTTTATAACCTAACCCTGACTTGTACTTCTCAACAACATTGCCCTTACTTATTTGGAGAGTTCCTTGGTCTTCATGGCAGTGTTGTTTGGTTAGTGGTGCCTCTTGCTTAGGTGTTGCAGCCTGTGGGGCCTTTAAAAAAATGTGTGTATATGTAAAGACAGATCATGTGACACTTAGGTTGCACACAGGTGGACATAATTTCACTAATTATGTGACTTCTGAAGGTAACTGGTTGTACCGGAGCTTTTTATTGGCTTCATAACAAAGGGGGTGAATACATACGCACATGCCAATTTTCTGTTTTCTATTTCTGAAAAATAGTTTTATGTATATATTTTTCTCATTTCACTTCACCAACTTAGACTATTGTGTTCTGATCCATCACATAAAATTCAGATTAACAAAACATTGAATTTAAGGCTGTAATGTAACAAAAAAGGTAAAAAGTCAAAGGGGGTGAATACTTTTGCAAGGCATTGTACGTATATGGACTGTATCGGTCACAATTCAATTTAAATATAGGTTCTTGTATTTAATTAATAATTCGTTAATCAATAAATAATGGTAAAAACAAATGGGTGCTGGAGTGATTAGTAATGGTATTATGACTTACTTAAAGGAATAGTCAATAGGAAGATCTGACCTTCTTTCTTCTGGATTACCAAAGAGATATTTCATTTACTGTATGCTTCTCAAAAGTCATTAAAAGTCACGCACATTAAAAGGGCCACACTTGGGAGCACATCACTGTACAGATGTGTAGTTTCCACAAAAAAGTAAAATCTGTGTTTACATGAGCCACTGACATGCCCACTCCAAAACATGCAGTTTTAGCTCCATTTAGCCAGCAAAAGAAAAAAAAAACAGTTAACCCTCAACAAATTAATCTGTGCAGATCATGGAACGCTGCAATCACCTAAATAGTTCAGTTGTGTCTTAACTTTTGAGTGCATTCCTGAGTTCAGGGGAAAACTCAGATAAATCAGTGTCCTCACCATATGAAACAGTCAGCAGCCAGGACAGACTGTGTTTGTAAACAGACTTAAAACTTAATTTTTTTAGTTGTTATTAGTGTAATTAAAAAAATAGATAATTATTTACATCCAATCGTGTGCTCTTTCATACCATGAAGAACACTTACAGATTATTAAATGGCCCTTTAATGTCAATGTCCTTAAATAAGCTATGCTATCAGTTTAATAGTGTCCATTATGTGAATCTCCTTCACTATGTAAACTTCCATTCTGTACTTTTTTATTTAATTATATTAAAATATTTGTGTCAGCATGCATGAAAAATAAGGTGTCCAGGCTTTATCTTCATTTTCACCGATGACTTTGAGTCATTGTGTTTTTTGTAAAAAAAAAAATGATTGTCCACCCCTGCTCTACAGTAAGCAACTTTGCAATATAGTTTGTTAAATATGTAATTTTATTGGCAAAATGTTACTTGTAAATTTACATATTTCTGCTTTTATGCTCCTCCCTTTTGCATATCAGCTTCCGTCTGTGTATCCAGTTGTATTATTGTTTGCACAGTATGGCAAATTCACTAGAGAAGTTATTAGCCAACCTCTTTGTCATATTCCAGCCCCTGCTTTTGATAGCATTATATTGCTAGTGATTAACTCAGAAGGTCACTTTGGATTGGTCAGAGTAATTGTATCACATTCTGCCACCAGAGATTAGAAATTGTAAAAAAGAGAGGGGTAGCTATACAATTAAGGGGAAAGGAACAATTACAGTGATCTGAATATATATGTATAAATGTTCAACTCCTTTTAATATTCTTATTATTATTGTTATTATTATATTTTATTTGTAAAATTCAAACATATTCTGCAGCTCTATACAGGGGTTAAGTACAAGGCAACATTTTTTTTAACACATTGCGAAAGAATAGAGGGGATTGTCGTTGAGCTTAAAATCCACAAATGTACAATCTCCCTGGCTCCTAATATGCTGTCTGGCAATTTAAAATTGTTTTTTTACACTGCTGGGCCTCCAAAACACACAATGTGGGGAGTAGAGGGTGGTGTAATCATGGCTCTATTAACACACCAGTGATTAGAAGGAATGAAAGAGATAAGTTAGAGTACATTTTAATTTTACTGTTCTGTATTTATGCATCCTAATGTTACATGTCATATAAAATTCAGGGACCTAGATTTGTCAAAGTATCTTCAACTGACTCAGCAGAGGATCCAAATGCGGTACAAATTTTTAACTACTGGTAATAAATAACAAGTAGTATTTAATTGTTATTAAAACAATGCATTTTACTACAGTATACTTAAATTTACAGTTTTTAGCAGTCTTTTCTTGTTCACCCACCAAATAACTATTAATATTTGTTGCTAATGGGAGATCATTACAATACTTGCTAATTAACTCTTGTATCTGAAGCTGTTGTTTTCATTGTAAAGCCATGTGCAAATGAAAAGACTGAGCATGCTCAGAGCTCAGGGAATATTTGGGCTGATAAAGCTGGTAAAGTATTTATTACTACTTTAAATATAATTATACAATAATTGAAACCTCCACTTTGTCTTTTTAAAGTTTGCAAAATCTATCTAGACTTCAAGGGCTTGTTCTGTGCCAAATTCTCATGTTCTTGCAGTACAGGTATGTTCAATGTTTTGATGTTTCAATCAATGTTTTGATCATTTTGATTTACTTACCCATGCTTATACTGGAATATCATGAAAATCCGATCAAGATCAAGCCCATGACTGCTGAAACCTGATAAAACTGATCCTCAAACAGCTAAACGCAAGTTGCTTTAAGATGAAAAAGTCTTCTTATACAAATATTTATCTGTGTAAAAGTTCTGGAACATGTTTACTGTGTCTTTTACTGCTCTTGACAAATAGATAATGTTAAGCATTATTTTCTGAATCAAAAGGCAATCATCATATAGCTCAAAATTCAAATGTATCAGTGGCAAACAAAGAGCAGATTATTAAATGGCCGTCTTCCGGCCTTGTCAAGCAGAGATAATGAAAGAGCACATTGACCATGTAACAAAGGTGGAGACGTCTCCTAACTGCTAGGCATATGCATCCCATTTACTGGCCTTCAGCGCTCATTGCACATGCGCAAGACCGGTATTTTTAACATGGCATGATGACAACTCGCAATTACGACAACTATTATATGTGATACCCAAGCCGTCAATAAATTAAAAACATATGAAGGGCAATAAAATAATTAATCCCATTGGTACCAAACAATAATAATATTATAGTGACAAACTAAGCCTACATATATATCTAAGACATACAATACATGATATCCATAGCACACTATATGGAATATCATTGTAGTATAATGTAACCTATAGAACACAGAAGTTTGATATCAGCTACCGGTACCAATAAACTGGAAAATTGCAAAAGTTAACAAATGTCAGGGCAGACTGAGATAATAATGAAATTGAAACAGACAAAAGAAAAAAAAAACTTTAAAATGAACATATGCAATTCAAACAAAAAAGACACATTTCAGTTCATAGTAAGATCAAGAGGAATCCTAATGAAAGAGAGGTCTTTTGGTCTTTACCCTTAATATCAGGATTCCTCTTGGTCTTACTATGGAATGGGATAAATTTATTTGAAAGGTATATGTTCATTTTGATGTTATAACTGAAATAATATTCAACATAGTGTGCTATATGTATCAAGTATTTTATGCATTAGATATACATTTGTGTTTTTTTCACTATAATATGATTATTGTTTGGTACCAATATGGATAATTATTTTACTGACCTTCATATATTTTTAATTGATTGACAGTTTCGGTATGTGTATATTTGTATATATTTGTACTTTACTGTAATTTAGTCTATAAGTAAGTAAGAAATACGTAAGGCAATTATGTTACCCATTTTATGGCCTTTATTGGGGACATTCTGATGCCTTTCGTGTTTTCATATTGGGCTTTAATTAGGTGTATATTTTTTATGCATGTTAATTTCAGCTGAGAACTTTTAATGACTAGCTACTTGGCCGTCAAAAATGACAGGAATAACATTTTAAGCCTGGCAATGCTGTTTGCCACCCAATGTGAGCACCCTCAGCTCTCATCGCGCGCCCAGCGCTGAGATCCTTCGGCGCTCATCGCGTGCCGAAGGCGCTCATTGCGAGTCTCTCCCCTTGTCTACTTTCTCCCTTGTGTCTTATTTCCCCTCTTATCTCCCTCCCTTGTGTCTCCCTCCCTGTGTTTTTACTCCCCTCTCCCACCCCTGTATCTTTTCCCCCCTACCCTGTATGTCTTTCCCCCCTGTGTCTCTTTCCCCCCTCTCCCCCTGTGTCTCTTTCCCCCCTCTTACCCCCCTCTTCCTCCGCTGTGTCTCTTCCCCCTCTCTCGACTCCCCTGTAACTCTTCCCCTTCTCCCTCCCCTGTGTCTCTTCCCATCTCCCCCCTCATCCTCCTCCTCCCCTCATCCTCCCTTCTTCTCCTCATCCTCCTCCTCCCATCCTTCCCCCTCATCCTCATCCTCCCTCATCCTCCTCCTCCCTTTCCCCCTCTACAATTACCTCCCTATCCCCTCTCTCTGTACTATCAGGCGATCAGCTCCTGGTGCTCTCTCCCCGGCAGTGCCGGCTTCTGGCTGTGTCCCAACTGGCATATGCTAATGACGTGATGTGCCTGATAGTACGGAGAGAGGGGATAGGGAGGTAATTGTAAAGGGGGAAAGGGAGAAGGAGGATGAGGGGAGGAGGAGGATGAGGGGGGAAGGAGGGAGGAGACACAGTGGGCCTTGCGATCAGCGCCTATGGCGCTCATTGCAGCCCCGTCGGTTGTTGGTAACGACAACTGCTCGCCTCGCTTTGCGAGGCACGCAGGTGTCTCTCACTGTGCGAGGGACGCAAGTGCGTTACCAACATCGCAAACGTCCCCAACACTGGCAACTATATATGTGATTACTCTGCCTCCTCAAACATGATTTTTGAAAAGGCAACATATGTTCCCTTTTTTGACATAAAAAAACAAACAAACATCTATTTCATATAAAGCCAATTCTTTTTAAGTTGGACTTCCCCTATAGCACAAAGGTTCTCATTATGAGTGTTTAACTATTTAATGTACATGCTGTAATGCATTTTGCTTGCTGTTAAAAAATGTTGCTATCTCTCCCTTCTACATTACAGCAGATGGAAGGATCGCTGTGCAAAATGTTGGGATCTACAAATGCAGGTTGCAGGGATGTGCAAAGAATCATTGAGCTAGAAGATTCAGAGGAAGATATTCCAGAGGTCCAAGAGATAACCTTAACACATGTATGATATCACCATGCTTTCTGAAGGGAGAGGGGCCATGGACAAAAAGAAAGGTTTTAGCTAAAGGATCAGTGTAAGAGCTTTTCAAGTTAAATCCACATTAGTTCACCATTCATTAACATTAATAATACATGTGCAAACAGTAGCAAAAATAGAGTTTAGCCAGTACGAATAATTTAAAAACACAGTCCCCATTAATTATAATGGCACCCCGGCTTTAAGGCGCGTGATGCATGCGCGCACACACCAAAGGGAGCCCGGAAATAGCGCGGCCCAACATCAGCGATCCCCTCACATCTCTCCCACCCTATACAGCAGGTCAGGTCTCCTCATCCCAATCCATCTTACCCTCCTATTCTATCCTCTATCTCTCCTACTCTTCCCTTGTTTATTCCTCCCATTCTGTCTCATTCTCCAGCCTCTTACTTTTCTCTTTCCACCTCGTTCCTCTTCCCTCTCTATACCCCCTTCTCCATGGAAATATATATATATATATATATATATAATATATATATATATATATATATATAAATATATACACAGAGGTATGAATTATATAGTGAGAAAAGAGGAACAGAGGGAAGAGTAGAGAATGAAAATGGACAGAGGATAGGGGGTGGAAAGAGAAAAGTAAGAGGCTGGAGAATGACAGAATGGGAGGAATAGGACAATGGAAAGAGAACGAGAGATAGAGGATAGAATAGGTGGGTAAAATGGAGTGGGATTTGGATGAGGAGACTTGACCTGCTGTATAGAATGTGAGAGATGTGAAGGCCGCGCTGATGTCGGGCTGCTCTATTTCCAGGTGCCCTTTGGTGTGTGCGCGCATGCATTGGCGGCATGCATCATGCGCCTTAAAGTCGTGCTACCAATTATAACTGCTGCTGCACTCCTCACCTACCTTCTTCTATGTCCTGGGCACTATTGTTCAGAAGACTTAACAGATCAGCATAGGCTGCATACATTATCCATGCCAGATTACTTAGTGCATGTTCTGTAGGATATGGGGCTATGGTTGCAATTCCATAACTCTGTCTCTCCAATTATTATAATTATTAATATTATTGTGTATTTGTAATCCGCCAATATATTACACAGTGCTATACATGGGTTAAGTACAAGGCAAAACAGTTTTTACACATTGCAAAAAAATGGAGGGCGATGTCTTTGATCTTAGACTATTGCATACATAGCGCTTTCCCTAAGGCACCTTGCAAGATTGAAACCTCACAAACTTGCAATTTTAAAGGTTTTGGTTGTATCTGGTCTGTATAATTAATGCAATCTATGTTGAATATGGCAAATTGATGGGGAAGAAGTGGAGGCAGTGACAGATTTTATTTTTCTGGGATCCTAGATCTCTTCAGATGGTGACTGCAGCCATGAAAATAAAAGATGTTTGCTTCTGGAACAAGCTAGCAAAAAGCTAAAAGTAAAGAGCTGGACCATAAAAAAGTCTGAGAAGCGTAGAATTGACACCTTTAAATTGTGGTGTTAGCATAAATTGCTTAGAGTCCCTTGGACTCCAAGAAGATTAAATAAATCAGTACTACAGGAAATCAAGACAAACTGTTTACTGGAAAGTATGATCGTGAGGCTGAAGCTCAAATATGTTGGCCATATTATGACTTGGCAGGATTCCCTAGAGAAGACTCTGATGCTGGGAAAGATTGAAGACACACAAAGAAGGGAGAGGCAGAGGCGGAGATAGATAAATTAAGTCACTAAAACAATGAACATAAGCTTGATGGAGATCAGAGGGGCAGTGGCTGACAAATTTGCCTAGCCGTGCTGCTGTCCATAAGGTCAAGGAAAGTCGGTCACTACTGAACAATAACAACAGTGTTGAATGTGTTTATCATCTGGACAGTATTTCCCAGGACAAGGAGAGCAATGACTATTATTGAAGGGAGCTGTGTATTTAAATCATATTAAATATTTTTCCTACTGTTTGCACAACTATTTTTAATATTACTTAATGGTGATCTAAAACATAGATTTCATTTGAAAAGTGCTTACACTGAGCATTTATGCTTGCAAACCTTTTCTGCCAGCTTTCAGTGCAAGTAATGGAAATAATATTATTTATTTAACTTGCTCAAAATGTTTGCTCCTGATCCACGCTAGTTCTTTAAAAGAGCAGACTATAGATATGAGACTTAAGTGTTCTTTAAAAAAAAATTGTTCTCACTCATTTTAAACCGCCTCACATAAAGCTAGAGTAATTCATATTGCTTTGCTAAAAAGAAAAAAATGACCAGTAGTTCTTACAATTTTTGAGGTCTTACAAAAGCTTTTTATTACAATCTCTTATCTGTTGTAATATCGTATATTTCGCTATATTGATATACTTACACATATGTTCGTGCATTGTAAATTTGGCAATGTTCTAACTCCCAAAATAAATAAGAGCAATCCTTTTGTGAACGGGGAACATTTATTTGGTTGGACCTAGTAGTATACCTTTCATTTTCAGGACACTCCTATACGAACGTAAAAGTTAGGCTATAGTATATTGTATATTAATTACTGTATGTCTCTTGTATTCAACAGGAGAAAAATAACAGTCACTTATTTCCCTCTGTAACACTGGAAGATGCCCAGAGCCTCCTAAAACCATATGGCAGCAACATTTATATTAAAAGGACTGTAAGAGACCACCGAACAGTGGGCAATGGTGAGTACACAGATTGTATCAACATTTACTGATCAAAGCCTCGTAATGATCATTGTACATTACAGAGCTTTGTTTATACTGTTCTGGGCATTCTCATTGACTAATTCATTTAACAGAGTTTGATTTCACAGATTGACTCACCTAATAGGGAGAAGTTTCAGTGAATTAAAAAAAAAGCCAAGTGTGTGAGTATATATTTAACTATTTTACAGTGGATGGGTTACTTATTTTCTCTCTGTGTACTGGTAAGGTATAAATGTAAGGCTCTCCAGGTAGATTATATGCAAGAAAGCATATTGCAATATAATGTAAGTTCAACAAGTTTGAATAATTATGAAAACTTTTATGACAGTGTAATTATATGTAAATAGGAGTGTTGGAACACATACTGTGCTTCGCAGGTACGGTTTGGACCAAGTTTATAATTAATGATTAATCTACCACAATTATGTCAGAACGTCATTGTTCAGGTTTACTTGAAGAAATACGCTTTGATTAGTGGTTGATCATTAATTCAAAGATCAGACTTAGCTGCTGGTCTCAGACCACTATAAGGTCAATGAGGGGAAATGGTTTTGCTTAGCAGGTAATGCTAAAATTTAAATCAACACAATCCTATCCTTTGGATGAAGACGGGCTTTGTTAATGTGGTTTGCTTTTGCAACAAGTGGTTGCTGAAGAGAGAGCCTATGATGATGAATGTTTTGCCTCTTATCTAACCAGACCTGTCAGCAAAAATGCCTTCTCTCTTGATGACCTTATCATCTCAACGGGGGGCTGCTACTCTAATCTTTGAAAGTAAATTAAATATTAAATATTGCTATTCTAAATTAATAAATAAGATTTTTACTGGTTATACGAACCTAATAAAAACAGGTCATTACAGAGGTCCTGTATGTTTTTTTTTTAAATGTGCTTATTTGTTTATTATCCTTACTGATAGTCACTTTATCCCTTAGTCTTTCTGTGTCCTAGGTGCAGACAGGATCTCTGTCACTTCATACACAGGCCTGCCATGCCTATAAATAGACCTTAATCCTGACAGTCTGCAGCCGGCAGACATCACTGGATTATCAGAGCGTCAGAACCTTTCATGTCTGCCCTGAGAAGAGAGGGCATCATCATTAGATAGACAAGTGTCACTAACAGCTCCGGACAACTTGTCCTGACTCCTTATTTCTTTCACCAGATGCCATCTTACTTGAAATCCAAGCCCTCAAATCAGTGGCATTTCAGGTTTACTGGCATTGCCCCATTATTATTGCAAAGTGCTATTATTAGAGAGATATTGTGAGTGTCTGTTGGAGTTTACAAGAGGCTGATTGGAAAATGTAAGACATTCTGAAAATCAATGTGCCTTTTGAGTAATCAGAGAGAGGTAGCTCCCATCTTGCATGTATTTAATATTTGGAGCCTGTCACTGGTTTCCAGCTGTAGAGTGAGTGGATATATACCGTAATAACGTAGCATTAGATTGTATGCTCCTGGGGTTTTGTGTTTTGCATGTAAACTATGCTAAACTCTCTGTGGTATATATGACTTGAAAATGTCCTCTATATGTCTACTTAGATACAAGCCTGTTTTACTTGCTCTTTTGCTTTCCTTTTAAGCATAGGGTAAAAAGCATATTGTTTGCTTTCTGCCCCCAAAATTGACCTCCCCAGGTTTAGGCCAACTTGGTCTGTGCATTTATGCATCACTGCCATGCAGAATACTGTACTATATATCATTATATTTTATTACATATTTGAAATAGCTCCCAAAGACTGTGTTTTTTTACTAGATTGCAAACATTTTGGACAATGTCTCTATATACTATTATGGTATGCTCATATGCTCATCTCCCTTTAGATCACTTGTTTCAAGGTCTCCCTTTATACTACTACATCATATACTCCTTGGTACAAGATCTCTGTTGTATAAGATTGCAAATTCCTTAAGCCTAGATTGTTATATCTCTACACTGCAAACAAATCTCCCATCAAAACATGATATTTTAGGCTCTGTGGTACAAAACTTCCCATTACACAGATAATCTGGGATAAATTATCCTATTAAACCACTATATTGGACTGAATGATATACATAGAAACCTAGACTTGATGCAGAGAAGAACCAAAGGCCCACCAAGTCTGCTCATTCTTTATATCTAAAAGTTTGGCTCAATCATGCCACAGTATGGCCCACTGTCACCTCTTGGAGCTTCAGTATAAATGCTCTTTATTAAATAGGTATGCACCAATTTCCCTTCAAGGGTGTTGCGGCCAAGGAGGCCTGGGGGCTTGGTGGGTTTGGCCAGGGTGGGGGGCTCCTACACTATAGAAAAAAAAGAATAGGAAAAAATATAATAATGTATATATACAGTACTGGACCGCCCCTAAGGGAAGGGCCTTGGTGCACTTTACCATCTGCACCACTGGTAGCTCCATCCCTGGTATGGCCTAGGATTTTTCCAGGCATGCTTAAATTCTTTAACCACATTTGGCCCTTCACTCTTCACTAGCAGTATATTCCACTTATCTCCTTCCCTTTCTGCAAATTAGTACTTTCACACATTATCCCTGCATTTTCCACCTTACAGCTTTAAATTCCTCGTTTTCTGGAAGATACTTCCCCCTGAACTTTATTAAAACTTTTGATGTTTGTGAAGGTTTCTTTCATATGTCTTCCTTCCCTTCTGTCTATAGATATTCATGTTATGAAGTCTTTCCTTGTAAGTTTTCGTTTTTTAGACCATGTACCATTTTATTTGCTATTCTTTGAATTATTTCTAATGTATTAATGTCCTTTTTGAGCATACAGTTTCCAGAACTGGATACAGTTTTCTAGATGAGACCTAACTAGTAAGCCTATAGAGTGGCATTAGTATCTTTCTTTTTTTGCTGCTAATTCTCTTCCATTGCAACCAAGCATCCCCTTGCTTTCCCTGTAGCTTTGTTGTGTTATTTAACTACGGTACTTTTAATTTATACAAGACATGCATGATATAATGATCATTAAGTATATATTCTATATTTTGGGTTTTAAGCCCTAAAGGCATAATTTGCAATTATTAGGATTGAATTTTAGATTCCATATACTTTCCCATTGCTCTAGTGTTGCTTTATCAATACTAATTTGAATTAATTCACTTTGGTCCACCTTGTTACACACTTTTGAGTCATCTGCAAAAAGGCAAATATTTCCTTGAAGTGCACTAGCAATATCACTAATAAATATGTTAAACAAATCAGACCTCAGCACTGTTCCTTATGATATTCTGTTAACTACGACTCTTTCTTGACTCCTATCCTTCAGTCGATGTCCTATCCAGTGAACTGTGCTTGAATCCAGGCCCAGACTATTTTATATATTTCATATTTATATACTTTTATACATATATATATATCACATATATAGTTCTCAGCAATACGGGTTGTTGCTAACGCTTGCAGGCTTGTGTAGCGAGCCCACCGCAACTGCCACAGTTGCTTGAAAGGTGCGCTAAAGGCGCTCCTTGCGCTGGTGCAGATGAGCACCGTAGGTGCTCATCCCTAGGACCCCCTACGACTTTCGGACCGCAAAGGCAAACCCTCACGAAGCGAGGGGCCGCATTTGCAGAGGTGGAGGCTCATTGCAGGCCGAAAATGCGGACCCTCGCAAAGCAATACTTTGAGAAAAACCACCAAACACGCAATGACTAACTACAGACTTACACAAACAAAATTACGACCCCTGGGACTTAGAAAAAATCCATTACGGGCTTGCAAAAATACGACCTTAACGGACAACCCACGCACAGCAGAAAACATTAAAAAACACCAAAATACACACAAAACGAAAATAAAAACCTTACCCACAGCAAGGGGGTCACCCTGGACGTCTAGAACACAGGTTAAACCTCAATTTCAGTCAGATTTACAAAGTTTAGACGCTCGAAAATCCCCTAAGCTAGAGAAAAAATGGCTGCCGTAAAAAACAAAAACAAGGCTACACGACCCCTAAACCCGTAAAACACCGCCACGCACATACAACTTTTACAAAAACCCGTACAACCTACAACATACACCATTAGCAAGGATGCTAAATCATACAAACCCACCTACCACATACATATTCGCTGCCATTTTACAACACTAATTTACAGAATGCGGAAGTACCCAGCTACACTAACAGATTTCCCTTGTGCAGGCAGCCTATTTACACTACACACTGCACACATTGCTGACACTAACACCTCAGCTCAACAACAGTGCAAACCTACATTGGATGCTGCAGGAACATCAAAACAGATTGTTAGCTCTTCAGCACATTCCTTGCTGCAGATATTAAATACAAATAGGTAAAGTATATTAATTAATGATTTAATAAATTAATTAAGTAGCAAAAAAAAATAATATACACAAAAAAAACAAAAAAAACACCACAGTATCGCAAACAACCACAAACACCTTCACCGCGTGCCTCACAAGGAGCTCCAACGGTGCTCATAGGACACAAAGTACACCAGGTGAGAGCCTTGCAATAAGTGCCAAAAGGAGATCAGCGCGGACCTTACAATAACCGCAAAAGCCTTAAAAAACCTATGATAACAAAAAATACACCAACCCAGATGCTCGCAATGAGCGCTGAAGGCTCTCAGATCACCAAATCACTTACTCTCTGTGGCAAACAGCATTACCATTTTTTGACGGGCAAGTTGCTAGTATATATATATATACTAGAGACTTGCCTGTCAAAGAAATTACGGTCAATAAAATTTGAAACCATGGGAATGCTGTTTGAGCCATAATTGAAACTGTTTTGTACTGTGAGGACCTTCGGCGCTCATTGCGAGCCTCAGGACCTTCGGAGCTCATTGCGAGGCTTGCGCTGAGCGCCTTTTCGGGTTATTTGTTCGACCGCTAATCTCGTAATTTTTTGTGTCTCGGATTTATTTTTTTTCTAAGTCCCACTAAGTGCTCCGAGCTTAACGGCTCACCTCGCTATGCGAGGCTCGCCAGCAATGAGCACCTTTGGCGCTCATTGCCTAAGTGCTCCGAGTTTAACGCCTTGCTATGCGAGGATTGCCGGCAATGAGAGCCTTTGGCGCTCATTGCCTAAGTGCTCCGAGTTTAAAGGCTCGCCTTGCTGTGGCGCTCATCGCTAAGTCGTACGCAACACGCAAAAAGCGTGATGACTTCTCGTAGTTAGACAATTATATCTGATAGTTTGCATGAATGCATAGGCAGTAGCGGAGAAAGGATGACCCGAGTGCAAAAAAAAAATTGCCCCCCCCCCCCCCACACACTTTATGTCCAGTTTTAGCACTACTTTGTATCCAGTTATTATCTCCAGTTTTAGCTTGTTTTTAACTCCTCTTTTTAAAACCACTTTCTAACTACAGTTTTTTTCTCCAGTTTTTGTTGTTGTTTTTTTTATTCATTAATTTTTATTAGATGGGAATTGGATCACATATCAGGTAAGACATGGCATACATCTCATTAACATCAGAATGATATATATTTCCAAAACATATAATCTGTTATCTGAAGCATCATATAATAAGCTGTAAACCTAGGTAACCCAGTTTCCCAACCCCTGACCAACATGGTTCCCTATTGTCGCCAGTTGTTATCTTTTGTGTCTTATCATTGACTCTATATATTTACCCATATCTAGAGTCCCTACTTAGCTTATATGGGAACCATCTTAGGCCAATTATTTTCTTTTTTCTACTTTTCGAATAATCAGTAATAAAAAAGAGAAAAGAGAAACAGAAAACACTAAACAGTACAGATCACCATCAATACCTTTTGCCAGTGTTTGGTAGTCTTGCCAGTCCTTTCACTTTCCATGCTCCTGCGCCTCCCAATGAAACTGGTCTCCACCTGGGTCCCCTTTCCTACCCCCTCTATGTATGTATATAGGGAAGATTCCTAAATGACCCGCCAGCCCTGTAATCTAACCAAAGCCCCCATAATTCCATAAAGCGATTCATGGAGTCTTCAAGAGAATGTGTAATTCTTTAATTTTTTAGCTATATAGTCTATTTTATTTATGATTACCTGTAAATTTAGGTCCCCCAACTTCCACTGTTTAGCCATATGAATTTTGGTAGCCAAATACAAGAATTGTAAAAGTTTATTTTGAGTGTGTGAGAGCGAGGCCACCGGAATTCCCAATTGACACGTTTCCATAGTCTCTCACATGGGGACATTAAATAATTTAGATGCCAATTTAGAAACTTTCCCATATTAGTCTCACTCTCAGGCAGTCCCACCACATATAAATAAATGAGCCAATGGATGTTACAGCCCCTAAAGCAGTTTGGATCCACCAAGCATTTCCACTTTGCAAATTTTTCTGGGGTGAGATAAGTACGGTGTAGCACTTTTACAGCAGTTCCAAGAACATTATGCTTAAGAGACCCCCTATAGAAACTCCCCCAGGAGACTTCCCATTTTTCCATGGCCCAATTCTTCGCCAGATTCTTCTCCCACTCCCGCATGTAGTTATCTTTGATTGATGGATCCGGGGAATTATATAGATCGTATATACCACTTATTATCCACTTATTTTTGAGACAGATCCAAGATAACCAGGTTCCCCTGGGAAGGCCATGAGTTCTGACCATAGAGTTAATAAAGTGCCAAATCCTACACAGGTTATAATGTTCATGCAGAGGTAAGTTAAAGGAGTCTATGATTTCCTTATTGCTCAATAGCTTATCATCTTTGATCCAGGTTCCTAGCCTGTCCAACCCCCTCGGTTTCCACCAAGAAAGGGAATCGTCAGCGAAGTCCTATGGAGATTGCAGATGCTGATGAGTAGGGGTTAGACAGGAAGGTTATGAGAACAGAGTGTATAATGTATAACTGGGTGTCTCATCTTATAGACCCAATCCGGAATTTTATCTAGCCAAATAAGAGTGTCCCAAGAGAATGGTGCTAATAAGTGGTCTTCCATAAAAACTCATGCTGGTTGATGTTGTGCCGAGTGGATAATAGGTATGAAAGAAAGTAGGGCGGCCCTATAACATTTTTTCAAATCAGGGAGTGATAGTCCTCCTTTCGATTTATTCTTAAACATTAATATTTTATTGATCCTCGCTGGTTTGTTCTTCCAAATAAATTTGGAGACTTTCCTTTGGAAACCCACAAGTTCAGTTAAATTGATGGGTAAAGGAAGGGATTGAAAAAGATACAACAAATCTCCAGTTTTTTAACTCAACTTTTTAACTCCAGTTTTATCTGACTTTTATCTCTAGTTTTATCTCCACTTTTAAAAAGCGGTACTAAAAATGGATCTACAAAGCAGAGTTAAAAAGTAGGGCCGATCAAGGGCCCTATTAAATTCCAAGCCAGTAACTCCAACGTGAAGCTTGCAACGGCTGTGTGCTTGAAATTTGGCGGAGTTACGGTTCTATTAAATTAGAAAGGCTACGAGCTGGAGACGCCAAACCGTAAACCATTTGTCGGCCTTCGGATTTGCGGGCTAGAACGTAACCAATTAAGCAAGTCAGTAGTTACGGGTTTAGATGGAGCCAATAGAAATTAGAGTTCGTCAGCATTGCATCACAGAAAAAGGGAGAATGGATTTCAAAGTCTTACGGCGTTCAATTACAAGTTACGATCGAACTCACATTCCAGTCATGATGCAATATTAATAAAGCCGTAAATATATTCTATCACATGTGTTAAAGTATATGTATTAACACATTGAGTGCCGGGATCGATAAAACACAATAATTATACATGCAATCAAGTAATTTTGTGGGCCGATTTGCAGGCATGAGAATGTTGTGCTATTAATTCTAATACCTAACATCACTTTCCCTTTTTATATTAGTACAGTAGTGTGTTTGTATTTGCATTACAAATGCTACGTATTAGACTTCACCCACCTTGCAGGTCCTCTCCAGCACACATTGGCCTTGGGGCTCCATTTGCGTGTTACGGGCTTGCTCGCGGGTGACTTTGTTGCAATTTAATAGCTAAATTGAAAATGTAGCGGTTACAGGCTTGATGGATCAAAGTATTTACAACCGTGAAGTTCAACGTTGCTCAACCCGTAGGCTTTTTTGGGCCCTGCTGCATCTAAACCCGCAAGCGCTCTGCAGGCTTTGTTACGGGGCTAATTTAATAGCAAAAAACCATAAGATGGAGAGACCCCCAGCTAAGCATGAGGGGCACAGAAACCCTCCAGCAACTCCTGAGGGGCCGTTGGAGATCCCCAGGATGATCCTTAGGCCTGTAGACTACAATGGCAAACTAAATTTTACCCCTACACCATGGGAGTCCATAACCCATAGTTCCTAACCCAAATTTACAAAGAAATTAAAATAATTATTACATTTGTAATGGAGTACATACATTACCTTTGACACTTTCACAGACACCCTGGTCCTTAATCTTTAGCCCTGGATAAGCTAGCTCCTCTTCTTTCTTGATTGGAGGTTGTCAAAGGGATAGGTAATGTACAGTATATCCCCCCTTACAGGTTTAATTCATTTTTTTTATTGAGGACCAATGTGGACCCCTATGGTACTCACAGGGATACCTTATGGGCCTCCCTGGTATAAGAGTTACATTTTCATACCATGGTGGTTCATGAGGTATAGTAGTACACTATGGGGGTCCAAAATGACCTCCATGGTGTAGGGGTTAAACTTAGTTGCCATGGAGGTCCACAGGCCCCTCAGGAGTTGCTGGGGCATTTTCTGTGCCCCTCATGCTTAGCTGGGGGTCTCGCTGTACCCCACAGGACTAGTGCTGATCATCATAGGTGTTGATGGGCCACAGGGGTACAGCGAGACCCCCAGCTAAGCATCCACAGGGGTCTTGATGGATCTAATAGCGGCCCCCTGTGGTCTTCATGGACCCTGCAGGCCTAGGGGCATTCCCGGGTTTTTTTATTAGTTTGTGCGACAACAGTGGTTTTAAAGTGGAATACCGGGACAAAGAGAGGCTAGTGGCTGTGGAGGCGTTCTTAAAATTAGTTTTTGCACCGGATCCCTCAATTAACTAGCTCCACATTGGCCTTTAGGTTTGTCACACACCCTCACATACATTATTCTGACATGATTCTGTCTGCTTCTTTCTCAGGAGGGTGTATTCTTGTAAAACAATGGGCTTTACACTACTAGTGATGCTGAAATCACAGGCAATTTTGGCTAACATTTCCTACTATACAGGTAAAGCTTCCTCTGCACTTCCTCTTCCCTCTCCCTCCTGAGGAAGGAATTAAATGGTAGTTTGCACTGGCAATAAATTATAGACTGGGATATTTTTTTTTTTTTACAATTTTATTTTGGCAGCCAGTACAGCTTTTTTACTTTCTAAAAATATTTGCCATTTTTAAGTATAGTTCTTAAACAAAGTATGTTTTAATTATATATGACTACAGGGGTCCGTTATCAAGTGTGCTGTGGGATCAGTTAGCCATGTTCTTATGGGAATGTTCATACCAGGGTCCCTTTTATTGCAGGTAATTTTTTTAGTATTTACTTATCACTTTACACTTCCCTGCATTATCCTGCTTAGTGACCCATGCGTATTCTCATCGTGTAGCTCTATTACTACTATCTGTCTGTAACACTCATTGGTATTTCAATTCCCCCATTTCTCTGCCCCTTGTTCACCTCTCATCCTCCCCCCTCCGCGCTCTCTCTAGAAGATTTCTTCCGCTCACAGGCTACATCCCTTTCCCAGGTAAACTGTGAGATAGGGTTATAAGAAAGTAATGGCTTTGCTGGGGGATAATTTTCTTTCACGGCTGGAGGCGGCGACGAGTCGTGGGTTTAGGAGATGTTGGGCAAGCTGGCTGCTGAGTGATGTGCTAATAAGTGTCATTTTATTCACTGCATGGACACGATTCAAGTCTTCCATTTCCTCTTGTGCCTTGGATGTGTTTATATCTCTCAAAGAATGTTCCTAAACCACAACTGCCCCAATCCCATCCGTGTCCCTAACTGAACTCACACTGCTGCCTTCTCTGCTCTCCAGCTCCTAAAATTCATAGAACAGAATCCTTTATAAGAAAGTTTTATTCCATATTTAGCACAAAACCCTCTTTTACAGTTGTATACACAGATGCCGCAAATGATAATGCACGCTCTGACTCTTTTTAATAGATTGTGGTTGAAATACCAGCATCCTGTATTAAAGGGACATGGAACACAACAGTTTTTTAAGCATTTTAAAAATTACAAAATTGTTGCATGAAAATATAAGTAAATCCGGAAACTAACCATCTTTTATCCTGTTTCATTAAAAAAATGTATTTCAATACCTGTATGTATAAAATCCCCTTTTCGATCGTTACCTTGTTGTGGTGAAGGAGCTTGTGTACCTCAATGAAGCTGTGAGCTATATCATGTAGGGTCACCCAAGATGGGCAGGTCACAACAGAGTGGTCAGACAAATCACGTCCACTGGAGAAGGCACTGGCAATCCACTCCAGTATCTTTGCCATGAAAACCTTATGGATTAACACACAGAGGCACATGATGTGCTTGGCATGCTGGGGTCCATAAGGTTACATTTTGCCAAGCAGGTGCCTTTAGCTGCAAATCTAAGGCACCTATTTAATTGAGCAATTGTTAGCCCGTAAACTAATTTGCTATTCAATTGGCAAACGATTTGTGGGTTACAGGCTGAAAATCCCTGCGTTTGTCAAAATCGTAAATCCAACCGATCTAAGCTTTTGATCTTTCAAGCCCGTAAATGTTACAATCACAAATCGCTATTCAATTGCTACAATTCCTCTGGCCCGCAAATGTTCTCACACCCATAACTGGCAAATGTAGAAAAAAATCCTACAAGTACCCGATAGGACTCACAAGTGGGTTAAACACCTGATTGTAGCCCTGTAAATGCAAAACAAATAAATCTACTGCACTTTAAAAGACGGGAAAGCGATGAAAGACATTCAAATTAATTGCACAACAGTCTCAAGCCAGCAAATCTGCAATCAAAAATTATTATTTTTTATGTTTCATTTCCGTGTTATCAAGGAGTTAATACATATCATTCCCCCCACATGGACTAGAACATTTTCTTCATTCATTTTTATTATTTTGTACATTGGCGGATTGCGGGTCCCCATATCGGACTTCTAAACGCTAATTGATTGCCTCCATGTTTTACTGACGTCATGATGACGGTCTCATTTAGTTTTGGCTGTTTTTAAATCGGTAGTTACAGCCTTGCTTAATTAATCATGATCATGCCTTGAAATGCTACTTACAGGTGCATGGTTAATGGTAGTTGCAGCCTTGTTCACTTGAATCGCTTTGTAACTGTAGCAAATTTACAGCCTACAGCCGGTATGAAGGTAACTGCGGGCTTGCAATTGAATAGGTGCCTAAGTGTAACAAAGCTCAGTTGCTTAACTGTGAAGGTTTAATGTGAAGTTGTGTTCCACTCTTCAATCTACTCGATAGTGAACTTCATCTGATAGGTATTTTAATAGGTGTAAAGCTAGAGTTGCATGTTCTAGATAAAACTGAGCATACACAGTATTTCAGAAAAGGAATGTAATTCATTGATTAGACTCCCTGCAAAAGTGTCCGAAGGCTCAGTCTTGAATATTTAAGGAGAGTTTTGCAAGTGTTGCTAAGATGTCTCTACTGATTTTTTGACAGGATGCAAAGATGTAAAGAAAAGAAAGAGAAAATCCTATAAAGAAAAGGGAATGAAAATCGCCCCCATGCCCATAAAAAGTATCCGGTTAACAGCTATTGAGACACTCTGCGACATCCTGTGGAGAAGGTAATGACAGAGCTTAGAAGTCAGAGCTCTGAGCTGTGTGGATGTAGGACGGCTGCCTCCCACATACATTGACACTGACATGATGATAAACTAGTTCAAGTTCTATGTGTATAGTAGCAAACACATCTATACCCTTAATATTCTTTTTTCATATTAAAGGCATATCTAAATGGGCTGTATTGTGAATGCATCTAAGATAATTAGTAGTGTATGCAAAAAAAAATTGCATGAAAAAATCCAAAAATGGACATTTAAACACTTACCTTGAATTTTGCAGGGTTAACACCCTCTAACCCCTGGATAATAAGCATACAATTTAAAATAATGTTTTAGTCAATCAGGTTAGTTGAAATTTTTGAATTTTGAACTCTGGGTTCCTGTTTGTGCTGAAAAGCAGCCTGGAATATGTATTTTGTCTGTGGCATGGGCAGAACAGACAGAGGGCAGACTGCAGCAGGGGGCACATTCCAAGCAGTGACATTATGGCTGATATCAGTGCTCTCCTATTGGCCGAGGAAGGCACACAGTGTAGGTAATAATTTAAAAACTGCTCCCCTAATGCTGCATGCTGATTGGGTGGGGACCTGAGGTTGTCAACATAATCATTAGAGGAATTTTTAGATATTAATACAAATAAAATGTTTTATGAAATGTGCAGCATACATAAATTATGCTTTTTGCATAAAAAGTGCAAAAATTTAATAACCCAGCTCACTTAGATATGCCTTTAATGCTCTTCTAATTTTACTTTAATACAGCTTTGAGCTTGCTATGTAGGGTCACTCAAGATCGGAAGCTAATAGCAGAGAGGTCAGACAAATTGTGGTCCACTGGAGAAGGAACTGGGAACCCACTCCAGTATCTTTGTCAAGAAAACTATATGCTCAATTACAACCAGAGACATAACGATAAATGTGCCTGCTATGCTGTAGTCCATAGGATCACAGAGAGTCACACACGACTGAACAACAATAAATCTGATATTGAATTAAGCCCATGATATCATATAATATTGTTTTCATATTTGGTGATATAATGTCAAAGTCCTTGTTGCAACCACATCTTGGTGCAAAGAGAACATTTTGTACATTTGCATTAGCAGTCAGAGAAGAAGTAACACAAGTCAACTGACTTAAGTTTTGTCTATAAAGGGGTGTTTCACAATTTGTACTATCCTTTAACAATTTCTCCTCAAAAGAAAAATAAATAGTTTTCCCTTAAACACTACATTTTGTCACAAACCCAACTATCATCTATTAAAATGTCAGAAACATAGCAAATCAAAATAATATATGTTTTCACCAGAAGGTTTGTTAGATTTCAAAAGAGCAAGGTGACTGAACTTTAAAAATTCACATATCAAATAAAGCACATTCAAAGCAGTTAAAGATATTGACTATAATGTCTTTACTATAAATAATAAATATATACTTATATTTGTGAATCCCCAACTGTCAGTTTTCCTGTTTGCCGTATTGTAACCTTTAAAATAATTCAATAACTATTACAATAATTTATGTGTCAGGGTTATGGCGGGGACATGTAATAACATATATTCTCTGTTCCTAGACAGAATGTTGAAGTCCATTCTTTATAATTTTAGGATTCAAGAGACCTCGGACCTGGTTGTTCAAGAGGAGACTGTGAGGTCTGTGGTGGAGAATATAGAGCTTGAAATGTATAGAGCCTTCCAGAACAGTCATATATATAAAAAGAAATACAGAAGTCTACTTTTTAATCTGAAGGACCCCAAAAATAAGGTAAAGCATGTTGAACGTGCATTTATCCTATTAACTATAGCTATAAAATGTGTGTATGGGAGGTGGGGTCCTTATTCTACTGGCAATAAAAAGTGTACAGTGCCTTGCAAAAGTATTCACCCCTCTTGGCATTTTTCGTGTTTTGTTGCCTCATAACCTGGAATTAACATGGATTGTTTGAGGATTTGCATCATTTAATTTACAGAACATGCCTACAACTTTGAAGATGTTTTTTTTTTATTGTGATGCAAACAACAAATAGGACAAATAACAGACAAAGTCAATGTGCATAACTAATTACCCCCCTAAAGTCAATACTTTGTAGAGCCGCCTTTTGCAGAAATCACAGCTCCAAGTCGCTTTGGATAAGTCTCTATGAGCGTGCCACATCTTACCACTGGGATTTTTGCCCATTCCTCCTTAGAAAAACTGCTCCAGCTCCTTCAAATTGGATGGTTTGCGCTCGTGAACAGCAATCTTTAAGTCTGACCACAGATTTTCTCTTGGATTGAGGTCTGGGCCATTCCAACACATTTACATGTTTCCCCTTAAACCACTCAAGTGTTGCTTTAGCAGTGTGCTTGGGGTCATTGTCCTTCTGGAAGGTGAACCTCCGTCCTAGCCTCAAATCACGTACAGAGTGGTACAGGTTTTGCTCAAGATTATCCCTTTATTTAGCACCATCCATCTTTTCCTCAACTCTGACCAGTTTCCCAGTCCCGGCTGCTGAAAAACATCCCCACAGCATGATGCTGCAACCACCATGTTTCACTGTCTGGATGGTGTTCTTTGGGTGATGTGTTGAGTTTGCGCCAGACATAGCGTTTTCTTTGATGGCCAAAAATATCAGTTTTACTCTCATCAGACCAGAGCACCCTCCTCCATAAATATTGGGAGTCTACCACATGCCTTTTTGCAAACTCAAAACGTGCCATTTTGCTTTTTTCTGAAAGTAATGGTTTTCTTGTGGCCACTCTGCCATAAAGCCCAACTCTATAGAGCGTACGGCTTATTGTCGTCCTATGTACAGATACTCCAGTCTCTGCTGTGGAACTCTGCAGCTCCTCCAAGGTTACATTAGGTCTCTGTGCTGCCTCTCTGATTAATGTCTTCTTTTCCCGGTCCGTGAGATTTGGTGGGTGGCCGTCTCTTGGCAGGTTTGCTGTTGTGCAATGTTCTTTCCATATGGTTACGATAGATTTGATAGTGCTCCTCGGGATCATCAAAGATTTGGATATTTTTTTATAACCTAACCCTGACTTGTACTTCTTAACAACATTGTCCTTTACTTGTTTTGGAGAGTTCCTTGGTCTTCATGGCAGTGTTTGGGTAGTGGTGCCTCTTGCTTAGGTGTTGCAGCCTCTGGGGCCTTTCAAAAAGGTGTGTATATTTCATGACAGATCATGTGACACTTAGATTGCCCACAGGTGGACATCCTTTCACTAATTATGTGACTTCTGAAGGTTATTGGTTGCACCAGAGCTTTTTATGGGCTTCATAACAAAGGGGATGAATACATACACACATGCCAATTTTCTGTTTTCTATTTCTAAAAAAATAGTTTTATCACTTAAAATTCAGATTAACAAAACATTGAATTTAAGGCTGTAATGTAACAAAATAGGTAAAAAGTCAAGGGGGGTGAATACTTTTGCAAGGCACTCTAGATGTGGAAAAACATTACATTTAAGGACAACAATTGCAAGATTTGGGAATCTGTGAAAAGTTTTGTCCATGGGTGGTGTGTTGTTTGGAGCCCAACTTGGGATACATGGTACAAGTAGTTTGGTCATTCTAAATAAAACAATATATATTACAAGCTATATTTAAATTAAAATGTTTATTCATATCTAAGTTTTTTTTATATATTCTGACTTTCCAAATATTTAGGTTCCAGCATAGATCTATTTGTCCTCATCTAGCGCTTATAGCTCTATCCACATTATATATCTGCCAGTTTCACAATTATTATGGTTTGTGCTTACTCAAAAAGACATGACCTCTGTTCTAGCATTTCATTTTATTAGAAAATAGCTAGAATACTGGACAAGTTTCACCAGCAAATAGAAACAAAATGTAAACCTTCTTATTAAACATATAAATATAAATCTTTTTTTCATTCTAATGTTAAAAGGACTGTGGTGTTTGAATTAATAACAATCAATGCAGACTCAGCTTAAATAAGTTGGAAAAGGGAGGACAGGTGGAGTGGCTTTGATTTTAACAGTAACATCAAAAATTATCATATTGTGTTAAGTGACAATTAAATCAGGAGCCAGTGATTGACTAGTGTTAGTAAATGTTTTACGCCATCGTTAAAATCGATAAGGCCAGAAGTTACCTTAACATATCTTGCATGGCAGGCTTGAAAACTGAGGAAAACTCTTGGGAGAAGTTTTGTATCACTTGAATATTAAAACTGCAGTAGAAAATAATGTATTATTACTTATTTATAAAGTTCCAGTATTTTTACAGCGCTATACAAGAAGCACAGTGAATATGAGATAAATTAGTCAAACTTGACATAATTATACATACAGATACACAGGGAAATGATGGTTGAGCTGTCTCATGAGCTTACAATATTTCAGCAAAGTAGAAAGATAACGTAATAAAAGTGCACATGTATTTCACATTCTCTCCATATTATTCTCAGTGAATAGTGCATGATGGGAAAGTCCCTATAGAAGAGGCATGTCAAACTGAAAAGATGTTGAAGGCAGCATTTCCAAGGTTTCATCAATAGTGGGCCTCAGTTATAATTAATGCACTTTAACATTTGCATGTGACAAATAATTTAATCCCTCTGTGACACCGATAAGGAAACATTATAAAAAGCATTGTTTTATATGGCCTTGAATAATGCAAAGTTTACCTTCACTAGCCCTACAATTCTACTCTGTATATTTTTCTTTGCATAATCAACCCTTCATTTTATCTACCAAATGCTCACTCTCTACTAAACATATAAATCGCTCTCATGCCTGTCTTAAACATGTACACACACCTTTCTCTCTCTCTTTATCTATCTATCTATCTATCTATCTATCTATCTATCTATCTATCTATCTATCTATCTATCCCCTTCCTTCACTTCTGTCCTCCTCCTCCTCCCCCTCTGTGTATTTACTTAAAAAACCCTGTATGTTTCTGGTCCAGCTACAGGCGGTGGACCTTTGCATGGACTATTTAGAAGGATTCAGTGAGTAAAAACTTGTTAGTAAAATTACATTTAAATATACAAATAAACGCTTAGGTAGTTTATTGTAATATTACAAACAGGGAACACTCTAATCCCCCGTAATGACTTATGTTATGCCCTCCTCAAATTATTTATTATTTATTAACTAGCGACATGCCCGTCAAAAATGACGGGGCAATAAAATATGAAGCCATGGGAATGCTGTTTGAGACATAATTGGAACCGTTTTGTACTGTGAGGACCTTCGGCGCTCATTGCAAGGCTTGCGCTGAGCACCTCCGGCGCTCATCGCATGCCTTGCAATGAGCAACTTTGGCGCTCATTGCAAGCCTCAGGACCTTCGGCGCTCATTGAGAGGCTTGCCCTGAGCGCCTTTGGCGCTCATCGCATGCCTCGCAATGAGCTCCTTCGGCGCTCACTGTGAGCCTCTCCTGTCGTGTACTTTTGTTCCTCTGAGAGAGATATATATTTCTATGCATATGTAGTTAAGTAATAATTAATGATTTCTTAAATCAATTATTATACTTTAATTATTTATAATTGATATATGCAGCGAGCAATAGGCTGAAGAGCTAACAATCTGTATTTTGCGTCTGCATAGAATATACATTGTGAGTGTTGGTGCCCTGCTTATACAGTGTAATGAATGTTTGAAGTGTGCATTGTAAAAAGGCTGCGTGCGCGAGGTGAAGCCGGTGGTTTATTGTGTAAAGCGGCATTGTATAGTCGTAATGTTATTAATGTGGTACGCGTCTTGTGAGCATTTTCCGGCTTTAGTAACAGTGTATCTTGTAGGTCGCAATGTGATGTGTAAAGTACTACGCGTTTTTCAGTGTTTCGCGCGGTCTGGGATCGTGTAGCCTCGTTTTCATTTTTTCCGGCGGACTTTTTTTCCCCCCGCTTAGGCAAATTTCGAGTGGTGAAAATTGTCTAAATAGAGTTAAATTGTCGTTCCACCTCACTCACAGACATCATGGCTGCTGCCCCATGCTGTCTGTGATGTTTTTGTAATTTGTTTGGGTGTATTTAGTGTGTTTTATTTTTTTTTGTTCGGCCGGTAATCTCGGAAATTTTCGTCTCTCGTATTTCTTTTTTCTAAAATCTCGTATTTTAACGACTCGCCTCGCTTCACGAGGCTCGCATCGGCTAAGTGCTATGGTTTAACGGTTCGCCTCGGTTCGCGAGGCTCGTAGCGATGAGCACTTTGGCTAAGTGCTATGGTTTAACGGCTTGCCTCGCTTTGCGAGGCTCGCAAGCGATGAGCACCTGCGGCGCTAATCGCCTAAGTCGTACGCACCTCACAAAGTGCGACGACGTCTCGCAGTTTAACAGCTATTATATGTGATATGCTAATATGAGTTAACAAAAGTAATTTTTCTCCAAAATAATATTTTAAATGAACATACACTGCATGTAAAAAGACCATTTCAAAAGTCTTCATTCATCTAATAAGAAAGCAGATTCACTCCAAACATGTGCAAAGCCAAAAATAGTTAATAAATAGCATAAAGCATTAACTATGTATAAGTTATTTATGTAAATGCCATGATGAATATATGTTTTAGAATGAATACTATTTGAAACATAAAGAATAAGGTTTAGTATAGATTTTAGCACTTTGTAAAAAGTCAGTTTTACTCTATTGCTAAAGTGTAAGATGAGTCTCTGTGCTTGAGCACAGGTGATTCCAGCTACACCTGGACTTTGAGAACTAACACATTGCTAATTAAACACATAACACAATGCAGCAACACATACACTTTAGGAAGGCAAAAAAAGTGAAAATGTCACCTTTTCAAATTTAGCATACATTGATAGCACCATTAAAATTGCTGCTACCTTGTGTTAAAGAAGTGTTTATACATTAAATCTGTTTTGCCACTGATGTCACCAATGCTAGCCTATTTCCTCTCTGTGGCTCATCATTCAAATGCCATAAATATATATTTATATATCGAAACATGCATTGCATGGGCAACTTCAGGTGCCATCCACAATTAATTTGAATTACTGAGGCACAACTTAGGAAATAATTTGTTCAGGCTTCAAATGGTTACAGAAACTGTATACATTATAAAAACTAGGAGCCACATTCAATTCCAAGCCCGCAACTCGATTGCAGAGGGCCGTAGGTCTGCGGGTGTGTTGCGGGCTCCTGTTCGTCTCCGATTACAATGCTATTTGTCACGACCTGCTTCTTTAATGGGGCTTGACAAGAACCTAGTTCCAGCCTACCTCAGCAGGACCATGTAGTTCTTACTACTTCTGATACAGAAGATGGCTTCAGGATCGGGACCATGCCCAAGAATATGTGCAGAGGATACAGGCACACAATAAATAGTTCCACACTTTGTTTATGTGAAAAAATCAGGATTCCCTTCTTTGATCAGAACTAGCCCCATCCGTGGGTACATAGAGAAGAGTCCATTTAGGAATAGTCTGTCCCTGGTTTACTGGGAGACCCTGTACCTCTAGTGATGTCAAATCCTCTCTGCATGTAGATAATTGCTCAAGTATCCTTTTCTGGTGATGAACTCCTTTGTGTAGGGGCGTCTGTCCAGCCTCCATACTAATTGCTATTACTGGCCTTGTAGTTGCCATGGCTGTAATCTTGAAGTGTGTGTTCAAGGATTATCTATGAGACTACGTTTTGGGGCGTTGGCCGATGCAATAGCCTGCAGAATATCTAATATGCTATATACAACAATCCCTATAACATAAAACATAATTTGTACCCAATCATAAACAGTATAAGTCCCACTGGATTGCACAGGGCAGGAACAGGTCATCACAGGCCTAGGCCCATTATTCTAGCAAACTCTCTGGGCATGACAACAAGTAGCATAGGTACCCTGGTATTCTAAACTATACAGAACATAAACCAAGATGCATACAGTAGAATAGTGTAATCATATTTTAACCATAAGCACTAAGAAATACATAACCATAATAATAAACAGGGTAACTTCTTGCCAGCTCACGCCCAGGCCATGGTCAAAAACAGTCCAGTCAGGCACTGGGCATGACACTACTCAATTGCTCAAGCACGCAAGTTACTGGCCCAAAGCCGAAACCGTACACCATGCACTGCTTCGTAGCAGTTCAGGGCGGGAACATGATCAATTAAGCAAGAACGTAACTTTCCATTTCGAATCAGCCAATAGAAAATGAGACCTTCATTATTCTAACATGGAGGTTACATGTCAGTAAATTAGGTTTGGGGGTCCGATATACGATCAGACTCGCAAACCCACAAAATTAAGAATTATGAAAATGAATGCCAATACTGTTCTAGTCCATATGGGTGGCCTGATATGTATTAACTTATTGATACCCAAGATCGATATAACCCTGAAATGAAACATAAAAATAAATGTTATATATTGCCTATTTGCGAGCTTGTGACTGTTGTGCAATTAATTCTAATGTCTATCATCGCTTTCCCCGTTATTTACAGTGCAGTATTGTTTTTTATTTGCAGTTACAGTGCTGTGGACAGGAGTTAAACTCTAGTACTTGTAGGATTTTTCTCCTACTTTTGTCATTTACGGGTGTGAAAACATTTGCGAGCTTGGGGAAATTGAGCAATTAAATAGCGATATGCGATTTTAGCCATAATAACTCTTGTGAAAGTGAAAGATCAGAGGCTTCATGAGGCTGTAAATTACGGGTTCAACCATCGCAATTTTTTCTAGGCCATAACTCGGAAGCAATTTGGAGCCCACAAAAAGATGCCAATTGAATAGCAAATTAACTTGCAACCTCACTTGCGGGCTTTGGCTGAAACAGGCTGTATATAAAACCACGAGATTAACACAATGTTTTGTTTCTTTTTAAAATACTGTCCTTGGGGAATCTGGGGTTGTTGTAACATTTTTACTTTTTTTTAATTGTTTAAAAAAACGTATTAATATGTTGTTAGGTACTGCCTATATAACAGCCGAGGGCTCCAACAATGTGTATAATGTATTTCCAGTTTATTTTAGAGGTAGTTATACTGGGTGCATTTTTTGTGTGGTTACCAGCTCTGAAAGCTCCATAACAGTTCGAAGTAAATTGTTTAAAATGTACACAAAATATTGTTAGAACAGAGTAAGGCAGCCTGTCAGGAAAACATCTTGTAGTGTCACCCAAGTGCAGAAAGCTGATCCTTGTTTCCCAGGCGCTGAAGTGAGTTACTGCTCATGTTCCTGTTCCTTTCATGAAGCTGAGGTCTGGGTGCTGTGATTCCTGTGTGGCGGATCAGTTGCTGACATTAGCAGCAAATCTCTAATAGCTGATCCAATGAGCACTGGTTTCATTACTGCCTATGTTACCCACTATGTCTTACCACAACCTGGCTTTTGATACAGTTCATTCCCTATGCTTTTAAATAAATCTAAATTTTGTATACTCCAAAAGAAAATTGGTCATGTCATAGGAAGATACTGATTCCTTGATGTAAGTCCCAAGAGTGGTGGATGGGTAGCAGAAGAAATTCAAACTAAATGTCAACTTTAGCTCACCTGAGGACAAAGGCTATTTTCATGCAAGAATAACCAGCGTCATCATTCACCTTCCAACCTTAGAAGATTAGAGAAGGTAAATTAGACAAACGGTTGCAGTTCCCTCTCTGTCTCCACTCCCAGGCCAGTGACAGAAAGATTTGGTGGCAAGGGGTTCTTAAATAATCATCCATTGTACCAAAATCAGATTTGTTCTGTAATATTCTATCAGTATCCTAGGGGTATAAAGCTTTTTACGATATTTTTCGGATATTTTCAGCATATTGCTTCCATGGACTACTGTAAAAGTCATGAGCTAAATTGTTAAAATGTTTTAACAAAATTGGTTGTCTCTTACATTCAATACTATCCGAGGTTGGTAAATTCTCTATCCAGTTGCTAAATGTTTTATCAATGAAAGAACTATGAGCTAAGTGCTTGGGGTCTGCTGACATATTGGAAATCATATCAATGTGCTGAGTGGTGGAGACTAATAAAAATATGTCAATTTATTCCCCTTGCAGATATTCTCATTAACCCCTATTACAATATGCAGTACTAGTGGCCCAGAACCACACAATCTTAACTGATACTTGTATGTGTGTTTATTGTAAAAGTATTGTTTACACCACATCCCTGTGAAATAGTCCATATTGCATTTGTATGTGCTATATCTTAAAGACTGGGGTAGTGGTGCTAGGCTGTGGACACAATCAAGCCTTTGTCACAGACTGCTGCATAGTCCTAGCAGACCCTGCAGCTGGAATAGCAGTGATAAAATGTCCAAAAACCTAAACAGACCTGCCAACTAAATATAATTGCAATTGGCTGTTGTTGAAAATTTTGATTAGAATTGTAATTAAGCTTGACGTTGGGTAGTTTAAGCATAAATGATCCATACAGGACATCCCTCTCTCTTTGTTTGCTTATCAAGGGTTATTGATTAACTCTTACAGAGGGGGTGATTAAGGAGAAGAGTGTGCCCAGCTGGAAAAATGATAATAGTCAAAAAGACAAGTGTTAATGTTTGTGTCAATATACACATTTATTCCAAATGAACATGCTTATCTTCCTTATCAGCTCCCACTGTTAAGGTTATTCATTGGCCATTGATAAATAGACCTAGATAGAGGGAGGTCCTCTAGAGACAATTAGTGCTTAAATACCTTCAAGTTCAGCTAACAACTAGTTGCAGATATAGGGCTCCATTCAATTTGAGCCTCACAACTCGATCACACACAGCCGTTTGTCTGCGAGTGAGTTGCGGGCTCCCGTTCCTCTACTTTGGCGATGCTATTCAGTTGCTCAAGCTCGCAAGCTGCAGGCTTGAAGCCAAAACCGTAAACCATGTACTGGTTTGGATCAGTTGAGGCCGGGATCATGATCAATTAAGCAAGCCCGTAACCTCCCATTTCAAATCAGCCAACAAAAAGTGAGACTGTCATAATTACGGCAGTAAAACATGGAGGTTACATGTCATTCAATTAAATTCAAGGGTCCAATTTACAATCAGACTCACAAAAAAGGCAAATTAAAGAATTATTAAAAATGAATGCCAATACTGTTCTAGTCCATATGCGTGGCCTGATATGTATTAACTCATTGATACCCGAGATCATTTTAATTCCAGAATGACACATAAAAATAACATTTCTTTCCTGCCGATTTGCGAGCTTGAGACTGTTGTGCAGTTAATTCTAATGTCTGTCATCTCTTTCACTGTTATTGACAGTGCAGTATTGATCTAATATTTGCATTTACAGTGCAACAAATTGGTCCTTAACCACTTTACGGGTCCTCTCTAGCACATGTAGAATTTTCTCCTTCATTTGCGGTTTACGGGTGTGAAAACATTTGCGAGCTTGGGGAAATTGAGCAATTAAATAGCGATTTACGATTTTAGCCTTGTGAAAGATCAAAGGCTACTGAAGCCAGTAAGTTACGATTTTGACGGACGCCTTTTTTTTTAAGCTCGTAACCCGATCGGAGCCCGCAAAAAGACGCAAATTGAATAGCAAAGTCACTTGCGACCTCACTTACGGGCTCCCACATCTAAACATCGCTTATTTGAATAGGGCTCATAATTCTTTATGTGTGTACTTTTAATTTCCATAATAACGGGGA
The DNA here is from genome assembly GCA_027410445.1 of Discoglossus pictus. Lineage (NCBI taxonomy): Eukaryota > Metazoa > Chordata > Amphibia > Anura > Alytidae > Discoglossus > Discoglossus pictus. The sequence goes on along the minus strand of CM050164.1, from coordinate 229,107,092 downwards.
CCCCTTCAGTTTCACTTTAAGATTCAAAGAAAACCTTAAAGCCTGATCCAGTATAGAGGTCTATATTAACAACAGTGTTACCTGTATGTGATGTGTCCTCCTAATCTGTTATTGCTGAAATGCTACTGGAGGGTAATGAGAAGATCAACCCAAATTTTGGAGACAGTATTCTTGTCATCACTGTTAATTTGCATGATACAATTCAAATTCTGATATCCATTATATCCCTATGCATGCAATATGAGTGAATCCTAAAGTAACATGGAAAGGAGGACTTTTTGACAGTAAGTTAGATCCTGAAAGTTCATCTGGGGTCATGCTGGAAAATCTCAATCCTTTCATTATGGTGCAAACACAGAGGGGTCAGCTGTAATAGTTCTGAAGAGCTACTGGTCAAACCCTGTGATCCCTATCCTGTTAACCCCCCCCCCCCCCCCCCCCAGAATAACTCTTACTAGTGACAGAGCTATTCAATGAGGAGCCCTGTTGCAAAATAATTTGCCCCCTTCCAATTTTTCTATTCAAGGTAGGTGCCACCCCTAGGGTAATCATATCACCTTTCTATAAAAATAATTATCATTAACAGACCCCTTTAACTCAAGGTAGCGATCACAAGCTATCCTGTTCTGGGCCCCAGTGCTTTACACCCACTGCACCACTGCTGGTAAACCCCAATGTCTCTAGGATCCAGGATAGTAAAGCCCTTAATGACAGAAAGACCATACTGCTTTAGGGGCTGCCATGTTACGGGTCCTTTATCCATATCTGGTGGCTTTGTCCCAAGGTCCAACATCTATGAAGAGCTGTTTCTCAACTAGCCACAGAGTTGCTCCGCACCCCAGGGGGGTATTCGAGGTATGTCTACTAGGGATTTCGTGAAAAAACTCTTAAGCCCCCTAAAAACAAGCTGATACAGTTCTTCTATTTAGCTACCAAGAGCCATATAGCAAAGAACTGGTAAACTTGATCTGTCAACGGTTAAAAGCAAAATTAACTCTAGCAATAAACATAAAAGAGACTCACACACTGGAAGACTCTTTTCCTCGGTACATGGAGGTTTGAGGCCCGTGGCTGTAGAGTAGAGAGGGATAACCCTTGCGTTCCCACAATTAACATATCTTGGCTTGGAGGGGGACGAGGCTTGGTTTCATGAGGGGGGCCTGGAACCTGGAAAGAAGACTCTCTATTTCTAGAGGAGAAACTGCTGACAAGGTTGGAAAAGTCATTACTGTTTTGAATGATGTATGTATATCTATGTGAACTAAATTATTAATATTTGTTTTGTTTGAAGATGTTTAGCTTAATTTAGGGGAACCAAACAGGTTATGCAATCAATACAAACAATATAACGTAGTCATACAAGTTTACTTTAATGAAGATTTAACAAATAAGAAAAAAGCAGTAAGATATACTTAGATAATGTCAATATCATCTATTCAGTTGTCATACTGCGAGTTGTCGTCACCCTTTGCGACCCGTCGACCGCGAGCCTCGCAAAGCCGCTTGCTGCAATGTGTGCCTTGCAAAGCGAGGTAGGCAGTTGAGGCACGCAGAACTTAGCCTGCAATGAGCGCAGAATGCACTCATTGCACTGCAAGCCTTGCAAAGGGGGGCAAACAGTTGAAGCCCGCGTGGAAGGCGCTCATTGCTGGAGTTAATACGCAGGACTTAGCGTAGCGCTCATCCAGAGACACGCGGGACTTAGGTGCAATGAGGCCTCATCGCGAGACCCCTGGACTTTGCGACGGATGGAAAATTACGGCCCGATTACGGCCCGTATGACTTACGACCCGAAGCATGTAGATGGACTGCGGGGCTTGCAAAAATACGACTTTAACGGCCTTACCACCAAACTGGGAAAGCCTGCAAAAACACACAAATATGCTTCAAATTAACTTACACACTCACACACAGCACAGGGGGAGAGCCAGGGAGCCTGTCAGGGAGGTTGCAAGTTAATTTAAGCCATAGTTTGTCTTTTTTAACAATCGAAAATCACTGAAGCGGGAAAAACAATGGTGGCCGAAAAAACATAAAAATTCTGAAACAGGATGAACACGAGACTCAGCAAGGCAAGGCACGCAGAACTTAGAAAATACACAATGCCAAAGACAGTAACACTTAGACGGACAATGCCAGGCACGCGGGACTTAGAAAATACACAACGGCGAAGACACTAACGCTTACACGAACAACGCCAGGCACGCGGGACTTAGAAAATAAAACCAAAGACAGTCAGTGCGCACCACGTAATTGGTGCTCAGAGGAGCAAAAGCCTCACATTGTGTGGCAAACAGCATTGCCAGCCTTATAATTGTCCTTTCGTCATTTTTGACGGACAATTTCCTAGTTACAAATACACATCGGGATTGAAAAATCAATGGAGGAGATAGGACGGCGTTACGGTTTTGACAACCACAGTGATTTTGAGAATGTAACTCGCAATTGGAATAAGAGTATTTAAAAGTATTCAATTGAATATCAGTAACAGCGACAAGTGTTATAAATAAATAAATAAAAGTTGATGAGATAAATAAAGTATGCACATAAAGGACTATAAAACATTATCATTTGCTATTTCATAAGTCACTGATGCTATAGAAATGTATTAAAGGTATTGTAGCGATCAAGATTTTGATTTCGAGGTAATTGCCAAATGTGATATTATGCACTAATAAAGTTCAGGCACACAAAAGCTGTTAAAGCTATAGCGCATTATGTTATTCAAACAATTGTGAATGACTGGATAAGTTAAACAACTTTTATGGTAATACAAATAAGCTTGTGATAGAGCAATTAACAATGTGTTATAAATAAAACAAAACTGCAAATAAATATAATATTGACCCATAATAAGACAAAGTTAAAATATGGTGTGAAAAAAAAATCAAACAACTCTGAAACAAAATGACTTGTAGACAGATAATATTGTAAATGAATATTTAACACAACATTGGAAGTGGAAAAATAAACATGAAAGTGTGAGAGGCAATAATGACTTGAAAGAAATTGCAACATGTGTATGAATTAAAATGCAATAATAAAATAACAGAAAAGTGTTACTTATGTGATACAAGTCAATAGAAGACAACTGAAGCGTAAGTTTGATCTTTATCACTGAACAAGTTAGTTACTATTGCTGGAAAAGATTATTGAATAAAGTATACACAACTCATGTAAAAAAGTGGTGAAACAAAGTCTAATGAAAAAGAGGTGGAATACAACAAGTCATTAGGTATTAAAAATGTTTTTTTCAAGTCACTTGTGCTTAATAAAAGTTAAATTTAAAAATAAATAACGATAATCCTTAAAGGTATACTTTTCTAAATGACCATATAATTGTCTCCATCTAACAAGTTCCCACCGCAGTAGAAAGCCACTCTCCCATGAAGTCCTAAAGTAACTCCAGTCCATAAACTGAGTGCAATATTTTACAGCAATTAGGAGAAGGACGCCATCCTTTATCTGTTATTTCATTATATCTGACAATATGTCTACAGTGCTGTTCTATTTACTGTTTGACAGGTTTTGTTCAGAAGGGTAATTCTAGGGGAGGTCACCCCACAGTGTCTGGTGCTGATGAGTCCAATGCAAATGGCTGGAGAAGAGCTAACAGACTGGAGGAACCAGGAAAGACAACATGTGAGTGAATGAGCGCTTGCACCATACTCTGTGTGACACACATTGCTGCATAGTGTATTTGTACATAACTAATAGGACACTGACACCAGTCTCACATCTACCACGCCAGGCTCTAGAGATCATCGAGAGAGAAGAAAGGGAGCCCCACTATATCCAGCCTATTAAACTCACACACAAGGGCTTAATTGAAATTGACACTGAGCCAGACCAGAACTGGACCCTGGAGGATCTGTCTGTGAGTAAATTCTAATTTGAAGCATGTTTTTAAAATAATAAGCATACATTTATCACACATCAGTTGCCTTGTGTAACTCAGTATACAACGCAGATGCAGTTTTGGTGTGTTACTCTTTTGTGGTGCAAATTATTGGTGTAGTTCCTATGATAGCATCTTTATAAAATGCATAACCCATCTGATTTTGTTAATCTTAATCTGTGCAGTTTGATGAGTTATTAACTTACATAGATTTAATACTCTTGTCTCATGTGAACAAAACACCTTGCTGCACTTTCCCTTAGACTAAGCCTCTTTAACACAAATCCTTTAGCCTTTTCTCTACATGTCATGTACTTGAAGAAGCTGGTGTCTAAAGGGCAAATTAACCATTAAATCATTCATTTCAGCAGCTATAAGCTCCTGTCCCATTAATATGATGTGCACAAACACAGTAATCATGAGCAACTGATAGGTGAATTCTGTTTGATTATTAAGGCATTTGGCAGAAGTCTGCTTATGTTTTCCTCAGCACTACTAGGATCTATTATATTGTATGTACAATTTAATATTCTATATAAGTGCTGTTTAAAGGCTCTTCATTCCACGCTCAAAATTAGGCCATTCATTATGTGCCATTTTTTACAGACCATATTAAAGGAGCTTGGGGCACATATTTCATTTTGTTATTACATCTGAAAAATATTGCTCAATGTGTTTTCTTTCTTTTTTTAAACAAAAGTACTATTGCTGAATAAACTGCTAAGTCACAATCAGCAACGGGACTTTGCAAGTAAATAGCTTTAGCCAGTAATTTAAAAAAACAACAGTGATATGTCTGAAGAATTGTATGGAATTTTAAACATGGTTTACTGATGTTTTCATGCAGGCAAATACTGTTGTTAACAAGTTCCTTTAAAGCAGTGATGTGCAACATACAGTATTTCTCTTGACAAGCGGCATGTGTGATCTTCATGTTACAAAAGGGCAGCAATTGTCTGTCCTCACTCCTCTGCTTTGCTTGATGTAGTATTTAGAGGTGTTTTGGTATTTGGGCAGTGCTAGTGTTATAGGATTTGGCACATGGTTAACAGGTCATCTCTTATTTCATCCACTTTAATTTCAGAATCACAGTAGTGTTCATACTTTAGGGTTTCATTTGAGTGTTTAATATTATTAGCAATATAATGTTCATACCATTTTCTCTGTTTAGGATTCCACTTGGCATGCTTCAGAGCAAAGAAGAGCAACAGCGAAGATGAATACCACATCCCAACACAGGAGTCATCTTCTGGATCAAGATTGTCTCATTTGCACCGGTAAAAGTGGTTTGAATGGGCTGCTGCATGTGTGAGGTTGAGTCAGGGAAGGGTATTAGGTCATCTTTCTTTTTCTTAAATAAAATACATTTTATTGCCCAATTTATAAATTTATACATGCTTAAAATCAATCTTAATATTACTGCATATTCTATTAGCTACTCACAATCCGATTACAAGTTCCTGCCCACATTCACTACGGGCCAGCCAAAAACTCAAACTTAGCCTTAGAACTCCATTGGTTTTAGCACAGCTCTAATATTAGGAGTGCTAAATATTTAAAGGTACACAAAATCAATATTCTATTAGACCCTTAGCTCTAGCTCGCAAATAAAGTCTAACCAGCAAGTGAAAAGAAGTATTACTTTTCTGTCAAAAATATTATGAGTACTAAATAGGACTCACAAGGGCTTTTTCAAACACTTTTTAAAGCTGTAGCAGCTATTCAACACACAATAATGTACTTTAAAAGCATGGAAAGGCATGGAAGTACATTAGAATTAACTGCACAACAGTCTCAAACCCACAAATAAGCAATTAAAAATATTATTTTTAAATGTTATTTCGGAGTAATATCAATCCCGTCAAATAAGGGGTTAATACATATAATGAAACCCACATGGAGTAAAACAGATGATGCATTTCATAGATTGCTTGGTTGCGAGGCCGATCTGCAAATATTACTTATTGGCATTAATTAATTATCAGCCTCTGTTTGCAGGTTATGTGTAACTTCCATGTTTTACTGAGGTCATGATGGTCTCATTTATTATTGTCTAAGAAGTAAATTACGGGCTTGCTTAAATATTGTCGGATCATATGATCACGCCCACTAAAAAAGGCAGAGTTTCCGAGTTTAGACTTGAGGTAAATTGCGGGCTGGAGTCAATAGAATACATCTAAACATTTAGATAAAAAAAAACACCGGCAGCCAAATGTAGGAGTTCAAGGTATTTGTGGGCAGCTAATAGAATATGACCCTTTTTGATTTAGTATTCAAAACATTAATTTAACAAAAAACATGTTGTGTATTTACTAGGGGCCTCATTCTATTATTGGCGTAAACCGGCCGTAAGGCTGCGATTCCTTGCGGGGGTCCCGTTACCTTGCAACTCAATTAAACGGCCCGCAAGGATCTCCTCTTCCGCCGGCCGTAAATCTTGCAACCGGCCGTAAGCTCTGAAATCTAAAAAGTCAAAAATAAATTCAAGCCTGCACTGTACAGCTCTGTAAATGCTAGGGATCATATTGGGGGACGTGAGGATTAAGAGTAACCCACTCTCAAGCTTGCACATCAGCCCCAACCCGAGTTCAAATTAACTGTTTATTTTCCGGCTGCGGCGTGGGCGGGTCTGAGGTGCTCCAAGCACTCTGGACTTTTTACATGGATATTTGACGTATATTAAAAAAAATATATTTTATGGATTTGAGTATAGGGGAATTTTGTGCCATTTTTGCTAACACCGAAAATCACTTTATAGTCTTCTCAAAGTGCAGGATGGCTTTATTTGGGCTATATTTCGTGCTTAATTGGTGCTAGCGGGACCTCTTTCCTGCAAGTAAGCTGCGGCTCGGTTTTAGCCTTGCAGAGAGGGTTCCCGGAGCAATTGAATTGCAAATAGGATTTTCTTACGGCCGATTTCCTTGCGGCCGTTTTAGATCAAAGGATTTCCTCCGGCGCGAGCGTCCGCAAGAGATAGCGAGGCGCCGGCCACAAGCCTGCCGGAATCCCCGGCCGGAGGGGAACAGAATAGCCGAATAGCTTGCGGCCGGTCCTTGCATCCCCGCAACGGCTGCGGCCGATAATAGAATGAGGCCCTAGGTATGTATTAGATTGGGAAATTAACAAATACGCTGGTATTAAATGATGCACCTACTGTTTACATATTCATAGCCCCATAATTTATACAAGAGGATTCAAATATGCATTCATTGTTTATGGACATATTGTTATACTGTTCTTCAGGAAAGGTAGATCCCCTAGATGAGGGGAAGTTGAGCCAATGGACCACAAATAAATCAGACAGGATCACATTGCAGCTTCCTGAAACACAGACAGACAGCACTGATCTTATCTCTATTGAAGGAGAGGGAGCAAGTAACAGTGATAAGTGAGTTGAAGCAAAGGATAGTTTATAACAAACCTTCTTTCCTGAAAGTGTCGTCTCTAGTATTCTTCATCCACTGCCTCTGTATTTATTGTCCAGAGATACTCAGGAAGCTGGGATTCCTGAGACAGCTAAAGAAGATGAAAGTGTATGGAAAGGATTCATCAACATGTACTCAATCAAAAAGTTCAAGGTTTCAGCATTCACAGTGTCTGGTTACAGCAGCCACCTCTGCAAGGTAAGTGAGGTCCCAGTTCTAAACCGATGCAGGAACACACTGGCCTAGACTCGCTGTGAGAGGTGAGATTTAGGGACTCTCTTTTTGGAGAATCCACTCAATACAAAAAGTTAGCAAAATTGCAGTGAGTTTCTCCAGCATCTTATTTTATAGTATTAACAGTTCCAATACATTGATCCCTCATTGTAATATAAAAAATCATAAATCTAATATATACAATATGTAAAATAATTTAAGGTCATGTATTATTTTAGAAAGAAAGAGTTCTAAATATTATTTCTAATTTTAAGGACAGAGCTCAGCATGCACATTGAATTAGGATAATAACCTTGTGAGCAGAATTATTATTTCAATTACTCCCTGGTATATTATCAATGAAATAATATTTTATTTTATTTATATATTCAGGTAGAGATATACTCAGATCATGCCCTGTTATTGTGCTTTGATTACATGGTTGAAAACTGATTCTTGTCCTTGGTATGTTCTGATCTTCTTTAGTTTCTGAACATGCGTTCACAGCACCACCATTATATAACCAGGAGAGAACAACTGATTTTATTTCTTACAGGATCTTCCAAACACTATGACATCCAGAGGCTGTATTTCCCCTGAATCTGTCTGGGAATATGTGGACCTCATTTGGCCAGCATGCACTAAGGTACTTGTAATCACTCATCAAGGCATGATTGAAGAGGTGCGATATGTATTGCAATAGAGAATGACCCTCCCTTACCATAGCTTAGGCTAATTTGCTGCTACATAAAACTGATCATTTATCTTAAATTGGGGAAATTGCAGCTTTATTTTGTGTGATATGTAGACCTCAGCCTTTTTTGGCCCAGCACATGTACATATTTCTACTTGCATACAGTAATCATTGCCTCTTGTATTATACTACACTGCATTAAAATAGCATACAAAAGAATGGACAGCATCAGGCTCAATTGGAAGAGACATAGACAAGGGCAGATAAAAAATAGCAGTTTACAAGGGGAACTTGTCCTATTTTTCTACGGTAAATCATTCTTGAGATATTCACCATTATTATCAGTACAGGTCCTGATGAATGGACTAATTTTCCACACTTGCAAAAGATTTCTTAGCTTGTGAATTTACTAGTATTTTGATTACCACTGTAGTCCGGTAAAAACTTCACATGGTTGTGAAGTACTGTATGTAATAAAATAACACTAGCAGATAGGCAAGAAAATAAAAGCATTTTTCTAGAAAATGTTATATATATTATATATACCGTATATACTCGAGTATAAGCCGACCGAGTATAAGCCGAGGCACCTATTTTACCACAAAATACTGGGTAAAATGAGTGACTCTAGTATAAGCCGAGGGTGGGAAATGTACTGCCCCCTGTGTCCCTCTTGTGCCCTCTGTGTCCCCCTCTTTGTCCCGTGTCTCTTCCCCCCTCTCCCTTCCCTGTGTCTCATCCCCCCTCTCCCTTCCCTGTGTCTCTTCCCCCCTCCTCATTCTCAACCTCCCTCCTCAACCCCACTCCTCATCCTCAACCTCCCTCCTCATCATCCCTCCTCATCCGCAACCTCCCTCCTCAACCCCACTCCTCATCCTCAACCACCCTCCTCATCATCCCTCCTCATCCTCAACCTCCCTTCTCAACCCAACTCCTCATCCTCAACCTCCCTCCTCATCATCCCTCCTCATCCTCCTTCCTCAACCCCACTCCTCATCCTCAACCTCCCTCTTTATCATCCCTCCTCATCCTCAACCTCCCTCCTCAACCCCCTCATCCTCAACCCCCTCCTCCTCAACCCCCCATCCTCATCCTCAACCCCCTCCTCCTCAACCCCCTCCTCAACCTCAACCCCCTGCTCATCCTCAACCCCCTCCTCAACCTCCCTCCTCAACCTCAACCCCCCTCCTCAACCTCCCTCCTCATCCTCAACGTCCCTCATCATCCTCAGCCTCCCTCCTCATCCTCAACCCCCTCCTCAACCTCCCTCCTCATACTCCACCCCCTCCTCAACCTCCCTCCTCAACCTTCGACCCCCCCATCCTTAACCCCCCTCCTCATCCTCCCTCCTCATCCTCCCTCCTCATCCTCCCTCCTCAACCTCCCTCCTCAACCCCCCTCCTCAACCTCCCTTCTCAACCCCCCTCCTCATCTTCAACCTCCCTTCTCATCCTCAGCCCCCCTCCTCATCCTCAGGCCCCCTCCTCATCCTCAGGCCCCCTGCTCATCCTCAACCCCCTTCTCAACCTCCCTCCTCAACCTCAACCCCCCCATCCTCAACCCCCTCCTAAACCTCCCTCCTTATCCTCAACCCTCCCCTCAGTCTAACCCCCCCCTCCTCATTCTAACCCTCCCCCTCATACTACCCCTCTAAATACCCCCTCTCCCCTCACCTACCTGCTCCGGCTTACTTCCTGGGTCTTGATGTGGCGCGCATGTGACATCACATGCGCGCCACGGCATTAGCATATACCGGGTGCCGGCACCAGGTATATGCTAATGACGTGGCTCGCGTGTGACGTCACGGCATTAGCATATACCGGGTGCCGGCACCCGGTATATGCTAATGACGTGGCGCGCGTGTGACGTCACGGCATTAGCATATACCGGGTGCTAATGTGACGTCAGTGAGGGGAGGGGGGGGGTGTTTAGAGGGGTAGTATGAGGGGAGGCGGTTGAGGATGAGGAGGGGGGAGGAAAAGAGACACGGGTTGTTAGAGAGACACTGGGGGGGGTAGAGAGACCACGGGGGGGGGGGTAGACGGGGGGTAGAGAGACACGGGGGGGGTAGAGAGACACAAGGGGGGGTAGAGAGACACGGGGGGGTTAGAGAGACAAGGGGGGGGGGTTAGAGAGACACGGGGGCCGGTGGGTGGGAGAGTGACTCGAGTATAAGCCGAGGGGGCCCTTTCTAGCCTTAAAAAAGGGGCTGAAAAACTCGGCTTATACTCGAGTATATACAGTAATTATTGAGATGACAATCTTGATTGGGTGAGTTATCCTACGGGGCTTGCTCTTCCATTGAGTTCTATTGTAAAATATACTGTTTAGATATAAATATTTCAGCACAACTGAATAGAGATTGTATCTGAATCTTATGGTTCCTTCCTCTTCACCCAGGTTGCTAAAAATTTTAGCAAAAAAGACAAAATGTACATCATCAGTAAAACAAAATTGAATACAGTAGTAAAAAAATAATATTGTAAACTGCAAAAATCTTTTGTCAATTAACAAATTAAGTTCTTCACACTATACTATAAATAACACTTGATAATGGGCAATATTTTAGAAAGTTTATTATAAATAGAAACAGTTTTAGATTCAATTACCGTATTGGCCTGAAAGTACGCCGCACCCGGAAATAAGCCGCACCTTTAGAATTCAATTGGGGAAAAAAAAGACCAGATCCAAATTTACAGCCTTATTAAATTGCGATTTGTCCAATTGAATAGGGCTCTATATAAGAACAGAGCATATTTTTTTACAGAAGTTTTTAGTTAGTGAAGACCTTGCTTTTGGATAGAAGTTCACTAACTAAAAACTTCTGTAAAAAATATGCTCTGTGCTTATATAGAGCCCTTTTTAATTGGCCGAATCGCAATTTAATAAGACTGATAATACGCTCTCTTAAAATTTGAGGGAGAAAAAGAAAAAATGTAAATTAGACTTGGGGAAAAAATAGTGATTTTATTTTACCATATACCATGTATCTAGTATTTGGAAAACAATATACCTATGGGATTTTCCTTCAACTTTTTTGGTATTTAGGCTATCATTATTAACATCAAGAGTAATGCTTTCTCCCGCTTGTCTCTCCCCCACCCTTGTCTCTTCCCTCCCCCCTTGCCTCTCCCGTTACCCCTTTTCTCTCCCCTTCTCCCTTGTCTCTCCCCTTGTCTCTCTCACCATTCTTGTCTCTCCCCTTCCCCTTGTCCCTCCCCCCTTGTCTTTCCCCTTCCTCCTTGTTTCTTCCCTTACCCCTTGTTTTTCCCCTTCCCGTTGTCTCTCCCTCCACCCTTGTCTCTCCCCTTCCCTCAACCTTTGTCTCTCCCTACCTTCTCTCTCTCCCCCTTTTGTCTCTCCCCCACTCTCCCCTTGTCTAGCCCCCCCCCCTCTCTTTTCTCTCACCTCACCTGTGTACCGGCCTGGGTGGTGGCTCCTCCCCCTCTCTCATCTGACCTAGAAGAGGAGGCAGGGGAGGATCCACCACCCAGGCCAGCACACAGAAGTGTGTGTGTGGGGGGAGATAAGAGGGGGGAGGGGGACAAAAGTTGGGGGGAGAGAGAAGGGTGGGAGAAGCAAGAGGGGAAGGGAGAGCGAAGCGGAGCAGAGACTGGGGGGAAGACAAGAGGGGGGGAAGGGAAGGGTTGGAGAGGGAAGGGGGTTGGTGCTGCCCCAAAGAAGTTATGCCAGGGGTGGACTACCCCACTCCGCCACCCCCTAGCTATGCCACTGGTGTGAGGAGCAAGGGTTAAAAATGAGAAATCAACTTAATTTTAAACGGCATACAATGTAATGAAATGTAAAAGCCAGTTTAAGCTGCACCTTATCTTTTTACAGTTGAAATTTGGATAAAAAGTGCGGCTTATTTTTGGGCCAATACAGTATTATATTCCATTTTGCTTTAATGACAGCAGACTGAATATAAGAAAACCCTATCCATTATCTTGCATGCAAACTAGAAATCCACTTTGGAAGTTCTTGTGACACAAGTAGAGCCTTTTAAATGTAAGGTTTCCTCTAAATATGAATGTATGCACATCACTAATATAGCTGCTAATGTTGTTAGCTTGTTACATACTTTCTAAACATTACATTTTTCTAAAACTACAGTGATCCTTTTATGTGACTTCTTATGTACACAGTTTTTTTCTTTCTAGTAGTGTGTTCAAGTTACTGGTATTTGCTAATATTATCGCATCTGGCAGTTAAAACTGACAGCCTTATTAAATTGCGATTCAGTAAATTTAAAAGGGCTCTATATAAGCACACAGCATATTGTATTTACAGAAGTTTTTAGTTAGTGAAGACCTTGCTTTTGGATAGAAGTTCACTAACTAAAAACTTCTGCAAAAAAATATGTTGTGTGCTTATATAGAGTCCTTTTAAATTTACTGAATCGCAATTTAATAAGGCTGTTAGTATTCATTGTCGTTTTGTTCCACTTTACATTTTAGAAAAACATATTTTTTTTAATTCTAGCTCTTGATTTGATGTTATGTCTCTTTAATAATAAGATCTTTTTTCATCCTCTCTTTTTTATACCTCCTGACACAAAGGTTTTCTCAATCTGTGCTTTACAAAAAGAAAAACCTCCCAGGCTTCACATCTTATTTGTAGCATTAACAACGAGCCTTCATGTTATATTCACAAAGATATCACAAGCTTCAAAGGATCTACGTGTGCGATATTACCAAAAGTGCTCAGAGCACTAACCGTGCGTGTGTGTGATCTCGGCTTTATCATTTTACCTTGCTGAGAAATTCTCAGGACTTATTTGAAGACCAGATGGGTATCTATCCTGGGATAAAAGGCCTTAGGAATTATCACTATGTCCTGCCCCTGTCGTCCATTCAGTGCGTCTTTTAGATATCCATTACCTAATGATTGGCGATTACCACCACAGTGACTGTGTAACAGGCTTTTAGAAGCACTGGTGGGGATTTTATTTCCCCAGTGGTTGTGCTGTGGACGCATGAAAAATTCTTGCTTTCTAAAACATATTGATCCAGCCGGGCTTTGTCCAAGCAGAGCCTCACATCTCTTAGCATATGAATATCGTTTATCCACAGATCATTGCTGTAAAACCTTCAGGCTAGCTCCTTCCTCCCCATGAGAATTTGCTATTGATCCCAATCTTTCATCCAATGCCTATTTTACAGTGTAAAACTGATGATATGTGATTTAAATGCTAATTAGAGCTCTCGTTGTTAATGTTCGCTTTAGCGTGTGTTGGCATGGCCTAGAAAAGGAGGCGTTTTGTGCATAAAAATTTACATCAGATTTTATTGGGTATGTGAAACTGAGACATTAACCTTCTATATGAGCTGACCTGAGCATTGTTTAATTGGTACAAGGCAGAAAGAAAAATAATAAGAAAAATAAAACTTTTTTTGCAGTGACCTCATGAAGCATTCATTGAATTTGTGCTTTTTCACACCTATTAATTTAAAGTGGAAAACTGGACATTGCATGAATATTTCAAGAGAGGTTGGATTTTGACTTTCTACTCAAAGTCTCAATACGTGTTTCATGGGAAAAAATGCGTAAAATAAATCAAGAAATGTTTGAGTATGTTGTAAGCCTGAAAGAACATTAATCACATTGTTACCAACTTTTGAGAGGATGTAAATATTATGCATAGCTGAATTACCCCAATCAGATATTATATGTAGGATTGGTGGGATGATGCAATACTTCTACATGGAATCAGAAAAAGCATATAGAAAAAAAAATAACCATGTTAAAATAAAAAGGAACTTGACTTTTACTGTAGAAATGTCCCAGAAGCATGGCTGTAGGAGCTGGTGAGATGAGGAAGACAAATCCCCAAATTGAGCAGTTGTGCTCAAAAGTTTGCACACCCTGGCAGAAATTGTGAAATGTTTGTATTTATTTGGAAAATATGGCTGGTAATGCAAAAAAAGTATTTTATTGAAGGATAGTGATCACATGAAGCCATTTATTATCACATAGTTGTTTGGCTCCTTTTTAAATGATAATGATAACAGAAATCACCCAAATGGCCTGATCAAAAGTTTACATACCCATGAATATTTGGCCTTGTTACAGACACACAAGGTGACACACACAGGTTAAAATGCCGATTATTGGTTAATTTTCCACACCTGTGGCTTTTTTAAATTGCAATTACCGTAGTCTCTGTATATAAGTCAATGATTTTTGTAGCTCTCACATGGATGTACTGAGCAGGCTAGATACTGAACCATGGGGAGCAGAAAAGAACTCTCAAAAGATCTTTGTAACAAGGTAATGGAACTTCATATAGATGGAAAAGGATATACAAATATATCCAAAGCCTTGAAAATGCCAGTCAGTACTGTTCAATCACTTATTAAGAAGTAGAAAAGTTAGGGATCTCTTGATACCAAGCCAAGGTCAGGTAGACCAAGAAAGATTTCAGCCACAACTGCCACAAGAATTGTTTGGAATACAAAGGAAAACCCACAGGTAACCTCAGGAGAAATACAGGCTGCTCTGGAAAAATTCAGTGTGGTTGTTTCAAGGAGCACAATACAACAATACTTGAATAAAAATGAACTGCATGGTCGAGATGCCAGAAAGAAGCCTTTACTGCGCCAGTGCCACAAAAAAGCCTAGTTACAATATTCCCGATAGCACCTTGACATTCCTAACAGCTTCTGGCACACTGTAAATTGGAGTGATGAGACCAAAATAGAGCTTTATGGTCACAACCGTAAGCGCTATGTTTGGAGAGGAATAATCAAGGCCTATAGTGAAAAGAATACCATCACCACTGTGAAGCATGGTGGCGGCTCACTGATCTATTGG
The DNA here is from genome assembly GCA_027410445.1 of Discoglossus pictus. NCBI lineage: Eukaryota > Metazoa > Chordata > Amphibia > Anura > Alytidae > Discoglossus > Discoglossus pictus. The sequence continues at coordinate 229,092,049 of CM050164.1, read as the reverse complement.
GGGGGGGGGGGGGGGGGAGATATAAGCATGTATCAGAAAATACTGGCAGACAATTTGCATTCTTCTGTAGGAAGGCTGTGCATGGGACGCTCTTGGACTTTCCTGCATGATAATGACCCTAAGCACAAGGCCAAGTTCACACTCCAGTGGTTACAGCAGAAAAAGGTGAAGGTTGTGGAGTGGCCATCACAGTCTCCTGACATTAATATCATTGAGCCCCTCTGGGGAGATCTCAAACATGCGGTTCATGCAAGAGGACTAAAGACTTTGCATGACTGGTAGGCATTTTGCCAAGACGAATGGGCAGCTATACCACCTGCAAGAATTAGGTGGCTCATAGACAACTATTACAAAAGACTGTACGCTGTCATTGATGCTAAAGGGGGCAATACACAGTATTGAGAACTAAGGGTATGCAAACTTTTGATCAGGGCCAATTGTATGATTTCTGTTATCATTATGATATAAAAAGAAGACAAACAACTATGTCATAATAAATAGCTTTGTATGATCACTATCCTTTAATAAAATACTTTTTTTGCATGATTAGTCATATTTTCAAAATAAATGGCAAAATTTCACATTTTCTGCCAGGGTATGCAAACTTTTGAGCACAGCTGTATATGTGTACATATGCTGTTTTGTGGGCAGTGTATATAATGAGTTGTTTACCCAGAATTATTTTGGCTCCTTAACCCCTGCCCACAAGGAGCTCCAAATGCTTTCTTCACCCCTGCCACCTCTCACATTAAAATGAGAATTTCAATTTGACTTCTAAGCCAACCAAATTGAATCATTTAGGTCTATGGATTTCCTTGATTAGGAAACCATCAAATATGTATTGTAAACTTTGAGGAACCCCAACGTTCTGTTCATTCTCCTTGAGATAAGATATATTGATCAGGATGTACTAAAGATAAATATGGTGGTGAGCTAGGCGACGATGAGATTCACTGTTGCAAGCTTTGCCATATAATAATTCCTTATTATGTTGAGGACAGAAAATGACAACAAAACTCTGAGCTATAGCAATATGGACAATACTGACAGTGATATGCCATAAAAGGGGACAATCTTTTCCAAATATTATTATTTAAATAACCTTAAAAATCACACGCTCTATGTACAGGCACAAGCTGCACCTTCTATTAAACGTTCACTGTATGATGAAAAAAATATATGACTGAAACATTTTAGTGTGATTAGGCAGGAACGTGTCATAAAGGTATATTTTAATTGGAAAATAAAAAAAACATTTGCATCTTCCCTACAGAGTATTCAGAAGTTAAGTCTCTAAAATGGTTTAACGTTTATGGCTTACACAGATGCTAATGTAGTTAGTTTCCTAAACTATAGTGGTCACTTAAAGGAATACTGATGTCCACACAAAAATTATCTAATGGATCCAAGTTTGGAATCTTTAGACAACCAACCTAAGTTGTAGAGATTCACCTTTTATGCGGCCTTAATTATTGTAGTAATTGCCACATACTAATCCTTAAAATTTCAAATCTTTATTATCATTCATTAAGATTTCTTTATTAAAAACTGCAACAATTTAAAAATCATTATGTTATTCCCTTCGTTTTTAATCCTAGGGATTATTAATATCCTTAGATTATTGTATTTCTTTTTTGTTTAAATTTTGTTCATTGTTTATATTTACAGTGGATATAAAAAGTCTTCACACCCGTGTTAAAATGTCAGCTTTCTGTGCTGTAAAAAAATGAGACAAAGATAAATCATTTCAGAACTGTTTCCACCTTTTAATGTGACCTATAAACTGTACAACTCAATTGAAAGACAAACTGAAATATTTTAGGTAGAGGGAAGAAAAAATATAAAAATAAAATAATATGGTTGCATAAGTATGCACACCCTTAAACTAATACTTTGTTGAAGCACCTTTTGATTTTATTACAGCACTCAGTCTTTTTGGGTATGAGTCTATTAGCATGGCACATTTTGACTTGGCAAGATTTGCCCACTCTTCTTTGCAAAAACACTCCAAATCTGTCAGATTGCGAGGGCATCTCCTGTGCACAGCCCTCTTCAGATCACCCCACAGATTTTCAATCGGATTCAGGTCTGGGCTCTGGCTTGGGCCATTCCAAAACTTTAATCTTCTTCTGGTGAAGCCATTCCTTTGTTGATTTGAATGTATGCTTTGGGTCGTTGTCATGCTGAAAGATGAAGTTCCTCTTCATGTTCAGCTTTCTAGCAAAAGCCTGAAGGTTTTGTGCCAATATTGACTGGTATTTGGAAATGTTCATAATTCCCTCTATCTTAACTAAGGCCCCTGTTCCAGATGAAGAAAAACAGCCCCAAAGCATGATGCTGCCACCACCATGCTTCACTGTGGGTATGGTGTTCTTTTGATGATGTGCAGTGTTGTTTTTGCGCCAAACATATCTTTTGGAATTAAGGCCAAAAAGTTCAACCTTGGTTTCATCAGACCATAACACATTTTCCCACATGCTTTTGGGAGACTTCAGATGTGTTTTTGCAAAATGTAGCCTGGCTTGGATGTTTTTCTTCGTAAGAAAAGGCTTTCGTCTTGCCACTCTACCCCATAGCCCAGACATATGAAGAATACGGGAGATTGTTGTCACATGTACCACACAGCCAGTACTTGCCAGATATTCCTGCAGCTCCTTTAATGTTGCTGTAGGCCTCTTGGTAGCCTCCCAGACCAGTTTTCTTCTTGACTTTTCATCAATTTTGGAGGGAGCTCCAGTTCTTGGTAATGTCCCTGTTGTGCCATATTTTCTCCACTTGATGATGACTGTCTTCACTGTTCCATGGTATATCTAATGCCTTGGAAATTCTTTTGTCCTCTTCTCCTGACTGATACCTTTTACAATGAGATCCCTCTGATGCTTTGGAAGCTCTCTGTGGACCATTGCTTTTGCTGTGGGATGCGACTAAGAAAATTTCAGGAAAGACCAACTAGAGCAGCTGAATTTTATTTGGGGTAAATCAGAGGCACTTTAAATGATGGCAGGTGTATGCTGACTCCTATTTAACACGATTTGGAATGTGATTGCTTAATTCTGGACACAGCTACATCCCCAGTTATAAGAGGGTGTTCAGACTTATGCAACCACATTATTATTATTTTTTTTTTCTTCCCTCCACCTAAAATATTTCAGTTTATTTTTCAATTGAGTTGTACAGTTTATAGGTCACATTAAAGGTGGAAAAAGTTCTGAAATGATTTATCTTTGTCTCGTTTTTTTACAGCACAGAAACCTGACATTTTAACAGGGGCGTGTGGACTTTTTATATCCACTGTATTCTTTGTTTGATGTTTTCTTTGTTCTGACCACAGCTTTTTTATATCTGTTTGTACTTTATTTGCTCCTATTAATAAAGATTTTATTTATCAATTCAATAGTTTTTGTGTTAGTTTTTTACTTTCCCTTATATCTTGTTCTTATCGGTTGCCCTGATATTTTTGTTATTATTGTTCCCTGTGCAATTGATAGGAGTGTTCCACTATAATTCAGTTTATTATCTGACAGTTTGTTTATATATATCATTATAACTTAGGTACTAACAGAACAAAGTACAATCACATACAGAAGAGTGAGAAATATGAAAGACCTTTTGGTCCATAGTCACTATGAGGAAAAGAAAAACAAGAAGAATTGGCTAACAGAAGGCCAAAAAGGCTGTAGAGAATGCAGTAAATGCAAAGCATGCCCATTTGTATTGAATATAAAAGAGTTCTAACATGTAACAGGAACAAAAAATTACAAAATAAGACACAACGTTGTTTAACTGAAGGTGTGATTTATCAGATTATTTGCTCATGTAATAAAAAATACACAGGTAAAACTAAAATACAGTTTAGACGCCGTGTATTAGAACATGTAAATGATGTATTAAACCAACAAGACACTTCAATAGCAAAACATGTACGTCATCATCACAATAAAATCCATATTGTCTGAAATTTATAGGCATAGACCACATACCAAAAACAATAAGAAGCGGCGATTGGGAAAAACGCCTACTGTACCAAGAGGCAAAATGGATATTCCAAATGGATACAAAAAGCCCTCATGGTTTAAATGAGGAATTTACATATACAGCATTCATTTGAGATTATTCTCTATACAATAAAAATAAATTATCCAGTCATTAGTATATATATATTGTGACCCGGACGGCCGCGTATAGCGGTGGTTTCTTGAAAAAAGGGCTGATACCGACTTCAAAGGCAGCAAATTGGTTTATTTGCAAAAAGAAAGTAACAGCTGAAGCAGTAGCTCTGCTTAAAATAACGGAACATAAATAACTACGTCTCTGCGAGGTGGGAGAATGCCACCTTGTGGCCTGGTTACAAACAGTCCTTTAACTTGGGAGACTGCCACCTTGTGGCCAGGATACCAATAGTCCCTTAGACTTGTGATAGTGCCACCTTGTGGCCAAGATCCAAATAGTCCCTTTAACTTGGGATAGTGCCACCTTGTGGCCAGGATACAAATAGTCCCTTTAACTTGGGAGACTGCCACCTTGTGGCCAGGATACCAATAGTCCCTTCGACTTGTGATAGTGCCACCTTGTGGCCAGGATACAAATAGTCCCTTTAACTTGGGAGACTCTTTTCCGCTCTTTATCTTTGTAGCCGATGGATGAAGCATCGGGCCCGCCCGTCTCTCCCGCATGCTTCACCCCAGGGACCCTTGGATATCACAACAATAACTGGTGTTACCTTCCTTCGGTAATCTCTCAGTCCTTTCCCTGGGGCATAAAAGGTCTTGGAACCTTCATTCGGTGCCTCTGTCAGCAAACCAAACAGCCTTTTTACTCCTGTCTGTAAACTTTCAGGCTCCTCTCAGCCTGGTACAATTTCTGCTTCCAGCAGACTGCGTGAAAGTACTGCGTTCCTATATATGGCAGATAGCTACAAGCGTCCTTCTTTGGCTTGCTTCAGACTGAGGCCTTCACTCACTGGCCTCCCTCTGCTAGGCCAAAACAGGGCCTAACTACAGGGGATCTTCAATAATCCCTTCACTTACTTGGCTTCCTTGTACTTTCACCTCTTGAGTCTGTAGTCGCTGTTTCAGCTCAATTCGTCCTGCGACTGCAATCAGCACACTCTTCTCACTGTTGTAGTACTCGCAGCCCCAGTAAGTCCGGCTTCACAAAGCTTCTGTCAGCAGCCCACAACCTGCACAGAGCCTAGCCGGCCACACCCCCCTTCCATGTCTGCTTTCCAGGCTTTTAAAGGGAAGTTGCACCAATTAGGGGTTCTACAGAAGTTTTAACTCCGTCCCTTCTGTCAAGAGCTCCATACTCCACTTGCTTGTATAATTTCTAAGGGGCAAACGATCGCACACCCTCCCCCTCAGCTCAACAACATGGTGTTGGGCGACATGCCGAGAGGCCGGACATTCGGTAGGGTCGCTCACCACTCAAGAACTCTTCGCCCAGCCAACCATTCCTCCTCTGTGCCGTCCGCATTGAGGTAGAAGGCTGCGATAGTGGCCGCCTGTAAATCCATCTTCTCCTTTCCTTACTAGTCTGTTTGCCTCCTTCATGTGTGTCGCCTTTATCGGTAAGGAGTGAATCCCCCAACTTTGTAGAGCTGTCCTCGAACAGCCTCGTAGTGGACTCGGTAGTCACATGTCTGGGTACAGATATAACAATATCCGTTGCACTCTTTTCGAGCCCGTCATCATTTCCAATCTCTTCATTAACTTCAACTCCCTGGAGATCTTCTACAGTCTCAGTGTTTCCCTCGTCATCCTCAACTTCACAGCAATCTTCATTGTCCAACTTAAACATAGCCTGGCGCTTCTGCCGCTCTTCAGTACGATGCTGTTTCATTGCTTCCTGCAGCTTTGCTTAAAGAAGTGGGAGCTTTTCACCTGGCTTTTTCTGAATTATCTCATCAGTTGTTTCAGCAGACACAATGACAGATACTCCATCTGCCTTTAGCTCCTCCTTTCCGTCTGCCGTTGTCTCTTTGCGGACGATATTTAGGTTAACTTTCCTCTCAATCACAGGCTTGGCTTTATGCAGGGAGTGCTTCAGAAAACGCTCTTTCCAAGCTTCTAGTTCTTTATTTTGCTTTGGTTCATCCAATTTAACAAATGAGCCACCATCAGGGCACAAACAGGGCTTTAAGGAGAGATCCACCCTAAGAGCACAGAGCTTTTCCAGCTTGGAAAACTTTGCTTTATGTTGTTTTGGTACAGGATATTTAGATGTCTCCTCAACAGTCGGAGAATCCAGTAGAGGCACCGGGATTTCCTGCTGGATTTCACAAGTAGGATCTTCATCTTCACTTACAGGCTTTGGAATGTACTCTGGCTTATCCACATGGTCCTCCGAATCCACTGTGTGCCAAGCCATTTGTGGCTCATCAGAACTCTTGGCTGGCTCACTTCCTCCAACTTTAGTTCCTTCTAATACCTCGCCCGTACAAGCCTGTGATGCTTGGATAGTATTATTTGCATCCCCTTTACATTCTTCTGCTGGAGCAGAGTCTCTTGTTTTGATTTCTTTTTTATCACTAATGTCCATCTTACTTTCCAAACTGCGTGGCTGATACTTTCTTGATTTAATATGCTGCTGGTCATTCCCTTCGCAAGATGGCCTTGGCCGACGCTTGAAGAAATCATGAATGCTTTCTGCAGTCACTTCCTTTGCTAACGGAGTCCTTTGTGCAGCCCCTTCCTCTGCTGCCTCCTCCATCAAATACGTAAATTCTTCTTCATTACCATCAGCAGGGATGATTTCAGGGAGTTTTTCGTCAAGTAATGGCACATTTTCTGTTGTGCAAATAATTTCGAAGACCTCAGTATTCGTTTCAATAATATCTACTACATGTTGTACAGTTTCTGCTTTTTCAAGAGTACTCTCCAATAGCTGTGGAGCTGTGCTTATTAAACATTCCTCAACTAAACTCTTGGACACATGCTTGCAAATGCTCAGCTCAACCATGTCTTCTGTGTCTCTCACCTGTGCATCATCAGGATTTTCTATAACTGCTTCTACAGACAGCTTTGCACTTTCTGCAACTGCTTGAAGGACATGATCTACAGGCTTCTGTTGTTCTTCCACACTCTTGGCACTGTCACTTTCCTCTGGCTCAGGTGTAGCTTCATCGGTTGTTGCAGGTGACTCTTATTGGGAAACTGTGCTAAATTTAACCGCTTCAACAATTATTTTAGTTTCAAGTTTATCTTTGTTCTTAGACAACTGAAATTCCTTTGCTTGCTCTGTCACTGTCGCACTAATCCAGGATGGAGAACTTTCTTCAAGACTGGTAACAGCTCTCTCCCCCTCTATCACGGTCACAGTGACAGCATGAATTAGTTCTTCAGTGCCTTTCTCAGGTACTGTTCCTTGCTCTTTAGATGAATCCGTAACAGAGGCTTCCATAGATCGTTGAGCATCTAACTTTTCTTGCTTAGCCGCATCAAACTCAGCCAGCGGAACTACGGCTGGTTCATCAGAGTCATCATCGAATCCTTCTGCCTGTGCAGCTTGTCCAGCTTCATTTAGTGGAGTATGCTCCAGTTTTGCTACAGGAACAGTCTTTTTTAAGGTGTTCACATCGGACACTGGCCTAGCAACACTTTCTAGCTGGTCTCCATTAGAAGCCTCTTTGTCACTTTCCCCACTGTCTGATGTCAACAGTCGTATTCGCCAGGGCTTCTGTCGAAATTGAGAGATGTTCAGCTCTTTATCATTGTGCGGCCGCTCCCACACCACGGATTTGTGCAGCTTAGGCTTTGGGGGACATTTCCTCTGCTCCCAAATAGGCATCAATTTCTCATTCCTGTAGGACACTCGGTAGTCCTCAAACGCAGGCTTCCGCCGCCATTTAGGGATATACTCTTGCCTCATTTTAACTTGGGCTTGTCTTTGGAGCCTTGAAAGACGCTGTTTCTCCTCCTCTAAGGCCATTCTATCTGCACCAGCAGGCTCTTTTGTTCTCTCAGCAATCTCTTTTGTTCTCTCAGCAATCTCTTTTGGGCTCTCAGCAATCTCTTTGGGGCTCTCAGCAATCTCTTTGGGGCTCTCAGCAATCTCTTTGGGGCTCTCTGCATTCTTTTTGGGGCTCTCAGCAATCTCTTTGGGGCTCTCAGCAATCTCTTTGGCTGGATCGGCCTTCTCTGCGGGCTCTCTCTCCGGCTCTGCGGGCTCTCTCTCCGGCTCTGCGGGCTCTCTCTCCGACTCTGCGGGCTCTCTCTCCGACTCTGCGGGCTCTCTCTCTCCGACTCTGCGGGCACTCTCTCTCCGACTCTGCGGGCACTCTCTCTCTCCGACTCTGCGGGCACTCTCTCTCTCCGACTCTGCGGGCACTCTCTCTCCGACTCTGCGGGCACTCTCTCTCCGACTCTGCGGGCACTCTCTCTCCGACTCTGCGGGCACTCTCTCCGACTCTGCGAGCACTCTCTCCGACTCTGCGGTCCTTCTGCGGACTCACTCGCAGCTCCTGCCGCTACACTCGCAGCTCCTGCCGTCTCACTCGCAGCTCCTGCCGTCTCACTCGCAGCTCCTGCCGTCTCACTCGCAGCTCCTGCCGTCTCACTCGCAGCTCCTGCCGTCTCACTCATGGCACTGCACCTGGTGGCTTTTTTCACTCTCTCTTTCTCCTTGTTTACTACTAGGTCAGGTTTGGTTGGCCTTCCCTTAACAGGGAAACTGTATCTTATACTTGGACCAACAAGTATGTCTCTTGGGTAGCGATAAGCCTGTCTGCCAAAAAAATTCCAGGGGTGCGCTCTCTGTACTCTCTTTACTCCTATACGGTCAAGGATCTCCTCTTTCAGGGTGCAATAATTGGGTGCCATTTCTTCAGGCAAAACCCCATACGCTTCCTGTGCTTCTCCGCACAGATAGGGACCCAGGACTGTGGCCCAGTGCTGTTTAGGCCAACCTTCCCTGGTAGCAATCTTCTCAAAATTCAGGAGGTAGGTTTCTACATCATCCCGAGCTGTCATTTTCTTTAGAAAGCAATTAGGGTTCATAATCCTGCTTGATTTTGAACCCACAATGTTCTCTGTAGAACTCAATCGCTGCAGCTGCGCTTTCTGTGCTTCTAAAGACTCTCTCATTTGTCTCTGCCATTTCTCTGTGGCCTCTCTAAATCTTGCAGCTACCTCTCCAAAACCTTTATCTTCCTCTTTTGCGGCTTGGATGCTATCCTCTGCAATCATTTCACTCTTTTCTGCCTGGCTCTGACCCAGCTTAGCAGCCAGCACTCTGTTCATCTCTGCCTGCTGCTTGTTCATTACCCGCTGTGCTTCTATAAAAGCTTTAAGGGCCCCCTCCATATTTATGCTGTACGGTGGGCTGCCTTCTTCAACACTGACACTTTTCGATCCCACTTCTGACACCAGTGTGACCAGGACGGCCGCGTATAGCGGTGGTTTCTTGAATAAAGGGCTGATACCGACTTCAAATGCAGCAAATTGGTTTATTTGCAAAAAGAAAGTAACAGCTGAAGCAGTAGCTCTGCTTAAAATAACAGGACATAAATAACTACGTCTCTGCGAGGTGGGAGAATGCCACCTTGTGGCCAGGTTACAAACAGTCCTTTAACTTGGGAGACTGCCACCTTGTGGCCAGGATACCAATAGTCCCTTAGACTTGTGATAGTGCCACCTTGTGGCCAGGATAAAAATAGTCCCTTTAACTTGGGATAGTGCCACCTTGTGGCCAGGATACAAATAGTCCCTTTAACTTGGGAGACTGCCATCTTGTGGCCAGGATACCAATAGTCCCTTCGACTTGTGATAGTGCCACCTTGTGGCCAGGATCCAAATAGTCCCTTTAACTTGGGAGACTCTTTTCCGCTCTTTATCTTTGTAGCCGCGGATGAAGCATCGGGCCCGCCCGTCTCTCCCGCATGCTTCACCCCAGGGACCCTTGGATATCACAACAATAACTGGTGTTACCTTCCTTCGGTAATCTCTCAGTCTCTTCCCTGGGGCATAAAAGGTCTTGGAACCTTCATTCGGTGCCTCTGTCAGCAAACCAAACAGCCTTTTTACTCCTGTCTGTAAACTTTCAGGCTCCTCTCAGCCTGGTACAATTTCTGCTTCCAGCAGACTGCGTGAAAGTACTGCGTTCCTATATATGGCAGATAGCTACAAGCGTCCTTCTTTGGCTTGCTTCAGACTGAGGCCTTCACTCACTGGCCTCCCTCTGCTAGGCCAAAACAGGGCCTAACTACAGGGGATCTTCAATAATCCCTTCACTTACTTGGCTTCCTTGTACTTTCACCTCTTGAGTCTGTAGTCGCTGTTTCAGCTCAATTCGCCCTGCGACTGCAATCAGCACACTCTTCTCACTGTTGTAGTACTCGCAGCCCCAGTAAGTCCGGCTTCACAAAGCTCACTGTAATTCCACACAGGATCAGTCTCCACTCTGGGGCTTGCTTCTGTCAGCAGCCCACAACCTGCACAGAGCCTAGCCGGCCACACCCCCCTTCCATGTCTGCTTTCCAGGCTTTTAAAGGGAAGTTGCACCAATTAGGGGTTCTACAGAAGTTTTAACTCCGTCCCTTCTGTCAAGAACTCCATACTCCACTTGCTTGTATAAATTCTAAGGGGCAAAGATCACAATATATATATATATATATATATATATATATATATATATAAAAAAGGATTGATAAAAACAAATAAAATAAGAATAATCCGTAATAACCTTTATTTGTTAGATTTCCATATAAAGGGTTAAGAGAATAAACTGACATGATTAAAAAAATAACTCAATATAATAAAAAAGTAAATGAAAGATATAAATATATCATAACACTAAGATAAAAAATAAAAAGAATAATATATATATATAATAAATGAAATAAATGATCACTGTGTACTTATATAAGGATTATTAAATCAAAAAAAGAAATTTTAATTATACACATTATTAACAAATACTAATATAATAATGAATTTGAACACTAAGTAAATTTTAATTAAACATGTTGGAAATATTGAGATAGGAGAAACATCTAGTAAGCCCAAGCATTCCTTTGAAATACAACTCTAAGTAAAATAAGAAAAGGAACTGAAGGAGTTAATCAATTGCCATAGAAACTATAAATAATCCCAATGCAAAGGCAGCGCTGTGCCCCTGATGAGTAAGAGACTGACAGAGCCTCACGAAACGCGTGTCTGGGAATAGTGATGTCATTAGCAAGCGCGATCACATCGCAGACCACGCGAACACAGTGTGGAACAGACAAAACATAGCTCCATAGTATTATATGCATATAAAGCTGATAGGAAGCAAATATCCCAAAATTGCATACTACAATAGAGATACTACAGAGAAACAACAAGGATATAGAAGGAAACTGTATAGCAAATAAAAAAAACGCATAGAAAGTAACATAAAGCAATCAACAGTGAGGGAAAAGGGAGACTACCTTACTGCTTTACAGAAAGAAAATAGCATTAAAAGCAATATGAGCATTTGAAACAGGTAGAAAAACCTGAGTTTATGAAATATAGCAATTGCACAGCACAAACACTTTAAACTGAAAGGTAAAGTAGTGGCTGCACAAAGCAAACAGTGACGAGGTATAATGAAAAACATTTTATAATAAAAGCATAATGTAAATCAGCACACAAGTCAAAAGAAGCACAAACACTTTAAGTTAAGCCACATTTTTGCACCATTTTACTAATAAGTACTTTAAGGTATGAAATCACGGAATTCACAAGAGTATGAGAAGTAGATTAAAAATAAACAACACTGAAGCACTTAAAGCATTTACTCAAGTTATAATGATATACATTAAACAAACTATCAAATAATAAAATTAATGATAGTGGAAGACTCCTATCAAATGCACAGGGAACAATAATAACAAAAAAAATTCAGGACAACTGATAAGAACAAGATATAAGGGAAAGTAAAAAACTAACAATCTTTAATAATAGGAGCAAATAAAGTACAAACAGATATAAAAAAGCTGTGATCAGAACAAAGAAAACATCAAACAAAGAATAAATATAAACAATGAACAAACTTTAAACAAAACAAAAAATACAATAATCTAAGGACGCCAATAATCCCTAGGATTAAAACCAAGGGAATAACATAATGATTTTTAAATCGTTGCAGTTTTTATCAAAGAAATTTTAATGAATGATAATAAAGATTTGAAATTTTAAAGATTAGTATGAGGCAATTACTACAATAATTAAGGCCGCATAAAAGGTGTAACTGTATAAACTAGGTTGGTTGTCTAAAGATTCCAAACTTGGATCCATTAGATAATTTTTGTTTGCATATTAGTAACAACACCTAAACCCAAGAACAAGTATAGATCAAATCTTTTGAGACTACTGATGTCACCATAAGAGTGCTGCACCATCTTGTATTACTAAATTAACTGATCAAACTGTCCAAAATATTCAAACAGGAAGCAGATTATTGTAGGAAGCCTTCAGGGCTATATAAGTAACAACTAAAAATGACAATATCCAGAAATCCAATATTGTTAAATTAAAAAAACAAAACAACAACAACTTTTCTACAAGATTTTCTACCTTCTATCTAATACCATGAATTATTATAAGCCTAAATAATGAAAAGAACATTGTTTGAACACTTTGAGTATAAGGAAGATCATATTTAAGCAATAAAAATACGTCATAAAGCTAGTTTTTAATTATAAACTATAAATGTTGATGCCTCTGCTTGGCCTAGGGAATCCATGAAAAATTGGTGGCTATTTTGTGTGTGAGACTGCCGTTTACATTTCTGGAGAGATATGGTTGAATTTCCTGAAGCCAGGAGTCTGCTTCTGGGCCAGTGAGAGGGGAGGGGTATGGTGCCAATTTCTGTGTTATACAATGTCACCAACCAGGAGTGAGGGAACCATGTGGATTCCTGGGACTGTGTCCCATGACTCAGTCACAATCCCAGGAATGCCTTCCATTGAGCTAGAAGGGCCACTTTCCTGCATTGCTTGGTGTCCATCTTGCTGGTCTACTGTTGTTCCCTCTGATTGGTACACTCATTTGCCTCTGCCATGCCTGTAGATATTCTCCTGCCTCCTCTGGGATAAGGGTTCCCCGCACATGCTGCTGCTGGTTAGGATGCCGAGTTCCCACCGTATGCTACCAAGCTGTCATCACCCAGGGGCAAGGGGACCATGTCCGGCCCATGTATAGGGCTAATCCGCACCCCATTAGTCTGCTGAAGACATTCTACCCCACAACCAGGTTACCCCATAACTAGACACCTTTTTCCCAGGGACCCCGGTAATACACTTTATTACATTTTCTGGGAAAGGTGCAGCATTTAGAGATGAAACATGACGGGGTACCATCCATACATCAAGAAATGAAGTAACACACATGGCTTACAATAAGCAAGATTGAAGACAATTTAGCATGACACATAATAACAATATGGCTGTCAGAGTTCCAGTATCCACGCTCAGAAGACATCTTCCTGGGGAAAGCTACTGCACAGCTAATCCATGTCTAAAAGTCCAAAACAGTCTTAGGGTCTCCTTTGGTGTTGAAATAACACAATATGCCACACACAAACATCTGTAGTAGCATTATCCTTCATGGACCAGAATTGCAACCATAGTTTAGGTATTCAGGGGTTTGGGCATTGTTCTTGGTGTGAAAGGGAAGGTGCTGTGTTCTGGTACCAGGTTCCCTTCAGGACCCCCAACTGTCCATAGTCCACAAAAGTCCAGTGGGCCCTACTGGGTGTCACATCCAATTATCTTAACAAATGCTTATTGTTACCTCCTTCCACACCCTCCTTTCACTGCCAAAACACACACCCTCATGATATAACTCATGAAGTGATGTAACAAACAAGTCTTCAAAAATCAGATTTTCCCAAAAATGTGTTATGTCCATGGCTTGTTGTTTTTGTTCAGTTGTGTCCAAGTCTCCATTACCTTATGGACCACAGCATGCCAGTCACATCTGTAGTCTAGGGCCTACACAGCTGCTAATATTATTAGTTTGGTATATGTTTGACAAACAAGTATTTTTTCTTGAACTTCAGTGGTCCATTAAGCTTCTGTTTGGCTTAACTTAAATGCAAGCCAAGCGTAAATACTTTAATGAGTAGGAATAGTCCCATCTGCTATTATGCATGATGTTGGTATAAGGAATTCACAACTCTGAGATGGTGAAGCAGCTGCTCTATGCCCACTGTCACTGAACTACTTAGTATATACAGAGAAGGGGATCTATATATACTAACATGTCTATGTCGCATACTGACTCACAAAGCAAGAGGGTAGTGATCAGCCTGTGAAAACATGCTGTTTATAGACTATTATATATTAAGATGCACAACAGGACTCACATCTCCATATACTCCGTCTAAACTGTCCTCACTAACTTCCTGCCACCACACTGCCCTTTAGTTCATTTTCCACTGTGTATAAATAACAAACCAGCATTTTTTCATTTTCATTGAGTGTTTTATTTAATCTTCTTAGCTTGGTACATTTTTTAAATTGACACAAATATGTTTAAAAATTGTAATCTTAAATTGCAGTTGGTAGAATTGATTGCTTTCAGATTTTAATAGCTTCATTCACTGGGAGTTTGTGAGCCAATAGTGTGTATTATTAGTTTTTCAATTAATATAGGTGATTTCAGGACATAGCGAATAAGAACACAAATGTAATATTCCAAAATCAATATTAAAGACTTGCTGTCGCCAGAGATCCTCAGGCGACAATATTAATGCCAGCACTCAAAAAATAATATAAATTCAAAAGATGCTCAGATATGACCACAATCACATTACAACAGTGGTAAAATCTGAAAACATGTATAAATGAGTTATGAATAAATCCCAAAATATTTTTAAAATAGCAATCTTACGTTAAATTATATTAAATTATTGTTTGGTTCTGTTATGGGATTTAGCTCTGGATGCAACCATCCACGTAATTTAACTGCCTGGAGCCTATTGGCATAATGTATAACAAGGAGCTTGAAACGTGTAGTTAAATAGTTAATAACTCCACTTGTGATATTAATAGATGGAGCATATTTATCAAAATAGATAACATTTTAAACCAATCGATAAATAGGAACCATAAAAACATAAAAACTAACACAGGAAAGAAAATAGTTAATTAATAAAATAGTTAATTTAGGTTCTCTTTCATATGTCTCCGGCCTCGTGTGCTTGATCTGAACGGGCAATATTACCCTGTTGGTTTTACAAGCAGTCCATTGATAACTACCCCATTCTGCAGAGGTACTACTACTACGCACACCCAGCATTTGGATCAAGGCTACTTGGAAAAAACAGTCATTAGCCATCAGCCTCAGGGTGGTGGTAATAGTATAAGTACATCT
The DNA here is from genome assembly GCA_027410445.1 of Discoglossus pictus. Lineage (NCBI taxonomy): Eukaryota > Metazoa > Chordata > Amphibia > Anura > Alytidae > Discoglossus > Discoglossus pictus. The sequence continues at coordinate 229,076,714 of CM050164.1, read as the reverse complement.
TTGTTAATTTTGAGGTTGGGACATATGTAATGTATATGCTATCTGTGTATAGTAAAATAGTTATAAAATATTGTGGGATGTGGATCTAGTACACCATGCACTCATTGGGCAGCACTTCCTATCCTCTGCAAAATCTGACATCTTAGGTTGGCCAACTCCAGTAAGTGTCCATATGAAATCCCTTCCAACAGGGCTACCCTTCATTGAATACAGTGGCAAGCCCACCCTCATCCCATGGCTATTTCAATCATTTCTTGGCATTTTTAACAGTGTGAAGAAAGATAATTATTTTGTGTGTCTAAAGATTTTGCTAGATTGCCAACCCCTGACCAGTAAGCAAGTCATAGTGTATACCATTTTTTTCAGTGTTTGTTCTGGTTGTTACACTATCCAGAAGATCTATTGGTACATTGTTGTCCAGAGTACCAATATTTGGATCAGACTCCCTGATGGCTACCTGGAGTGCAGTCTTTGAACAGAGCAGCCTGATTTCTAAAGCCCTATTATAGTTTACTATTATAGTTTGTTTGTAACAGATTAGACAGAGGAAAACAAGTAGCATTTGGAAACTTAGAGCCTCATGCAATTGAGGCTTTCTGGAGATCCGGGCTCGGAAATGGAGCCAGCAAGTTATTTTGCTATTGGCGGGCTCGGAAATGGAGCCAGCAAGTTATTTTGCTATTCAATTTGTGTCAGTTTGCGACTCCGATCGAGTTACGGGCTCCGAGCTGTTATTTATATCGATTTTAAAAATCGCAAGTTACTGCCCTCCAAGCTTTTGATCTTTAATTGTCACAAGGCTAAAATCGCAAATCGCTATTCAATTGCTCTGATTCCCCCCTCGCTAATCAATCCATCAAGCCCGCAAGTGGCAAATATCTAACCGCAAGTTAATGGTACGAAGGAGGTCTTGCAAAGGTCTTAATGACAAATCAGAGCACTTTAAAAGCAAATAAAAAAGCAATACTGTACTTTTATTAAGAGTGAAAGTGATGGTAGGTCTTAGAATTAATAGCACAACATTCTCCAATACTTTATTTCATGTTTAACTTTCATGTTATATCGATCACAGCAATCAATGTTAAGTCCTACAGGCTTTAACCTCCAAGCCCGTAGGGATTTGAAATCCAACCTCCATTTTTAAAAGTCCTATGGGCTTAGTGGTTGAAGCCCGTAGGACTTAGAAGAATGGAGGTTAGATTTCAAAGTCCTACGGCTTTCACTTACGAGTTACAGGCTTGGAGGTTGGTCATGATGACGATCTCTGTTTCCATTGGCTGTTTCTGCATCAGGAGTTATGGGCTTGCTCCCAAGCCCACAAATGCTAGAAGCGACGGCATGGTGTTCTGATTTTCGCGATAGGCCCCTGATTTGCAGTCCTGGCCAATTAAATAGCATCACAATCGGAGATGAACGGGAGCACACAACTCAATCGCAGACTTTCGGCTGTCTTCGATCAAGTTGCGAGACCCGAATTGAATGAGGCTCATACAAAGGCTAGAGGGTAAATCTCCAAAGCACCTTAGAAAATTAAAAGTTTGCAAATCTACAATCTAAGGGGAGTATCTTTAATAATGGATCTCTCTAATTGCTCTGATGCTAAATTCAAATGTACATTTTAAAAGCTACAATTAATTTAAAATACTTATTTTTTTTGTAAACAAATTACATTTATTTGATCACTACCAATGTAAATGAGCAGTCAATATGTAATATTCTATCAATCCAAAAATTTGTATTTCCCTGCCCAGTTTCCCAGACTGCAGTGTATACACTGTATTTCTTGATATTTTGAGTTTTGTTTGGTTAGAACAGTTGTGAGCTCATTTGCATAACAACACATCAAAATGATTTTATAGCAAAAAGATTAAAGACAATTTAATTTGATAGTAAGAAATATAAATATTTCTATATGTCCACATTACTGCTTTTGTTAAAAATCCCAACACCATTTTTACAAAATAAAGATATAAGATATATGCAAGTATGTGATACTATTGTTATTGCCTTTATTTCTAAAAACAAAACATAGAGCCCTATTCTATTAGAAGCCTGTAAATGACTCAGACCCGTAATTTTGGCTGCAGGTGTTTTTTTCTCTAAATGTCTAAATGTATTGACTCCAGCTTGCAACTTAAGTCTTTCAGCCTCCACACATAAACACTGTTTTTTTAGGTAGAATTTCAGGGGTAGTGATCATATGATCTTGCAATATTTAAGCAAGCCCGTAATTTACGTCTTAGTCACAGCCAATAGTAAATGAGACATGACGTCAGTAAAATACGTAATATGCAATCGTTAGCTACAAATTAATTAGAACGAATAAGTAATATCTGCTGATGGGGCTCGCAATCTAGCAATCTATAAAATGCCTTAGAGCATCTGTTTTAGTCCATGCGGGTTTCATGATATGTATTAACTCCTTGAGTCCCGAGATTGATACTACTCAGAAATAACAGTTAAAAATTATATTTTTTAAATGCATATTTGTAGGTTTGAGACTGTTGTGTAATTAATAGTTATGTCTTTCCATGCCTTCCTATGCTTTTAAACTACAGTATTGTGTGTTTTATTGCTGTTACATCTCTAATAAGTGTTTGAAAAAGCCTTTGCGAGTCCTGTTCAGGACTCTAATATTTTGGTCAGAAACTTGATACTATTTCGAGTTGCAGGTTCGACTTTATTTGCGAGCTTGAGCTACGGGTCTAATCACATATTATAATTGTCGAACTACAAGACGTCATGCTTAGCGTGGTGCGTCCGACTTAGGCGATGAGTGCCGACGAGCCGTTAAGACATTTAAACTCACAGCACAGCACTTAAGCAAGCCGCGTGTAGAGAGGCGAGCTGTTAAGGCACTACAACTCCCAGCACTTGGACGATGAGCACCAAAGGGGCTCATTGCCTGCGAGGCGAGCAGTGGAGGCAATGAAACATGCAGGGCTTAGCCTACAAACACTTAGAAAACGCGGGATCGTCTTACAGACTTATTAAATTACCATTCGCCTAATTGAACAGGGCTCTATATAAGCACATAGCATCTTTATTTAAAATATGTTTTTAGTTACTGAAGACCTTGCTTTTGCATAGAAGTTCACTACCTAAACACTTCTGTAAAAAGAAATATGCTATGTGCTTATATAGAGCCCTATTCAATTGCCCGTTTCGCAATTTAATAAGGCTGTTAGGCTGCAAGCAGTTGATGAACGTGCAACTTCGTAAAAAAAAACATTACAAGACGCGGGACTTAGAAAAAATAAAATACGAGACACAGGACTTAGAAAAAAAAATAGAAATTAGAGGTAGGAAAAATACGAAGTTAACAGCCGAACCACGAAAAACAAAAAACACGAAAAACACACAAAAAAAACAGCACAAACAGAACGGGGGAACAGCCAAGACGTCTGGGAGTGAGGTGGAACGCAAGTTAAATTGATTTTCAAGACTTTCAGCACTCAAAAATCGGCTAAGCGAGAAAAAAAATGGTGGACCAAAAAATTAAAACGAGCCTACACAACCCTTGACCCACAACACACCGCCAACCGCGTACCACTTTCACACAGGAACGTACGAGGTATAAAATACACTACTGCGACGGACGCCAAATACTCGCAAACTGAGTAGCACATACACAAATTACGCTACTTTACACTCCGAACTTGCACATCACAACATTACGCATCTACAGTAGCGATTTACACAAATAAACCAACAGTTTGCCCTCGCGCATGCAGCCTACTTCTAATGCACAGTTGGGACATTCATAAAACTATCTCCACAGGCCAGCAACAGTCCAACTGGACATTATATGCTGTGGGAAAATGAAAAAAGATTGTTAGCTCTTCAGCCTATTGATTGATGGATATATTACGGTAATTACAAATAGGTAAAGTATATTAATTAATTAAGTAACTAATTGAATATTATTTACAAAAATATAGACATATGTATCTGTCTTTGTGATGAGCGCAGAGGCTGCTCAGAGGAGCAAGAGTACACCAGAGGAGAAGCTTGCAATGAGCGCCGAAGGTGCTTAGCGCGAGGCTCGTAATGAGCGCCGAAGGTCCTCACAGTACAAAAACCTTCACATTGTGTGGCAAGTCGCTAGTAGAATATAGTTTTTGTCTAACTTTATTTTGTGCTTGTAATGTTCAAGCTGTGCTAAAACCATTGTGGATGTAACCCCTAAGTTGCGTCTTTGAGTATCGCTTTTTGACTTGATAAAGAGAGGCATTATCTCTCGAAAGCTCGTCGCTTTATTATGAATACGTTTGTCCAATAAAAAAGGTATCACTATTCACTGCAATACTCTGATTATTCAACCTAGCGACTTGCCCGTCAAAAATGACGTGAATAAAATTTGAAGCCTGGCACTGCTGTTTGCCACACCTTGCGAGGCTCCCCCCCCCTCTCTAACCTGCCTGCCTTGCAATGAGCGCCTTTGGCACCCATTGCAGGCCTCGCAATGAGCACCTCTGACGCTTATCGCAGGCCTCTCATTGAGCGCCTTTGGTGCTCATAGCAAACCCCCCCCCCTCTACCTTGCTGGCATTGTGATAAGAGCCTTTGGCGCTCATCACTGGCCTCGCAATGAGCGCCTTTGGCGCTCATTGCGTGTCTCTCCCCTCTCTACTTCCTCCCCGTGTCTTACCCCCATCCCCTGTCTCTCTTTTTCCGCTCCTCTCCCTCTCCTGTGTCTTTGCCCCCCTCTCCCCTGTGTCTCTTCCCCCTGTGTCTCTTCCCCTCTCTCCCTCCCCTGTGTCTCTTCCCCTCTCTCCCTCCCCTGTGTCTCTTCCACCCTCTCCCTCCCCTGTTTTTCTTCCCCCTCCTCTCCCTCCCATGTGTCTCTTCCCCCTCTCCCTCTCCTGTGTCTCTTCCCCTTTCTCCCTCCCCTGTGTTTCTCCCCCCTCTCCCTCCCCTGTGTTTCTTCCCCCTTGTCTCTTCCCCCTCCTCTCCCTCCCCTGTGTCTCTTTCCCCCTCCTCTCCCTCCCCTGTGTCTCTTTCCCACACCTCTTCCTCCCCGGTGTCTCTTTCCCCCTCATCACCTGTGTGTCTCCCCCCTCCTCCCAGTCTCTCTCCCCTCTCCTCCCTGTGTGTCTCCCCTCCTCCCCTGTGTCTCTCTCCCCCCTCTCTGGCCCTTTTCCCCTCCTCTCCCTCCCCTGTGTCTCTTCCATTCTCCTCTCCCTCCCCTACTCTCCTTCCCCTGTGTCTCTCCCTGGCCCCTTCTCTCCCTCCCCTAGGTATCCCCCCTCCTCTCACTCCCCTGTGTCTCTCCCCCTTCTCTTCCTCCCCTGGGTCTCTCTCCCTCCTCTCCCTCCCCTGTTTCTCCCCCCTCCTCTTTCTCCCGTGAGGCTCTCCCCCTCCCCTCCCTCCCCTGTGTCTCTCTTTCCCCCTCCTCTCCCTCCCCTGTGTCTCCCCCCTCTCCTCTCCCTCCCTTCCTGTGTCTCTCCCCTCTTCTACCTTCCCTGTGTCTATCACCCCTCCTCTCTCTCCTCTGTATGTCTCCCCACTCCTCTCCCCCCCTGTTTCTTCTCCCCCTCCTCTCACTCCCCTGTGTGTCAACCCCCTCCTCTCCCTCCCCTGTATCTCTACCCCTCCTCTCCCTCCCCTGTGTGTCTCCCCCTCCTCTCCCTCCTCTGTGTGTCTCCCCCCTCCTCTCCCGCCCCTGTGTCTCTACCCCCTCCTCTCACTCCCCTGTGTTTCTCTTCTCACTCCCCTGTGTCTCTTCCCCCCTCCTCTCACTCCCTTGTATCTCCCCCCGCCTCTCACTCCCCTGTGTCTCCCCCCTCCCTCCCCAGTGTCTCTTTCCCCATACTCTCACTCCCCTGTGTCTCTCTCCCCTCCTCTCCCTCCTCTGTGCCTCCCCCCTCCTCTCTTTCCTCTGTGTGTCTTCCCCCTCCTCTCACTCTTCTGTCTCTTCCCCCCCTCCTCTGTGTCTCTCCCCCTCCTCCCATGTGTCTCTCCCCCTCCTCCGCTGTGTGTCTCCCCACTCTTCCATGTCTATCTCCCCCCCTCCTCTCCCTTCACTGTGTCTCTTCCCCCCTCTCACTCCCCTGTGTCTCCCCCTCCTCTCACTCCCCTATGTCTCCCCCCTCCTCTCCCTCCCCTGTGTCTCTTTCCCTCTCCGCTAGCACCCCTGTGTCTCTTCCCCCTCCTCTCACTCCCCTGTGTCTCCCCCCTCTCCTCTCCCTCCCCTCCTGTGTCTCTCCCCCCACTTCTCCATTCCCTGTGTCTATCACACCTCCTTTCCCTCCTCTGTGTGTCTCCCCCCTCCTCTCCCTCCCCTGTTTCTCTTCCCCCTCCTCTCACTCTCCTGTCTCCCCCCTCCTCTCACTCACCTGTCTCCCCCCTCTCCTCTCCCCTGTGTTTCCCCCCTCTCCTCCCCCCCTCCCCTGTGTCTCCCCCTCCTCTCCCTCCCCTGTCTCTCCCCCTCCTTCCCCTGTATCTCTCCCCCTCCTCTCCCTCCCCTGTGTGTCTCCCCCTCCTCTCCCTCCTCTGTGTGTCTCCCCCCTCCTCTCCTGCCCCTGTGTCTCTACCCCCTCCTCTCACTCCCCTGTGTTTCTCTTCTCACTCCCCTGTGTCTCTTCCCCCCTCCTCTCACTCCCTTGTATCTCCCCCCGCCTCTCACTCCCCTGTGTCTCCCCCCTCCCTCCCCTGTGTCTCTTTCCCCATACTCTCACTCCCCTGTGTCTCTCTCCCCTCCTCTCCCTCCTCTGTGCCTCCCCCCTCCTCTCTTTCCTCTGTGTGTCTTCCCCCTCCTCTCACTCTTCTGTGTCTCTTCCCCCCTCCTCTGTGTCTCTCCCCCTCCTCCCATGTGTCTCTCCCCCTCCTCCGCTGTGTGTCTCCCCACTCCTCCATGTCTATCTCCCCCCCTCCTCTCCCTTCCCTGTGTCTCTTCCGCCCTCTCACTCCCCTGTGTCTCCCTCTCCTCTCACTCCCCTATGTCTCCCCCCTCCTCTCACTCCCCTGTGTCTCTTTCCCTCTCCTCTAGCACCCCTGTGTCTCTTCCCCCTTCTCTCACTCCCCTGTGTCTCCCCCTCTCCTCTCCCTCCTGTGTCTCTCCCCCCACTTCTCCATTCCCTGTGTCTATCACACCTCCTTTCCCTCCTCTGTGTGTCTCCCCCCTCCTCTCCCTCCCCTGTGTCTCTTCCCCCTCCTCTCACTCTCCTGTCTCCCCCCCTCCTCTCACTCCCCTGTCTCCCCCTCTCCTCTCCCCTGTGTTTCCCCCCTCTCCTCCCCCCTCCCCTGTGTCTCCCCCTCCTCTCCCTCCCCTGTCTCTCCCCCTCCTTCCACTGTATCTCTCCCCCTCCTCTCCCTCCCCTGTGTGTCTCCCCCTCCTCTCCCTCCTCTGTGTGTCTCCCCCCTCCTCTCCCGCCCCTGTGTCTCTACCCCCTCCTCTCACTCCCCTGTGTGTCTCTTCTCACTCCCCTGTGTCTCTTCCCCTCCTCTCCCGCCCCTGTGTCTCTACCCCCTCCTCTCACTCCCCTGTGTGTCTCTTCTCACTCCCCTGTGTCTCTTCCCCCTTCCTCTCACTCCCCTATGTCTCCCCCTGCCTCTCACTCCCCTGTGTCTCCCCCCTCCCTCCTGTGTCTCTTTCCCCATCCTCTCACTCCCCTGTGTCTCTCTCCCCTCCTCTCCCTCCTCTGTGCCTCCCCCCTCCTCTATCTCCTCTGTGTGTCTTCCCCCTCCTCTCACTCTTCTGTGTCTCTTCCCCCCTCCTCTGTGTCTCACCCCCTTCTCCCATGTGTCTCTCCCCCTCCTCCGCTGTGTGTCTCCCCACTCCTCTGTGTCTATCTCCCCCCCTCCTCTCCCTCCCCTGTGTCTCTTCTCCCCTTTCACTCCCCTGTGTCTCCCCCCTCCTCTCACTCCCCTGTGTCTCCCCCCTCCTCTCCCTCCCCTGTGTCTCCCCCCTCCTCTCACTCCCCTGTGTCTCCCCCTCTCCTCTCCCTCCCCTCCAGTGTCTCTCCCCCCACTTCTCCATTCCCTGTGTCTATCACCCCTCCTTTCCCTCCTCTGTGTGTCTCCCCCCTCCTCTCCCTCCCCTGTGTCTCTTCCCCCTCCTCTCACTCTCCTGTCTCCCCCCTCTCCTCTCCCCTGTGTTTCCCCCCTCTCCTCTCCCTTCCCTGTGTCTCTCCCCCTCCTCTCCCTCCCCTATGTCTCTCCCCCTCCTCTCCCTCCCCTGTGTCTCTTCCCCCTCCTCTCACTCCCCTGTGTGTCTCTCTCCCCTCATCCCATGTGTCTCACCCCCCTCCTCACCTGTGTGTCTCACCCCCCTCCTCCCCTGTGTGTCTTACCCCCCCCCCCCTCCTCTCCGTGTGTCTCACCCCCTCCTCTGTGTCTCTTACTCCCTTCTTTCGCTCCCGGGGGCGCGCACGACCAGCCACTCGTGCGCATGTGCGCCCATCTGGGGTCAAGCGCGCATCCGGACGCTTGTGCGTGCACCCCAACGCAATGCGCATGCGCGGCTGACGCTGTGCAATGTGCACGCACAGCAATCGCTTGTCAAACTGCGATTTGACGCAAGCGTGACGACGAATCGCAGTTTGACAACATCAGAAAAGGAAATAAGTAAAGCCTCCATAAAAGTACACTTTATGCTTGTCTTGTTTGTTTTACTATAGTGCAGCATACTGCAAGCCTTTTGCAAATGAGACACCTTCCCAGGGTGGCTCCCCTAGGCAGCTACCTTATTCACCTATTTATAAATCTGGCCATTGGGGACACTGTCACCCCAGCATGAAGTTGGTTTCTTTTCAAAAACTGTCTGTACATTGTACTAGACATTTTTCTGTTACAGCAAATCATTCCTGAGATACTGAGGGGTTACAGCGTCCCATTAAATAAAATGACAAGAAAGAGACATATTATGGCCTTTGTCTTTTTAGTCTTGTCAGGTCAGTAGATGTGCAATATATTTATCAAGTGAGGATAAAATTAGAGATAAGTGTGGGTAATTAGAGTTACAACATAAAATAATTATACTACCATTTTTATTGGCACTCAAGTAGGGAAAACTTACTTCAACTTTCAGAAAAAGCTCTTAGGAAATGTGTGTATTTAACTCAACATATTTATCCCCACTTGTATTACATCTTGATAAATATACCCAGTGTTAGTCAGTGTTGGATCTTTTTTTGGTTTATTGAAAATAAACTACACTCAACCTGACCGAGTATGAAAATTGCAGAACTGCCACTTTTTTTATAGACATAAAACCCACACTGATTCAGCATTTGAAGTACAAGTAATTAATTTATAATCTTTATTTACAAAGTTTAAATTACTATGATTAAAAATCTGAGAAACACCAAAGCTACAAGATAAAAACAATATAGTGGTTAATCTGCTTAGTTTTAATGGCCACTGAATATTGTAATTGAACAGATTAATAACTATAGTAATTTAATCTTGCAGCCTTTTTTCTCTATTTTAGTCATCCTAATTTAACTTCATAAATAAAGGTTATATATTAATTCATTATATGTTGTGTCCTGAATCAGTTAGCTTTATGTCTCCTTGAAATACTAAATTTGATGCATGACAAAACCAATTGCTTAGCTACTAAAATCATTATTTTATGTTTTTGACGATCCAGGGGTAGAGGCTATTACTGCCTAGAGCTACCTGCTATAGACTACAGGTTAACTACCCACAAGGACCGTTGGGTTCTTGGAAATCTCGGCAGCAGCACCCTGATATCTGGCTTCTGTATCAGTCAGGGGTCTCTCCATCAAACGATTGCTGTATGTCTTAGCAGTCAACTGATTTATTTTTGAAAAGTCAGCAATATTTATAGCAGATACAGAGGGGGGTGTATACAACACAACAATGACAGGCAGACAAACAAAGAAGATTGACTACACATGGCGTTTAACATTAGCGTTTTGTCTGGCACAGGTGAACAATAGACCAACCTCTAATACACACATGTTGTCTCTGGCTGTCTAGCACATCATAGATGTAATTAGCTTATCAGGCAACCAACGGGACAAAACAGATTACAATACAATCAATGGTTCCTGCCTGTCTACATTGTAGACCTATTTTGTTTAACAGTTTCACGACCATTTAATTAAAGTTTAAACATAACACAGAACACATTAATATAACATGGGGAATTACATATAGTATACTCCTCTTGTGTGCCCTCTGTGCCCCTTCCTTGTGTCCCCCTCTCCCTCCCCTCTGTGCCCCTTTCTTGTGTGTCCCCTTTCCCTCCCCTCTTTGCCCCTTTCTTGTGTCCCCCCTCTCCCTCCCCTCTATGCCCCTTTCTTGTGTCCCCCTCTCCCCCCTTGTCTCTTCCCCCTCTCTCCTTCCCCTGTGTCTCATTCCCTCCCTCTCATGTCTCTTTCCCTCCCTCTCCCTTATCATCCTACCTCCTCATGCTCCTTTCTCATCACTTCCCCGCTCTCCAATTACCCCCCCCCCCCCCCCTTCCCCTCACTTACCTTCATCAGCTGCTCCACTGCGCGTCTTCTGGCTGTGTCGGAACCATGCACGTCACATCATTAGCATATGCCGGGTCCCCACGCAGCCAGACGCGCAGACGAGCAGCTGATGAAGGTAAGTGAGGGGAAAGGGGGGGGGAGGTAATTGGAGAGGGGGAAAGTGATGAGAAGGGGGGATGATAAGGGAGGGAATGAGACACAAGGGAGAGGGAGGGAAGGAGACACAGGAGGGGGAGGGGAAGAGACACAGGGGAGGGAGAGGGGGGAAGAGACATAGGAGGTGGGGGAGACACAGGGGAGGGATAGAGCAGCAGTAGCAGGGTGACTCGAGTTTAAGCCAAGGGGGGCTTTTTCAGCCTTAAAAGAAAAACTGAAAAACTCGGCTTATACTTGTGTATATACAATAATTCCCCTACCCATTTTCCAATGGGGCGATATGTCCTCTATGGTGGCTCAATGCACCAGGGTCCAGGTCCTGGAATGGGTTCCGTGATAATGTTGCTTTGTAATCTGTTTAGGTTGGCAACAGTGTGGGTTCATCATTATGCAATGTATGAGCCTTGTATATAATACCTACCATTTCTATGACAAGAGGACATAGTTTGTGGGAGAAATACCTAAAGGCATTTTAGGAAAGAACTAACACGTGAGCATGTTAGTATACAGAAAGTTCCATCTTGTCAGGATTCAGCACTTCCTTATATCTTTGAAGCTGTACATAGCCAATGAACAGTAGAGAGGAGGGAGAAGACAGGGGTCAGGATTTTTATATCATTAGAACATTATGTCCACCTTCAATATTAACCCTTTAATGGCAAATATAGTGGTGTGGGGCTGTTCAGCTTATTTGCCCTCCTCAATAAACACTATGTCCTTGTTTTCACCAACATTGATATCTTCTCTTATTTTAAGTCAGCTGCTTGTCCCAGTTTGAGTATGCTCAGGTCATGACTTTCTCTGCCTAATTGTGCTTCAGTCAGTCATATTTTAAACCATATCTAACTATTAGGTATTATTGTAATTTTTCTTGGTCTCCTTCACAATGTACGTCCCTCTGGTGCCAGTTGGATGTCATTTTATTAAATCATGTGTGTGTCGATAAAATAAATGTGTAGAGCAGGACTTGACTTAATTTTCACACAGACATAAAAGCCAAAAAAGATAAAAGAGCATTTCATTTGATAGCAAGAAATATAAACGTTTGCATATTCCTACTTTACTGTTCTTGTTAAAGGCCAAAATAGTACCACATTTTTCTGTCATGCATTTAAAAAACTTATTTTAAACATCAGAAAAGCCTAGTTTTTTTAATGAGATACAAGTGGCTGAAGTCATTTGATACTACCTTTTATCCTGCAGCACAGCTTCGCTCTTCATGTTATTGGAGGTTGGTTTCAATTTGTTCAGCCAGTCAGAATTGGCATTTGTTGAACAGCCTGTCAGCTTTGTCAGTCAGACATTTTGTTTACCGTTTTGACCATGGCATAGTAGATACACATTCTCACCAGTAATAACTACAGTTCTTACACACGCACAGACAGTGGGATTTTAAAGGCCACAGCTCTTTTAGTAGTGAATTACTTAAAAGCTCATTAGAAAAATCATGAGAGCTGCTTGCCCACCCATAAACTCATCTCAAGGGGACCCCCTGCCCAAGAGTAGTGACCATTCATGAGCAAACCCTGATGCCCACACCTCACTGTGGGCAAGCACCCTCCACTAACCACTTGTGACAAGGCCACCATACTGGATATTTTGCTGATGATCCAAGGAGGCTTAAAGGGGAGGGTGAGAGGGGAGAGGTAAAGGTGATAAAACCTACTGTGAAGAAAAGAGTGACTGTTAAATAAAGCTGTTACATAACAACCCCTCCACCCTTTAACACCACCCCATTAACAAATAACCCCTTACATAACCAACTGGCAGACAACCAAAAACCCCTTTTAATTACTACTAGCCTGGTCAAATTCCCATTATCTTAACTATGTATGTCCATGGGATTCCTTTCTCTACAGTGCTAGATTAGTCACACCCTTTTTAGAGACTTGATGAAGCTATGCCATTTTCTCCTTAAGTCAATTTATTTGTTTTTAGCTTGGTGACGAAATACATTTTATCCTCAATGCAAATATTATATAAAATGTGCATTTTACTTGTAAAAAGCCCCCAGAGTATCTGATTCTCACCTTCTGTCTCCTCTCCATATCTTCCTGTTTACTCTCATGTAGGGTGTCATGTCACAGCTGTGACCTATTAAAATGCTGTTTGCAAGCCGGGGTTCCAGAAGGTGAGAATCTGTTACTGTTGGGGGTTGTTAGGAAATCATTGAAATTTGTCTTGAACACAGACCTAGAGTTGGGCTCTCTACCTGAGTCTTGTGATTCTGTTGCTAAGGTAGAAATCAGCATATTAGATCTTTTAGACCCTTTGAAAAGCAAATATAAAATCAAGTTTTTGCACACAAACCCTTAATAACAGCACTTGGACTTGCATGTCAGCTTTTATCAGCAATATACTAATAATATTTAAATGCACAGTAAATGCTTAATATATATTTTTCTTTTAAAGTCTTACCCAATTATTATTTAGAGACTCCTTTATAAGACTACCAAAGTGGTCCTTTAAGCATTAAGTTCATCTTGTGTTTTGTTGTGTCTAAACAGGACATGTGTCTGATGCGCCTCTGTCCCAGGAGCTCCAGCGATACCACAGCCTACATCAGGTTGTATTCATATCTGAACCGCAAACTAAAATATGGAATAATCAGGAGCCATGACATGGAAGCATTCTTGGTACCGCTGCCAGCCTGCCAGCCTATTCCAAGCCGGTTGCGCCCGTTGGGAGGACCAGGTAGAGTATAGTACTGTGTCATCGCTCCTCTTGACTCTGACTGCTATATTAGGGGATCCCTCCAACATCAATATCAAATTCTAATAGTAACTACAAACCAGAACATAGTATACACAGAATTGATCATTTTCACAGTTTGTTACATTGAATAACAGCTAAATACATGAACAGTTATCACGTTTCATTATTTTAAATATCTAAGTAACATTTAATCCACATTTTACCCTGATTTGTTTTGCCCTGTTTACATTATTTAAACATATTCTCCACCATGGAGCTATAGAAAAAGCCAGCCCATCAGAGTCAGATGCTGGGTTATGTGGGGAGGTGATTCCAGTCTGTGAGGAAAGGAGGAGGTTAGTAGGTATTAGAAATGGTAATGGGTGAGGGGTCAGAGTAATGAGGGCATTCTTAGAGAGTAGAGTAGTTTAGAGGAGTATTATACTGTTTTGTGCTATTTGAATGATATCAAAGTCTGCGTAGGCGTATTGGATGTGAGAGGAAAGGAGGTAAGTATGGTATTGAGTATTCAAGCCTGATAAAGAGACCAAGGAGAAGTAAATAGCATCTGGAGGTGAGTAATAGGATATTGTAGAGGTGAGTAAGGATAGGTAAGTAGTACCCAGCTGACAATGTAAGCAGTACAAGGCCGAGAGCATTGGGTGTTATTAAGTAATATTGGGTAGTTTGTGTGTCTAGATGACTGAGTAGGAAGAGAGTGAGATTCATAGGATGTGTGGAGGTGAACAATGTCCATAGTAGAGGGGTCAGTGGGCGTGAGGCCAAGAGTGTATGAGAGAAGAATGTGATCACAAATTACATTTTGGAGAGATGATGGCAGTCAAGGCAGTTTAATTGCAGTGTGTCAGGCTAGGTGGGATTTAGAAGTATTGGGATTTTGATTTTTTAATCCTCTCTATGTTTTCTCTAGGTCTAGATGATAAACATCCTATTTTACTGCTAGCTCTACTTCTTCCAAAGAATCTGTCCTGGACAGCTTGTCCAAGAAAGGTTGTTAAAAAGAAGAAAAATTTGGAGGACATCCCTCTCCCTGATGACCTTATTAGTGACATTTTAGCCGACATTGAAAGAGAGGAAATGCAGATGGATGGTGAGCAAATAATTCATCCTGGGATTTTCCCAAGCAGTCAACAAGGGCCGCAGGGCTTTAATAGTGGCATGGATGAAGTAGACATCCCTCAGCTTGTGAACATGCTCCATATTCTCACCAGCAACCTTCAGCTATTGGGACATTACCCTGGAATAGCAGGGGAGGTCCAAGGTGGGTTGCCTACAGTCAACCCTCTGAATCCCATGACAGTAATACCTCCATTTCCTACTTGTCCATGCTGCTCCACTAATGTGCCCAGTGCATATGCCGATAACCTAAATCATTTGAGCTCTTATCTTAACCAAGATTTCTGTTTGGGAATGCAGAATCCTAACCAGGAATTTAAAAAAATGGCCGCCTGATACAACTGTCAATGATTTAATATTAACCAAGATATTAAATGCGCACAGTAGTGCCCATACAATAGGGTTTTATTTTCTTTTGTTTAATAATACAATAGCAGTAAATTAAAGTGTTACTTTTAAAGTTTACATTTAAACTTTAGTATTTTAGACAGACTAGCAGAGTTGCTTTTTTTTTACAGGATTTTTGGTCTGTCTCCTTCTTTACAGTAACCACTGCAGGCAAACCAAGATCTGTCAGAAAAAGTAGGCCAGTCATCTGGGCATAACTTCTCCCACCCCTAGATATATAATTCTGGATAGAGAGAATGCGGTTTCCCAGTTTTAATGATCCAAAAAAGTCAAAAAGAAGTTTCAAAAGCAACATTGAATTTATTAGTGCTAATCAGGTTTTAAATAAACAAATGGAATCCTATTGTATGAAAACTACTTTGGCAATTTAGAAGTTTTTTGAACTACATTGTGAACAAATAATATTCACATATTTTATTTTTTTATTATAAGCAGGCTTTTATTTTTTACATTGCACTTGTATAAATGTTAGCCAGGTTTAAATTGAGAGGTTTTGAAAACCCCAAGTAATAGTTTTGAGTCATATAGTGAATTGTGTTGATGAACAAACCCCTAGGACTGGATATAAATCCAAACCTCCTGTAGTTTTATTTCGTATATTTTTCATGTTATATAATAAATGTTGAAGATAAATATTGTTACGTTAACTATGGGTGTGCATTTTTGTTTGTTCTCCTAAACTCTGTTGCTTTTTCTGTTTTAGACAGTATTCTCCACAGTTTCCTTTTATTTTATTTTATTTTTTTCTCTCCCTTAACAATCTCTAGATTTCTCTCTTCCTTTTCTATTTACCAAGACATTTTCGACAAATAAAACATGTTGATCAATCCTCCGCTCCACATTCACTTTTTTTATTCTTAACATCATATAACACCTTTGCTTGTATGGATTTTATCACCAGGCCTTGACATGTGATATTTATTATTGTGTAATAGGACAGTGTTTTGTTCTCATATTCTCAAGACATCCTGTTGTGCTTCACCTCAGGGTTTGGGAACCTACATCACACAATGACGCAATATTTTCCTGTATCTCTGTATATCTCCCTTGTCTTGTCTGAAAAAGGGCTGTTGTTCTCCTTGCCTGATATAAAATGATTGCAGACGCATCACTAAAAGCTATTGTGTGACTGTTCCAGGAAGAAATTATATTCCTGGAACATGTTAAGAAATCTGTGACTTTGTCACCTATAAACTAAATGAGCAGTTAAGGGCGCAGTCTCCTCAAAGAACAAACTGTATTGGTTGCACTGGGCTCAGAACTTCTCAGTAATAAAGTTTATTCAGTTTGTTTTTTTTACATAGATTTTCAGAAGCCCTACTGGCATAACAGGGCACACAGTAGATATTAAGTTTATACATACTGTTTGTTTCTGAACATAGCAAACAAGTATAAAACTTATAATGAAAAATGAATAATAAAATAACCAAATAATACCACACCTATAGGTCATAGCTCTTAACCATTCTTATCAAACCTAAAGCTTGTGACCATAATGTTATCTCTCTCTTCTCTCTCTTCTTCCCTCTCTCTGGCATTCTTCTCTGTGCCCCCTATAACTCCCCCTACCTTGTTCCCTGTTCTGCCTTTCCCCTTTCCTTCATTGTCCTTTCACATCATTCTAAAATCACATCAAATGCTTTATAATATACTAGCGACTCGCCCGTCAAAAATGACGACAAAAAAATGCGTTGATTGCGTGCCTCCTTCCCCCCTCCCCTGTGTCTCTTGCCCCACCCTCCCCTGTGTTTCTTTCCACCCCCGCTGTGTATCTTCCCCCTCCCTCCCCTGTGAATCTCCCCCCTCCCTCCCATGTGTCTCTTCCCCCACTACCCTGTGTATCTTTCCCTCTCCCGTGTCTCCCCCCTTTCCCTCCCCTGTTTATCTTCCCCCTTCTCCCTCACCTGTGTCTTTCCCCCTCTCCCTTCCCCGTGTCTCTTTCCCCAATTTCCTCCCTCCCCTGTGTCTATTTCCCCCTCTCCCTCCCCTGTGTCTTTCTTCCCCTCTCCCTCCCCTGAGTGTCTTTCCCCCCTCTCTCTTGTGTGTCTCTTACCCATCCTGTCCACCCCCCCCCCCCCCGTGTCTCCCCTCTCCTCTGTGTCATCCCCCCTGGCAGGTGGTCCTGTACAATGCACTCTCTATATCACATTGCACTCTGTATATTACATTGCACTCTCTATATTACACAGCCCTCCTTCTCTATCACACACTGCACTCTCCCTCTCTTAGACACATGCACTACCCTCTCACACACACTGCACTCTCCCACACACTCTCTCTATTACGCACTCTGCACTATCCCTCTCTATCGCACACTGCTCTCTCTCTCTATCACACCTTGCACTCTAGGTGCTCCTCCCAGTCACTTACCCAATCGTTAGCTTTAGCACTGAAGCTGTACAGTGCCACCTGTCCCGTCGCATCCACGATATTACTGTTATACGGGTCAGTTCAGAGCCGCCAGACATTTCATGCCCCACTTTACACCGCGCCTCCATTTTGCACATTTAAAGCCTGACTCAGTGTCACATGTCTTCCAGCCTCCCAAATGATCAGCTCATTGCACATGCGCAAGGCTGTAAGTGTTCAGGGCTTAGGCGCTCATCGCAGGCCCTGCAATTTGCACATGTGCAAGGGCCTTTGGCACTCATTGCAAGGCTCTCCCGCTTGCGTTGCTCATTGCTTGGCCTTTCCTCTCGCCTACTGTACGGGCCGCTCATTGCAGGTTTTGTTAACCTGCAAGTTTTGTGCTTGGGAATGGCATGTGTTTTTCCACTATCTCCCCCCTGTCCTTTCTCTGTGTTTGCGTGTTACACACTGAATGCTGTTTGTTTTATTTGCATGCCTGGCTTTACTCAGCCTTTTTTCAACCTGTTTCAGATTTTTTACTTTTTTCGTCCGCCATTTTTTTCCTCGCTTAGCCGTTTTTTGATTGACGAAAAACCGCAAATATGGCTCAAAATCGCTTTCAATCTCACTCCCAGGCTTCTTGGCTCTCCCACATGTGCTGTGTGTGAGTGTGTTATTATGATTTTTTTATTACTATTATCTCAGGTTTTTCGAGTTACACGTTGGAACTAAGTTTGACCGTTAATTTAGCAAACTGCGTTCCTCGCAGTCAGCGGCAAAGTGCTACGCGCTTTAACTGCTCGCCGGAGGTAGTATGAATAGTTACTTGCTGTCAGTGAGTTTAGGATGCAGTTTAGCTGTTTAAGGGTGAATGAGTTAATGTCCTTTATATATTTGAGAGCAAGACACTACTGGTATCCTGAAAGCGCTGCATTGTTGTCCAGTATAATGTTAGGATAATGTTCCATCCAGAGGAATAGGATGCAGACATCTCACAAGTGTACACATCGGTATACAATTTAAAAACATCCAGCCGGGAGTCAATTATTAGATTTGAAACATATTCCCTAAACAAGACAGTGGATCTTTAGCAAATGTTATGGGAATTTAATGACCTCCTGTACCTATACTTTAAAATGCTCCTTCAACCATGTTGCAAACTAAAGGTTGATTTGAATATATGAAGCAAAAATGTTGAGGTGTTTTTGTAAACAGTGTGCTTAACCACAAGGTTCTCTTGGCAAAGATACTGGAGTGGGTTGCCAGTTCCTTCTCCAGTGGATCACAATTTTTCTGACCTCTCTGCTATGACCTGCCGATCTTGGGTGACCCTACATGGTTTAGCTGACAGCTTCATTAAGGTACACAAGCCCCTCCACCACAACAAGATAGCTATACTGAAGGGGGTTCTATTATAAACTATACTAAAAATGTCATCTTTCTCTTGTGCCTTTCAAATAAAGTCCTCAGCCTTTGGTAGACACAAAAGTCCAATCCATTTTGTCATTTTATGGTGTGGCAGCATACAATTTCAACATTTTTAGTCATTACAAAAATTTGAGCATTTGCTGTGCATTTCAGCAAGGTTTCTATTTTATAGTACACATGAAAACATCTGAGCGTATTACCTAGTGTGATAAATTAGATCAATTTTGTGCAATTTTGTGACAATCTTATTTTATGGGGAATCAGTTTTTTTCCCAATTTCACTATTTTTTCATTATAAATTTGTTAGAAATGCTGTGTGTCCCTTGAATTGACCAGAGTGTGTTGTTTTTAGACATATTTTTTTTTAATTGCACATTCACACGTATGCAGTACTAGGTGATGTCATTTGTATGATTACCTTGTATTATAACCTGCCAATTGTCTTTGAAGCAATGTTAATGAGTTTTTACTACATAGCAACTGGGTTACAGGTATGGAGAGGTCAGTGTTCTCTGTCAGTTATGGGGCATCTCTCATAACAAGTTTAATCTGTAGTTTAATACCAGTTTCAGGAGTTTCAAAATAATCATACACTTTTAATTGACTGAGCTTTCATACATGTCTACTCTCCATCTCTTATGGGATCAGCTTACTCATTCCCTCATTATAGATCAATTCATCAGCCTTTACACCTTGAGGTTACTGGGTTGGTTAAATTGATTTCCAAACACTTGATTAGACTTGTGCACTGCAAGGTATATGTACACATATGCTGATAAGATAACGTTATGGTGCCTGCAGAAATGTTCTACGAGTCAGGGAGTACATTTATAAAGATATACAATAACATTACAAGACACTTAGGCACAATGCTTCTACTGTTTGTAGAGCCTTGCATATATACACAACACTGCACACACAACAAAGTCTAGACACATTTATATAGTAGTGTAAATACTACCAGCCATGGCGTTCAAATATACAACACTATGGGCCCTATTAAATGGTCAAAATCACCATTACCGAAGCCCGTAAAAGTTACTGGGATTTAATTAGCTTCCTCTTGATGTCATGATGACGGGCTCATTTACTATTGGCTCTTTCTAAATTGTAACCTACAGGCTGGCTTAATTGATCATGATCATGCCCTGAAATGCTACGTACGGGTTCATTAATTTACAGTTTTAGACTTCGGCCCTGTAATTGCGGGCTTGTTCAATTAAATTAATCTGTAACTGTTGCAATTTTTGGAATTAAATGTGGCTCTATGGCCCCCATTCAATTGTGCTAATTATAATTACTGGAGCCTGTAATGAATACAGTAAAATGTATTGATATTTAATCGATCCCTTCTAGCTACCCCAAAAGATTTTGTGGGTTACAGGCTCAAAAATCCTGTTGGTTGTCAAAATCGCAACTCCAATCCATCTCCGCCTTTGATCTTTCAAGACTGCAAAAGTTACAATTGCTATAATTGCAAATAGTGATCCAATTGCAACCATTATGGGTTATGGGTTACAAATAGACTCGTAAGTGGAGTAATACATTCTCTTAACCCAATGCTGCAAACACACATGGAGGATGTGCAGAGGCATGCGAGCAACACCCAACTCACCTCCATAAGGGCTTATCTCAGCTATGCCCATCTCGCAAAGTCCCACATCGTTGCTGGTGGCCATGTGGCAACATGTCTACCCATTGTCATGTTGTGAACCCATATCAAGTGTTCTTGTATCAATAAATTCATAATATCACCTGTAATTATGTGATCAACTCTTCAGGGGAATGTTAATACTCAACAGTATCGCAATTTATATGTGTATTAACTCACAAACCTCACCAAGAATGTTCTGCAAGCATGATATCCCAACGGTGAGAATCAAACCTAAAGTAGTCATGACTAATACATATGAACACTTTGAAAGCATGCCTGTATCACTGTAGTGGGCTGGAATGTTAACATACCAATCTATTGGACAGTAACTAGGGCTGCTTAGTATACGTATATATAAAAGTGACAGACATGTGATGTATTTTGATGTCCCAAAACCCCAACCATTGAAAACACACGGAAACAGTGATAAT
Source organism: Discoglossus pictus (assembly GCA_027410445.1). Lineage (NCBI taxonomy): Eukaryota > Metazoa > Chordata > Amphibia > Anura > Alytidae > Discoglossus > Discoglossus pictus. The sequence continues at coordinate 229,056,009 of CM050164.1, read as the reverse complement.
GGTATAATAAAACTTTATTTGATACACAGAGCATATTCAGAAATGTAATGCAGAAATGTGCATTAATATCATGGGTGTGGTGTGGGTGGATCCCGGAGGGCAAGAGGCTGTGTGGGAAAAAGGGGATACCTAAAGGGGGAAATATAATACTTCATAATAACGATGATGCATAGCATCTACTAGGGTCACATGTAGCCACTAGGTGAAAAAAAGGTGGTCCAAAAAAAAAAAGGCGGAGGAGGATGACAAACGAAAACAACCTGCATGTACAGTGAAGTGCTAAATACTGTAACAATATACCAACTTACCTGATCTTCATCTTCAAGCATTACTGACAATTAGGTAGTTGTCATGATATATCACTTGCCATGACCATTAGTAATGATGTGTCATCTCACAATAACTGCTTAGTTGTAACCACAGTTAGTGGTCCAGGTGTACTATCACCTTCACCATCTGATATTGTTTAGCAACATTGATATCACATTCATCTGCTATACATGTATTACCACATTTTAAGGGTTACTCATGATATCCTAAGTTCGGCAAACCTACCCATTAATACAAAGAGGACACAAAGGGCAGCAGCCATATTCAGTGTTACTTACATCAGACACAAGTATATGTTCTCATACTGATACTGCGGAGAGGATGGCATGCTTCACTAGTGCATGTATTAATGCTGGCTTTGATTAACATGCCATTGTGAAACTCTGCAGGTCCACCGCCATTGCTGTATTTGTATTATTATTATTATCTTTTATTTGTATAGCGAAAACATATTCCGTAGCGCTGTACAGGGGATAAGAACAGGGGAAATACACGTTTAACAAATTCAAAGTTGAAGGACCCTGTTTTGAGCTTAGAATCTTAGCAGAAAGTGCTTTATCCCAAAGCACCCTACAAGACTGGAAACTCGCTACTTACAATCTAAAGGGAATTAAAGGGCAGAGAACTGGGGAAGAGTAACAAATAGGAATAGCAAGGGTCAGGAAGCAGGTGAAAGATAGAATGAGTTTTATTTTAGAGGAAGAGGGGAGGGATCTGAGGTGAAAGACTAGTATGTTGGCTGACCCCTAGTGTTGAGATGATATATCTGCAAGTAGGAAGTCAGGTGATTTCCATGGCTCTATAAATTTAATCTGAGTTGGGGTGGGTGGGTGAGGGGGAGGGAGGGCAATATTCTGAGAATCTCACAGATGTAGTAGGCTTTAAAACCAGTGTGAATTTGCACTGAAAGAAAGAGAGAGAATGGATTGGGGGCAGACAGTATAGGAAGATAGGGGAGTAAGAAAGAAATGGGAGAGAGACCTTAGAAGGAAGGTATGTGAGGAGGGGGGAGGAGATTTGAGGTAATTATGCCAGCCATAAATGGGGGAAGGTGGGGACGCCAAAGCAGGGTATAGGAAACAGTTAAAAATTGAAAACAAAATGTCAGAAATATTTCTATCTGCCAAGATATAATAACATGCATACAGTAGTGATATTAATAAACATATTGGCTCCAGGGATGGCGCAGTTTCCATAGTCTCCTCCATACCTGCTGAGGTGTTCTGAATGCAGTTCTGAGAATCTCACAGATGTAGTAGGCCTTAAAACCAGAGTGAATTTGCACTGCTGAGGTGTTCTGAATGCAGTTCTGAGAATCTCACAGATGTAGTAGGCCTTAAAACAAGAGTGAATTTGCACTGCTGAGGTGTTGTGAATGCAGTTCTGAGAATCTCACAGATGTAGTAGGCCTTAAAACCAGAGTGAATTTGCACTGCTGAGGTGTTCTGAATGCAGTTCTGAGAATCTCACAGATGTAGTAGGCCTTAAAACCAGAGTGAATTTGCACTGAAAGAAAGAGAGAGAATGGATTGGGTCAGACAGTACAGGAAGATAGAGGAGTAAGAAATATAAGCTAACAACAATCTTGTCTTATAAATCAGGATATTTAATTGAATTAATATAGTCTGAGCAATATGTTTAGGAGGGGCTGTCATTGAAGGAATTTTTATCTCAGAGCCACTGTGAATATATTACATTTACTTCATATTTTGAACTAAGCTTGCAGATGATGCCTTCATGGACCTGAATTGTGCCTAGAAATCAAAATAAATCATACATTTACAACAAAATAAGGGCTTAAAAAAAGATATGGATTGCAGTTGTCTCAACGGCATTCCTCAGTGACCATCAATTGGTGAAATGTTAAACAGAACCCTACGTGTCCACAGAGAAGAGTATCATGGACTATGTGATGGGAGGAAGCCATCTGCGTACAATATTTCACCATTACATAAGCCACGATCCAAAACTCTGTAGGCAGGCTTGATTAGGTTAACATTTGGACCAGTAGATTGTCACTGACCAGTGCTGTTGAGAAGGTCCAATATATGTGCAGCCCTTACATCTTCCTCCACCTTGGCCACGGCCCAAACTCCCTGTGGGTGCCCGCCTTCTCTCGCAGGAGGCAGCAGCACCAGTGGCAGCGGAGCTCTTGTGGGAGGTGAAGATCGGCCAGGCTGCGGATAGGTCGGGAGGAGTCTGGGGTGGAGGAAGCGGTTCTTGGAAACAGAGCACATCAATGTTCGTCGAGTTCTGGAGCAACCCGGTCTGTAGGATTCCATCATGAGTTGGTGTCTCCTCACCTCCCTATGCTGCTTCCGCAAGATGTCCACTAGCTCTGTTTGGTTGGAGGAGATACTGGCCTGGATCACCCTATTGATCGCTACCAGTTCACACATGAGGGCTAGCATGTCCCCCTTGGCAGCCTCCATTGGTGGACACTGGGATGGAGGTCGGAGGTTAGAAAAGAGGAAGGCGGTGGCTCAGTGGGGAGGAGCTGTGGCCCGGCTGGAGCATGGCTCTCTCGTGGTGGTGGGCCTGTTGGTGGTTGCTGGAGCCAGGTTCTGGCGCTTCTGGCAGTAGGAGGAGGCGGTGTAAATCCATGTGAATGGGTCCAATAGGAGGGCACCGGTGGTGAACCAAGTTGTTGGAGGAGGGGGCAGTGGGGTCAAATGCCATGGGTGTGGCTGACAGTCCAGCAGGTGACCCCACTGCCCAGATGATTGGGTCTTCCTCCTCAGATCCCGGGCCCTCAGCTCCTCTTGTTGCCTCCTTCTCTTGCCCCGGCTCCTGTTGAGCGGGGGAAGGTCCCCAACATCTGGCTCCGAGTGAGCCTCTGGCTCACCACTAGACCCAGTCCTCCTGCCAGCTGAAAAAGAGAAAATAATGGAATATGTGTTCATTATGTTAAATGATACATTGGTTTCTGCTCATTCCTTCCTATCCTAGTTCATTCTATCCTTCTGTTCATACCTATCAGACCTCTTGTCTCGAACCTGGTTGTTTAACTAATTTTCTACTATGAGTAGCTATCATTTCCTAGATGTGATCTATTCTTTGGATCATGAGCTTAATTGTTATTGACTTGTGACGTTATCTTGATTCAGGCTGCTGCCTGTATCTGCATAAGCTGCAGTGGACACACCCATAGATGGACTCTCTATTGGATGATTGTCAGCCTCATCGATTTAATGATGCATGACTGTTTCATCTATCCCTTGTTAAATCCAGGGAGCTGTCATGTCAGTGTCATTGTTGGTCAACAGTTACATGTGTTGTGTGTTTTCTGTATGTGTGTGATGTACATGTGGTGGCATGTTGGTGTATCTGATATTCACCTGACATGGAGGTTGGATCCTATTGGGCCACCAGGCCTGGGGCTCCAGCGGCGGGCACCCACTCGTTGGCCATCATCCTCCTCATCTTGGCCCTAACGTCATCGGTGCTTCACGGACCTCACATCCCTTTCTGCTGAGCCCACTACCTTGACTGCGGCCGCTACTTACTTCCAGGCCTGGGCCCGGTCTTAGCTCCCCCCCCCCCCCTCCCCGGGCGCTCACGGAGGGCACAGAGGAGAACCACCATTTTCTTGTGTGTGTAGTTCAGGGGCCTGCGTTTGCCCTGAGCCTCCTGCGCTTCCTCCTCTACCCCCCAGGATTCAGGTCCCTCCCCATCTGTTTCTGGACTCAATGTGACTATCACTATGGGCAACTGCACACCCCCTCTCCTCCACTTCTCTCTCCTCCAGTCTCCTCCACTCCTCTCTCCTCCAGTCTCATCCACTCTCCGCTTTCCCCTCCACTACACTCCAATCCTCTCCCCTCCACTACTCTCCTCCACACTCCTTTCTCGTCCACTCCCCAGGGCCACCGCTCTCTCCTCCTCATCTCCTCCCCACTGCTTCCCTCCTCCTCTCTCTACCCTCTATCATAATCCCTCAAATAATAGAGGGATAAATCAAGAAAATTATATGTGTATATATGTATGAGGGAATTTTTTTTATGTTTTATGTGGATTTTTTTATTGTTGAGATATTGGGTGGGGGTGTGTATGTAGTGATCTATCTATATGTGTATCTATGTTTGATGTTTACTCCATATGTATTTATATTATGTGTTATCAGTTAATATGTATTATCAAGGATTAAGTGTAAAATAGGTATTCAAGAAATATAAATCACTAAAAGAGTTAGCACCTGCTCTCAATCAATGCCTACTCTATCTCTCTCAATGCTCCAACCACAAACTACGGGACCTGCGTGCTACTTTGTGAGAAAATATAACACAGTCAACGCTTGGGTGGGTGGAACACAGTTTTATTATCTCTCCCTGTCAATCATAATCCATTAGCCCGCTTTCTATTGGCTCACAGGGCTGTGGCACACACTTTAATTACGGGATTGGACTGTAACTACGTACCTGATGTGTTCCAGCCTACTAACAACTTACGGTGGCAGGAAGGATTTACGGTTTTAGACTTTAGACCTGTAATTGTGGGCTTAAGTCAATTGGATACAGCCGGAATTGTAGCAAATTTCTAACCTGCAGACATGCGACTTGTATGAAGGTAGTTACGGTCTTGCAATTGAATGGGGGGCTATACTGTATATGCTGCAAATACTATATGTAGTAGTTTAAAAGCAAGAACCAGTCCAAACATTTATCACTAAGAGACCCCAAGCTTTAAAACTGTCTGTGCATTGTACTAGCTGTTTTTCTTTACCGCAAATCATTCATGAGATGTTAAACATTGTTTGTATAACTGGTACCCTGATGCAGGGTATTTAACTACATTAGGGACCATTGTTTTTGCCACCACAGAAACAGTAGACAGTGTAACTTATTATCACATCAAAGCAGCTGAAAAATGTTTGGGAGCTGTTAATTTTCATAATGATGCCACAAAACAATGCTAACCTTAAGACAAAATGAATCAGACACTTGATTTTAGTGTGACAGTCCCATTAAGAAGCTGTGTACATCTTGATAGTGTTATGCACACTTATGTGTGCATTGTTTACATTTCCAGTGCTAGATACATACAGCATTGTATACATCACTCTAAACTTCTATCACACTGTCCAAACACATATATACAGTACTGTACATACTGTCAGGATCTGACCCACAAATATTCAGTCCTACCTTAAGTTCTATATATACATATATAGGTTCACTAAAGTTTGCCACAATGTACTGTGATAGATCAACATTCACTTTATTTGCTAATGTTTCCTTATAATAATGAGGAACACAGAGAAACTTCAAGCTTGCTGTGAAATACATATCTTGGCTACTAATGTAACATACATCATGAAGCAAGTTGTTAATAAAGGAAATATGCATTAGTCTGTGATTTTACAATGTCGGTACACTGGATGTAACACTTTCCTTTAAACAACACCTTCACATAAATAATATCTGTTCTGATTTCACTTAAATAACACAAATGTGTCTCCTTCTCACAGAGCACACCCCAATAATTCTAATACACTCACTCATCTTGTTCATCCTTGTCTATAGCAAATGGTCCTTACATCAGCTGTTTGCCCAACCATTTCAGTCCATCATGACTGACTCCACAAGACACCGCACTCACATCTCTTCCACTTCACTACTATGTAAATATTGCTAGTACTTGCTGTGTGAACAGTGCTGTGTATACATACTCTTTGACAGCCTCTCCATTCTCTCACCATACTATTTAAAAGGGAAATCTAAATCTTGACCCTTACATACAGAGATCTCAATATGTCTGCACCCCTACAATTCTACTCTCATCTGCAAATATACCCCAAACACCGCCATCATTCTGTTCAGTATCTGATCCTTCTGGACTAATTTCCTCCTGCCATTCCCGCCTACAGGATTTCTCCAGTGATCCTCATTCCCTACCAATCTCTGCCAGATTCTCCACTAGCTTAAATGTTCTTACAAAGTTGCCTTTTCAAAGAAGCCTATCACCGATCATTCTCATATTTATAACCCGAGAGGGAACACTTTTGTTCTTGAAAGTACATTATATGTTAGAGTTGCAGAAAAGACACTGCCCTGGATTATCTTTTCATCCTGAACTTTAGGACAAAAAAATAACAGAACAAACTGGAGAAAGGGAGATATGGTCCAGGCTAGAAGATGTTATGGTGACCCTAAATATATATATGTGTGGGTAAGATTTTTTTAAATGCAATTTGCTGGTGGGCTTGAGTAAAAAGGCAAATTATAATATCCAAAATGTTTAAATGTAACTAGATTTCAGAAAATAAACTATGCTAAAGCATAAGACAGAAAGCATTGTATTTACTATCTTTGTTGTGGAACATTCAATAGGCCACACATTTGTTTCCAAAATGAAGTGAGATTTTTGCCCTGTCCCCTAGGGAAGACATACATAGTGACAAAATCCCATGAATCATCTCCATCATGGAGAACTAATTACCAGTTTACCTTGAGAAATTCAAAATGGAATTTGTCATTAACCACCAATATTAGTGTTTTCATATGGATGTTTTAATCAAGTACTTGCAATGATTACTATAACACTGATAATAATGACACTGATAATGAAGCTCGCTCATACACTAAGAGTTAAAGGGCCAGTGTATGCCATTTTCATGTTAACCTATTTTTATTATTAGATTTTCTGGCTAAAGATTTGCTGTATTGATGTTTGTACATGTAATTTAATGTTAATTAATGTAAAACAAAAACATGTTTAACATGAAATTTGCTTACACTGACTTATTTTAAAAAGTAGTTAGACTACAACATTATAAAGAATATCAATGTGTTTTCATACAGTGCCCTATATTTATGCTGATCTTAGCCATGTATATTAGTTTCAGTCATATTAATTCAGCAATCTGGCTTCAAACAATGAGATCATTTCATCTGGGCTTGTGCACAGAGATTTAGCATTTGATAGCTCTGTAAGAAATAAGGAATTTATATGCAGGGTGGGCTTTGGGTCAGGCATCTGGGTTTCTGAGATGACAAGCCTGGAGGAAAAAACTGGAGCTTGATACTGAACATAATCATATTGGGCCATAACAATGTTGTAGAGTGAATTTGTCAGGCGAAATGGGATTTTCCAAACCAGCTATTTATATTGAACTGTCCCCTTCCCTGTGTAGTCTTTGGTCTTGATAGACAACATATAAACTAGAGACAAGGTGCTCGTGTATTCATCTCATCTTAGGAGCAATTTGTTGCATAAAGCTTCCTAAAAGATGATCTTTAAAGCCTGCACCCTTATTAACGCTATGTTTTATGTGCATTCCTTTGTCTGACTGTACAGTTGTCTGCCATAAGATGGTTTAAATTGTATTCAAATTCGTTGAACAGGTAATTTGCCATTTTATTAGACTAAATTGTCCTTTTTACAAAGTCTTTTATTCTCATCTTTTAACGCCAAAACCATATTTAAAATAAGCTTTAAAATCACCTAGTTTCATACTTGATAAAGATCAGCTTGATCAGAGTACAAGGGAACTGAATTTCAAAGGGAACCAAACCTGCTTATGCCTATCACGAACAAACTGATACAGTAATGGGCAATAGAGGCTCTGTGAGTGTCATATTTTGTGATATGCATGGATGTGCATGTGTGTATATCAGCATAGTGTGCCTAAAAATGAAGAGCACATTTAATATTCATTTATTGAATGTCTCAATAACAAAGAGTCCTGTTCTTTAGTTGCTTAACAAGCTACAAAGTGAAGCTAATCCCTTTAGATTGGACCCTCCTGAACTGCAGAATTATTTAAATATGCATTTTCCTAGGTGCAATGTAAAGCAAATGGCTCCACACTGTAAGTAATACAGCTCTTTAATAACTACTCCTCTATGTCTTGCTTAAGGAATTCTGTTATGTGTCTTAAAGGTTTGCACTGATCCTGTTCCCTTATTACTATACGATTAACCTATTTATTCTTATATTGTAATACTATTACTATTTATTTATGAAGAGGCAACATTTTCTGTAGTGAAAATAAGCATGTGATTTATAATTCAAACTTAACAAATCTAAGGATATCAGAGAGCACTTGTGGACAACATAATAAGCTTAATGTCAGGCAGCAGCTGTAAAGGCAGATAAATGATTAGCATGGATAAAGAGGGAAGTAGAAGCATGGGAAGAAAGTATAATTCACACACTATATATATTCTCTAAAAAACTCAAGTAAGACCTCACATGGAATATGGTCTTTTGGGTAGCACTTCCAAAAAAGGACATTGTAGATGTCAAGAGAAGTACAAGTATTAATAAGGGGAATGGAGGAATATTGATAACAGGGTATTCAGACAACAATTATTTTTATTTTTACTTTATGACCTGCATTCTAATCCCCTATATCACTGATTACACCATGTTTAAGAGCAAAGTAAAAACTACCTAGATGTACTAATCATCCATCCTGGAAACAGTGTGAGAAAACTGCTACGAGTGACTGCGGCAAGACTAGGCAGCACACCTACACTGTGCAGTGATGAGACAGTGGCATGGAATTGCTAGTCTGCCATTCATACTAAGCAGTTTGTTAAATATAGGAGGAGCACCAGTCTAAAGATGAGGGACAAAACATTTATTTTCAGTGTAATATTTCTCACAACATATCAAATCTAATAATAATAATAAATAAAGTTGTTGTTTTTATACTGTTTTATTTATTTTTTTGCTACTTAAAAGAGAGCTGGGCCATTACAGTGGACTTTTAACTACAGAATTAGTTCCCTTGATGCCATTCCCTCTCATCTTGTCCCATTAATTTCTATCAAGCTTACTCTGGTCCTCACACATCTTTTCAACCTCTCTCCATAGTCACATTTCCATCCATCTTCAAGCAGGCCCTCATCAACCCCATTGTAGAGAAGCCCTCTGTAGATTCTTCATCCCTTTCTAACTATAGCCATATTTCCTTACTCCCCCTAGCCTTTGAACTCCTGGAGAGACTAGTAATTTCTAAATCCAGGGGACACTTCTCATTACTTTTACTCCTTGATCTCTCTGCTGACCTTGACACAGTTGCCCATCCACCCCTTCTACTCACACTCCATTCCTTAGGCCTCTGTGGCACAACTATTGCATAGTGTGGGTCTTATCTCTTGAACTGTTTCTTTACATACTCCTACTCCTCCCTTAAACAACCCCTTTCTGTTTTGGATCCAAAAGGCTCAGTGTTAGGTCTGTTTCTCTCTATATAATGCTTCTCATGGTAAACACAGCTTCTATGGGTTTCAATGCCATCATTTTTCTGATGATACCAAAATCTAGGTCTCCTTTCCAGACCTATCCACCACCCTACTAATTCATGACAAAATATGTCTGTCCCACTTATCTTCCTATATGGCCTCCTGAAACTTAAAAAATAACCTTTATAAGACTCCCCTTCCTCCACTACCTCTATACCTGAAATATGTCTTATTGTAGACAAGGCAAAAATCACCCCAATGTCAGATGTCTTGGTGTCACACTTGACTCTCCTTCATCCCCACATTAAATCACTAACCAAATCCTGTCGTCACTACCTCTGGAACATCTCCAAAATTCATCCCTTTCTCACCAAAGACACTATTATAAAACAGGCTCTCATAATACCACCCATTGACTATTGCAACTCTATCCTAACTGGCCTTCCATTAAACTGCCTATTCCCACTCCAGTCCATCCTGAATGCTTCTTACAGACTCATTCACCTCACCCAATACCCGTGATCTGCTCTCCCCCTCTGCTAGTCTGTACATCGGCTCCCCATTCACTCAAGAATAATTTTCTAAATCCTTAGCCTCATGTACATAGCCCTCAACAACACCCTATCCCTCTCCTCTTTTCCCTGTGCCTCTCATTCTCTATCAAACCTTCCTCACAAGACTTCTCAAGATCAACCCCTTTTCTTTGCGTTTATCTACCTTGCTCTGTAAGACTTTCCCCTAGTCTTCAAATATCAAATGTTCTCTGAAAAGCCACCTGTTCAGCTTACCACCTTCCTTAAATAAATCATCCATAACTTTGTACTAGATTGCACATGCTGGTTTGCATACCTCATCCATCCAGCAGTCTCCTTGCCTCATGTTTATATCCCCTATCATGTCTTATGGTGTCAAGATATGGGACCAGCTGCACAGCCTATGATCTGGAACTCTAGCAGGATAGGTCCGAATACCTTATGTGCCTTGGGTTTCTCATCAACTGATAAAGAACACACTTATACGGGCTTGCTCCTTTTTCCATTATTTATATATTCATTAAAAATACCCATGTGTGTATTATTGCAATTATTTATATGCACAAACAGAGATATGAACCATTTATTGTGTATAACTCTGATATGCTGCTTGCACTATACCCTTATTTCTTGGCAGAAAATGGTTGCTAAACTGGTCAAGAGGTGCTTTGCACAGGAGGTACATTTTCCACAATACGCATCATTCTTTTTTCATTTAAAATTGAAAATTATAAATATTTTAAATATGTGCTTTTTTATATGCATGATAGAAAATGACAAATTCAATATCCTTTTAAGATGAAGAAAATGCACCAGGAACACAGGACACGGTTATTACATAGAAAGCTAAAGTATCAATATTACCAATCAATTCCCTCTACTGAATACTCTTCCAGCCACAGAGTGAGTAAAGCTTTTATGAGTCTATTTGTTTATTATGAGTCCTGATAGATCAGAGAAACACTCCAAGCTTTAAAAGCAAACAGCCACACTCTAGACTAGAGGAAGCTGGCCAGATTGTTTTATGATTTTCCGAGACATTTTGCTGCCAAGTCTGCCAATTTGTTTTATTTAGTCACACTCTGTACAGAGCAGGAACACACAATACATTGGACACAACATGGACTGCGCATAACTGCCTGGAGACTAGGAGAACAGGTGACTGCACAGCTCTATCTGGATGGGAAAGGAGGAAGGAAGGAACAGCAACCCATCCTCTGTACATTATCACGTGTGGCAACATTACAAATGGCAAAAAAGACCACTTGAAAAATATGATAACAATGTGTAAACTAAGTTTTCGATGAGTATGTCTTTGACTAGGCCCAAGAGACACGGGCCAAGGGCAGCACATTTTCAGGAGGCGTCCAGCTGCCTGAAGATGCAGTGCAATACATTGAAATATGTTTGTATATGCACAGAAATATCTATATGGAGTGATATTTCTATGTGTAAGTATGATTTAATATATAGAAAGCTGAAAAGAAAGGCTGCAAATGGAGCATTGGGCGCTCACAAGTCTGAATGACCTAGGACATCATAAAACCTAAAAACGCCTTCCCTCTAAATAAAATACAGCATGCATATGTGTCCCAAATAGAGCTTACCTTTATTTTTTTCTTTACGTTATTTTATACAGTTTTTGCCCCAATCAGCAGTGCAAGGAGCCAGTCTATTTCCCCAGCTAGTTGCTGAGGAGTCTAATAAGGGCCCTAAAAATTGAAAATGGATGCAGAGCCCTCTAGACACAAATTACCTGATGGAAAGGGGCCTTAGCGGTTGAGACCACACAACCAGAGTTTGGAGAAAAGAATCACACAACATAACTTCAACAAGTGGTAAAGTCTTTCACAAGGTCATTATGGCCATTATAATATCCCTTTGATTCAACTGGCTATGTGGCTAGTCTCCATCAGTGGCCAGAACCAAAAGTCAAAGTTTCCTGGGGTTCATGAAATATCATATAATAAACAGTTTTTCTTGAGGAACTCATAATCTAGAGATATAATGGAAGACCCTGACTCAAAGAATTTAGGTTCTTCCGATTTAATGAGAGTCTTTTTTCCCCCAAGGAATGTAGTGGTATAAGAGTGCAATGCCAACTATGCCAATAAATCAATGTTACACGATGGAGTTGTAAGTATGGTAACATTTTTAGTTACTGGGATCCCAGCATGCCCAGTCTTTTATTTTCCACATGGGTTACACTCAAGACAACATATTTTCCTCACCAGGGATTAAATATCAATTATTGGCAATTATCTTTAAATAAACAAAATATAAAATGTATTATTTTGAAGAACTACAATTAAAAATATGCAACATGTTTTTAGAATGTAAAAAATCACTTATTTTTTTAACTTTTGCGTGCAATTATTCTCCTGTTGAATCACCCATTTTGGCTTTAGCAGATGCACTTCCTGAGGTTGGCGGAAATATGCACAGGTTGTGACTGTTTAAAAAACAGGAATGTGGCAGTTACATCTGTCAGTGCCCACAGCAGACTCAGTAGTTTACAAGGACACACTCATCTGAGAAAGGAACAAGCAGCAGGGAAGAAAGCAATGGAACCATGCAGTAAAAAATTGTTGCATATAAAAACAGAATGTATCCCATTATCATGTTCAGTAATCCCCAAAAAAGTTTTGGTATTTTACTGTCGGAAAATTCTACTTTTTTGATAACATTCAATTGATAAAGTACTTGTAATTACCTATAGTTTTAAATAAAAAATCGGAACCTCCAATATATCACTTTAAGCATAATGGTGGGTAAGAAAAAGTTATTTTCTTATTTGATGTTTGTTTCTATTTAAGTATAGAATTTTACTTTGATAGTTATTTCTTCACTCTTGTCCGGCTCTCCATGACCTTATGGACAGCAGCTTGCCAAGCACATCTTGTCTGGTTGTGCTTGTCCATAAGGTTTTCTTGGCAAAGATACTGTTAATTACTATGTCTAAAATTTGCTCACTGGCCCCTCATGTAAAAAGTAATTTTCTGTTTGGCTTCTAAATCAGGCTTGATAACCCTGATTAAGAGGTAGAGTGTGATAGTTTGTAACCAGGTGCTTAAAATGAACCATTTACTTTGTTCCAGTACCTTATACACTGGATGCAAGATCTAAGATGAAACAAATCACAGTACCGGTGTTATGTGTGTTTCTGTGTATGCTGTTTGTGTTCCCAGTTCTCAGTTACTGCATGTGATCTCAGGATAGTTTGTCTATACAGCACATTAATAAATCATAAATAATGTATTAAAGTCTGTCTGGTCCTTGAGTCCAATCCCCAGTCCAGCTGGCAGACAGAGGGTTTCAAGCCACCCCACCCTATCTGACCTGAGGCCACAGCTAATGGATTATAATCAGGGAAGGCAGCACTGAAACAATGAGCATGGTAATGACACAGTTACACATAACCTCTTCCCATCAATTATATATCCTTTGTCATATTTCCCAAAGGATTAACAAGGCCCTTGCCTAGGGTAGCATACACGCTTCCTACTTTCGTCTCTCCATCTTCCCATATTTCTCAATCCCCATTTCCCATAACTTTACTTAATTTCACACTTGTTACCATTCCTTTATTACACTTTTGGGCTGTTTTTGTGAGAATGCAGGATGGGTCTACATCCCAGCAATTTTGCCAAAAGTGTGGGATATAGGTCATTAGCGGTCAATAGCCCAGCAATGTCACTGGGGATGCCAACATTTTTGTATAAAGTCCATTAGTTTTAAACCCAGCAATGCTCGTGCGTAGCATACCAGTGCAAAGCTCAGGTGATCTAAACGGAGGCCAAGAAGTCCAACCTGTCCAACCATATCTGTGAGGGGCTCAGGTGTGCCTATGAGGAGCCCATCAGTAGCAGAGTCAGAACACAACAGTCAAAGGTAGGATAAGTGGATGTGGAGGTCAGAAGAGTGTCTCAACCAGCATTTCAATGTCTAGAATTACCAGAATTACCTGGCCAAGAAGAAGTCAAAAAGTCTGAGTGGCATTTGAATATAAAACATTAAAGGGACATGGAATGCATATTGTCTATCATGCATTTAGGCAAACATGTTTTAAGTATTAAAATGTCTTTTTACATGTAAAAAATATTAATTAAAACATGTTTATACTTACTGGAAATTACCTGAAAATGCCACAGTCTATATGAGCAGACAGTACACACAACAGGTCTCATTGACAGACACTTATGACTCATTCAGCTATATTGCTGCACATTGGCTAACAGGGACAAGTTATACAATCAAATTAGTAAATCCTGTTCCAGGAGCTTCATTTTCAAATAAGAAACACGCGGTTCAACATCATCAAATGCAACAATGGAAAAATGCATTTAATGGAAGAGAATAGAACAATCTGTGAAGGAAAAGGCAAACCTTTCAGTTATTTCTCTATGGGAAATGTTGCATGTTGCACCAGACAACCCTGAAATGGCAAGATGCCTTTATACACGAGTGGAGCAGAAATGCAAAATGACAGCTCATAGATTGTTATTTATATATGTTTTTGTGATATTAAATAGAGCATCCTTCCCTGCAGGAAAATTATTTTCCCATTCTACCTTTGTGAATATACCACTTAGGAGATAAATCTCCAGTCATCCAGGTCAAGCTGATGAAACCTCCACAACCAAAGAATGAAGAGAAAGAAAAGGAGGAAGAATAACAAAGGTTTGTTTGAGACCCAGAAACTCAGGTATAAAATAGATAATATGACACTGGACTAGCAGTATGACTGACAGCTGTAAGAGGCCTCTAGTAATGGAGAATGTTTGGAATATATAGCAGATTGAAGACTCTTTGCACCGACCTGTTCTGTAAATAGCAGCTAGATTTATCCTGCCCCTCCTGAACCATCCTTTGTGTGATCAGATGCTGGCTACCCATCGCTCAGCAGATGCTGCTCACCCCCCCCCCCCCCTCCCGCCAACTCTGCATTAATGCCTCTCCCGACCTAACACCGGGTCACAGACAAATTGATTTATTTTTCTCCTGCCTAGTTTACTTTAATATCGGTTTATTTGTAAAGTTCCTTCCTGTAAATCTGCTTGAGGAACTGCAGGAGGGAGCACTGTCTGACCATTAGATAAAAGGTGTTCTACTTTGAACTGTTAACATTTTCTCTGCCACAAGCTTAATAGACTGTTAATATCATAATGAGCCATTACCTTAGTGACCTCTGCTGTAAACAATATAGAAACTCTTTTAGCACTCTAGTCATAGAGTCACTAGTCATATTGCTTTGGATAAGAGTCAGGAACCATATAAAGGACAGCCTTTCATTCTAGTCTCAATATATTGCACATGGTGATATATATAGAGTATAAGCTTTACATTTATTGGCTGCTCTGAATGTAAAATCCCTTATAGGGAGTGACAAGGCTCACCTTACTATAAATACCTGTACCTACAAGTACCCTGTGAGACTCGGAAAGCCTTATAGTTGTGGACAACACTAGAAACCACAATTTACTAAGTAAAATAAAGACACTGCACTCATGCGAAACTCGTACATGCTCTCTCTGGGACCACAAAAACTAGAATAATCTATAGGTATTATCCAAGGTAATGGACACAGGTAATGTTAAAAAACTTTGTAATCAGTTTGAATCCTTAGAAAATGCTCTATAAGTGTGTAAGACCCACTTTTACACGAATGAAGCCCTGGTTTATAGTTAGACTATATGATTTTAGGTGATAAAATAGTTTGCAAGGTTTCTCCTTTGGTGTATGGACAATGCACATAGACCTAAAGCAGAGTTGACAAATTAGACTACAATCCAATCCTCAAATAGGAAGGTATCTTGGCCAGACCACATGGAGAGCTGGGATTTAAAGACATTTCCCCCAATGCAAAACCGTGTCATTTGTTAATAACCAGTGGCTACTGGCGCAGTATGCTACAGAAGGCACAATGTGTGCCTGCTGGCATGTATATCCCCACATCGCTCTGTAACTTGCATCTGCTGCCCAGCCCATTCATTCTCTTCTATCTCTTATTATCCAGCCAAATACAGCTCAGATCCTGTTGGGGATCGAAACAAATGTTCTGCTATTGCTGTTACCTCTGTCTTATAACTGTGCAGGAAGAGGAGGGATGAAGCCCAGATGGACTTTGTAAACACTGGAACATAGAAGGGTACAGAATGCCAGCTTGTCTCACCCAGTCTGCTATTGCTTTTTCTTCTCTTATTGTAGGTAATTAACCTGATATCTAACCAAAGCATGGTTTTAATTCCCTTACAATATTGATGTGCTGTTCTATTAATCGTTCTGATTTTTTCTTTATTAAGAATTCCTACACTATAGTCATATAGTTAAAATATACTCTTTTGAGGAAGTACACTAGCAAATGGACAAAGTGTTTTTAGAATGCAAAATAAAATAATACAGTCTCTAATTTCTTACATTTTATATAAAATTATAGTCAGTAGCAAAGCTAGTCAATGGAGGTCCATGGTGCAAAAAAATACATAATTATATATATATATATATATATATATATATATATATATATATATATATACAGTATCTCACAAAAGTGAGTACACCCCTCACATTTTTGTAAATATTTTATTACGAGCAACATGCCCGTCGGCAATAAAATTTGTAGCCTGGCAATGCTGTTTGCCACCCAATGGGAGCCTCTCCTCCTCTACTTTACTGGCCTTGCGATGAGCGCCTTTGGTGCTCATCACAGGCCTCGCAATGAGCACCTTTGGCACTCATTGCGAGCCTCCCCCCCTTCTTGTCGGGATACGCTCAATGCGAGCCTCTCCCCTCTCTACTTTACTGGCCTTGCAATGAGCGCCTTGGCTCCCCTGTGTCTCTTGCCCCCACTTTCTCTTCCCTATGTCACTTTCCCCCCTCTCCCTCCCCTGTGTCTCTTTCCCCCCTGTGTCTTTTTCCCCTGTGTCTCTTCCCCATGTCTCTTCCCCCCTCTTGTGTTTCTTCCCCCCATTTTCCACCCCTGTGTCTTTCCCCTCTCCCCTGTGTCTCTTCCCCTCCTCTCCCTCCCCTGTGTCTCTCCCCCCCTCCTCTCCCTCCCCTGTGTGTCTACCCCCTCCTCTCCCACCCCTGTGTGTCTATCCCCTCCCTGTGTGTCTCCCCCTCCTCCACTGTGTCTCTCCCCCCTCTTCTCACTCCCCTGTGTCTCTCCCCTCCTCAGCCTGTATAACAGTGTAAATGTGCTGTCCCCTCAAAATAACTCAACACACAGCCATTAATGTCTAAACCGTTGGCAACAAAAGTGAGTACACCCCTAAGTGGAAATGTCTAAATTAAGCCCAAAGTGTTAATATTTTGTGTGGCCACCATTATTTTCCATCACTGCATTAACAGTCATGGGCATGGAGTTCACCAGAGCTTCACAGGTTGCCACTGGAGTCCTCTTCCACTTCTCCATGATGACATCACAGAGCTGGTGGATGTTAGAGACCTTGCATTCCCCCACTTTACATTTGAGGATGCCCCACAGATGCTCAGTAGGGTTTAGGTCTGGTGACATACTTGGCCAGTCCATCACCTTTACCTTCAGCTGCTTTAGCAAGGCAGTGGTCATCTTGGAGGTGTGTTTGGGGTCATTTTCATGTTGGAATACTGCCCTGCGGCCCAGTCTCTGAAGGGAGCGGATCATGCTCTGCTTCAGTATTCACAGTACATGTTGTCATTCATGGTTCCCTCAATGAACTATAGCTCCCCAGTGCCGGCAGTACTCATGCATGCCCAGACCATGACACTCTCACCACCGAAAGTATACCTCTATACTGAGGAAAGGTAGTTGAAATAATCCCTAAATTACAGGTAAAAAGATAAGGCACATAGAAAACAAAAACACTGATATGAGATGAAACCCTCAGTTTGAACATAAACTGCGATGCAGAGAGAGTGGAGGCAGCATCTGACATCATCATGAAAATACATATAGGGGGAATCAACACAATATATAATAGAAAACATATATACACATATAGACATATGTGTATATATGTTTGGTCTGGGCCTGCATGAATGCTGCCGACACTGGGGAGCTACAGTTCATTGAGGGAACCATGAATGCCAACATGTACTGTGACATACTGAAGCAGAGCATGATCCCCTTCCTTCGGAGACTGGGCCGCAGGGCAGTATTCCAACTTAACGACCCCAAACACACCTCCAAGACAACTACTGCCTTGCTAAAGAAGCTGAAGGTAAAGGTGATGGACTGGCCAAGCATATCACCAGACCTAAACCCT
This sequence comes from Discoglossus pictus, assembly GCA_027410445.1. Lineage (NCBI taxonomy): Eukaryota > Metazoa > Chordata > Amphibia > Anura > Alytidae > Discoglossus > Discoglossus pictus. The sequence continues at coordinate 229,037,709 of CM050164.1, read as the reverse complement.
ATTGAGCATCTGTGGGGCATCCTTAAACGAAAGGTGGGGGAGTGCAAGTTCTCTAACATCCACCAGCTCTGTGATATCATCATGGAGGAGTAGAAGAGGACTACGGTGAAGCAACCTGTGAAGCTCTGGTGACCTCCATGCCCATGAGGGTTAAGGCAGTGCTGGAAAATAAAGGTGGCGACACAAAATATTGACACTTTGGGCCCAATTTTGACATTTCTACTTAGGGGTGTACTCACTTTTGTTGCCAACGGTTTAGACATTAATGGCTGTGTGTTGAGTTATTTTGAGGGGACAGCAAATTTACACTGTTATACATGCTGTACACTTACTACTCTGCATTGTAGCAGAGTGTTATTTCTTGTCACATGAAAAGATATAATAAAATATTTACAAAAATGAGAGGGGTGTACTCACTTTTGTGAGATACTGTATATATATGGTGGTTCAGCAGTACTGCTATCCCCTCCCAGCACATCCTCACGTGTGCGTGATGTCATTGGGGACCAAGAAACAGCATGGGAGGGATAGCAGTATCACTGAACCACTGAAGAACCACATTAAGGTGGTGTCATTTGCTACCCAAAAGCGCTGGCATGGGAAGGATAGCAGTATCACTGAACCACTGATGTACCACATTAAGGTGGTGTCATTGGGTACCCAGAAGTGCTGGCATGGGAAGGATAGCAGAACTGCTGAACCATCAATGAACCACATTAAGGTGGTGTCATTCAGGACCAAGAAGCGCCAGCATGGGAAGGATAGCAGTACTGCTGAACCATTAAGGAACCACACTAAGGTGGTGTCACTCAGGACCAAGAAGCGCCGGCATGAGAAGAATAGCAGTACAGCTGAACCATTAATGAACCACACTAAGGTGGTGGGGGGCTGGTGCAGCCATGTGGGACCGAGGGGGGCAGGCCCACTACACTACAGAATGTTGATTAAATTAAATAAAATATACAAATTAGGCATCCTGAGGTGGGAGAGTGCAGTATGTTTTTATTAGTATAATGAGAATATGACAGTTACAACTGACCGTGCTTTGAAAAGTTTTATTGGAAAGCTCACTAATTTACAAGCGCACACCCTCCTGAGAAAGTAGAAGGCAGAACCAGCATAGAAGAAAGATACATAATGGAGTCCTGTGGAAAAGAAAATAGCTTATAAAGGTTAGACATGTTTTTAATTTTTTTAAAACATTTCTATTATTCAATTTAGTTATTAAGGAGACATATTGTAATCATTTACCAGAGTGGTTCTTTAATGTTGCTATGCTACAAATTAATAGCAGCTCTTCTTTTCTAGAGCCTCTCTGAAACATAATTTCCACTGTTCTTTATGGAGTTCTTAATAGGTCCACTACACCTCACATACAAATCAGTTGTTAACCTTGCTAATAGTGTCTGAGGCATTATTCTGAGACTTGATAGATGTATCTTCATTATGCATTTTCCCTCTCACAACAGCAGTGCGTGATAACTTAGGCTTATACATTAAAGTATGTTCTCTTTGTAAAATAAAGGCTTGTTGTGTGGGTGTATTTAGGTTTTATGCTGCCCTAGCCATTCAGAATTTACAGTACTGCACAGTACATATTTCACAGTTCGGCATTGTTGCCCTAGGACTGGGCCTCATGGGCCCAAGCCGAAACACACCCCTATTATGTTGTTTACCTCATTTTCTTATCAGGCCCCCTGTTATTTCCTCGCTTCCTCACGAGGCAACACACAATCATGCTATTTCCTATAGCAGTGGCAAAGAGGCCATTTTGTCTGCCCATAGTTTTGCAAAATATTCCAGCAGAGGACCCGATTCGAAGATGTTTTGCAAAACTGACACCTTTTAACTTCAAATGGAATTCTCCTAAATATATTATTCAGCTGCACATTTTGTATATTTTGTGAAAAGAACAGCTAGGTACAAAAAAAAAGATATACACTTGATATCATGCTGTTTTAAGAACATATATGATATATGCTACCAGTGTCCCTCCTCTTGGGGGGGGGGGGGGGTCCTATGTAATTGTTATTTTTTTTTGTATGATGACAATGTGGAGAAGTTCAGCATGCCAGGATGTGTATCAGGGAAGAGGTGAGAGAGAGCCAGGGCCAGATGATAGTACAGGGGGTGGGTTATGGGAGGGGCTGCTGGTTGCTATGTATGGATGGATGCATAGATGGGTAGGTGCTGTGTGGGGGTGGATGTTGAGAGGGATTAGGGTGATATGTGAAGATGGCTGCTGAGAGGGACTGGCTGATATGTAGAGATAGTCAATGCATATATGTGTCCTTCACTCATGCCGGGGTTAAGAGAAGGGAGCAGCTGTGGAAATTGGTCTTGAGGGGGAGTAGCTATGAGAAAGGGTCTTGGAGAGGGGTGTAGTTATAGGAAGTGATCTTAGGGAGAGGCTGCTATGGGAAGTGGTTTAGGGGGGCAATTTTATTTTACCAAGGCTGTCTATTCTCTAGCTCTGCCACTGTATCACATATTATAATTGTCAAACTGTGATTTGTCGTCACGCTTGCAATGAATAGCAGTTTGAGAACGATCCGATCGCAAAGGCAGGTACAGGCTGATATTCTTCAGGAGACTGGGGGGAAAGAGACACAGGGGAGGTGGAAAGAGACACGGGAGGGAGAGGTGGGCAATAGACACAGGGGAGGGAGATGAGGGGGGAGGGAGAGACACAGGGGAGTGAGAGGAGGGGGAAGAGACACAGTGGAGGGAGAGGAGGGGGGGAGATACACAGGGGTGGGAAATGGGGGGGGAGACACAAGGAAGGGGGAGAACAGACACAGGGGGAGGCGGGACAGGGGGGAAAGAGACACAGGAGGGAAAGAGACGCATGGGAGGAAGAGGGGGGAAAGAGACACAGGAGGGAAAGAGACACAGGGGAGGGGGATAGAGACACGAGAGGGAGGTAAAAACAGGGGGGGGTGATACAAGGGAGGGAGTGGAGGGGGAAAGGAGACACAAGGGAGGGAGAGGAGGGGGTAAATGAGACACAAGGGAGGAAGTAGACAGGGGGAGAGACTCGGAATGAGCTCCAAAAGCGCTCATTGCAAGGACAGTAAAGTAGACAGTGGGAGAGGTGGGGGGGAGGCTCGCAATGCGAGGCCCATGATGAGCACCGAAGGCGCTCATAGCAAGGCCTGTGATGAGCGCCAAAGGCGCTCATCGTGAGGCCAGTAAAGTAGAGGGGGAGAGGCTCCCATTGTGGGGCAAACAGCATTGCCAGGCTTCACTTTTTATTGCCGTCATTTTTGAGGGGCAAGTCGCTAGCATATGTATATATATATATATATATATATATATATATATATATATATATATATATACGTACGGTGTATACACACATATATATATATATATATATATATATATATATATAGTCTACAGTAAGCGTGCATATAAAGGGAATGACTGCGACTGTTCCTGAAGTAAAGGTGATTAAAGGGAGGCAGTCAGTGATATAACACTATATATACAGTTGGGGGATCAGAATGGTCAAATAATCTCTCTCTCTCTCTTTCTAAATGGTTTGGATTGACAGAGTGATGGTGCATTATGTGGCCTCATTTGCATGCCCCGCCCAGTTTTCCCAGACTGCAGTGCATATACTGCATTTCTAAGAAATTTGAGCAGGAAATAAGTTTTCATCAACTTATTTTTAAACATTCAAGTGGAATCACTAATGTACTATTCCTTATTTGTACTATATATATATATATATATATATATATATATATATATATATATATATTCTGATGCCCCAGCAATATATCTTGCCTTTGTCATAGGTAGTCTAATAATGTAGTGATACCCCCCTTGGTTGCTAAATATAGCACAAACAGAGTTCACTTTGTTAGTGGTCAAAAATGATAATGAAGGTAAAATCAAAACTTATGAACCTTAGTGGTTTGATGTTAAAATAATGATTTAAGTGGTGAACAATTAATACAAACAAAAAGAACAACAGAGTGACAAAGACTGAGAGAGATCTGAATAGGTATTTTAATGAAATATCTCTGTCTATATCACCATGGGGAGATATAAAGGTTGTGCTGCTAAGTTCCTCAATATTAGTGAAGATTAAACCTGCTCACAGACTATTAGCATTAATGAATAAGCTTAAATGTGAAGTAAATCACAGAGATGATGAATCAATAACAGAAGAATATCTAAATAGCAAGATAGTTAATTATTTCACTAAATGGGCAGATAAAAGGATATGTTTAAATATGCTGCTATTATGTTTTCTATTTAAAGGACCACTGTAATTTGAGAAAAACATAATATTCTTTAAACAGTTTAACAAAATGACATGAGCATAAAAACATTTTTTTGGGGTAAAACCTTTATTTTAACAGACACCCTTTGTGTTTGAGTCCAATGTTGTATCTTCCACACTACTGGCTGGCTAGATGCTTGGGGTTTGTGTTCTGCTATTTTTTATCTATTCTGGTGTAGATGGAAGCAAGAAGGAGGGAGACAGGTTTTGTTGACTCGCTTATTTGCAAGCTCTGGTTGCCCTACTCTTTATCTGCTTTGAGAAGGAAGTATTAGTCTTATGGAAGGTCCATGCACAGTCTGCTAAAATTAAGATTTTCTCGGGGGTTTACACTGCAGGTACTATTGCTAGTTTTTTTGCATAAATCACAAACATGTTCCCTTTTTCAAAATCTACAGCGGTTCTTTACTCAGCCTATACGTGAGACTGTCTAGTTCTACATATACTATACACTTATTGAGTCTGTTGCTCAACAATGGCAACACGTTGGTATGAATTGGCATGCCTTTCTTCGTGTATAAGCCTGACTTCATATGGGGTGATTTTTAAGTTTCTAAATACAAGTTGTCATTGAAAGCGTTCACATATTGAAGTTCAGATATATGTCTAAACATTTTAGTATTTCACTTTTATTACTACAAAGACTTTGTATACAAAGTAAAGTGGTTTGCTGAACATATAAAAACTAATGAAACCGTCACAGTTTAGAAATGCAGGTATAAATTGTCTCTTGAATTGGATCTTTTGACCCACTAAGAATGGGTGTATTTAGGCTTTATGCTGTCCATGGTAATCCAGACTTGTGCCCCCAATATATGTGTGTGTGTATGTGTGTGTATAAGCACACAAGCTTGTATCTGATCATTTAACACTGCCTCCTGCAAGTACTACTCCCACTCCATTGATGCTCTAATAAGGAGAGGAGATAAGCAGCTCAACTTAAGGCTTAGAAGATTGTAACGGAACCCATCACTGTTTTACCCTGTTTTATGATTATTATTATTATGGTTAAAATATGATCCTACTATTATACTGCATGTATGTTGGTTTATGCTCTGCAGAATATTGTCCCAGACATTTGCAGCTACTTGGCATGGGAGATAATCCTGTTACAGAGACTCCGCATAAGATAAAGGAAGTCTATTGTATACAGTGTTTTCATTCTCAGATAAGAACAAAGAAGTGTAATTGAATCAATGTCTGATTGTATCAAAGTTGCCAGGGAGCCTCTGAGAGGTGTGACCCACCTATTGTTCTCTTTATGTGTATTGTGGCCAAATATGGGCATGTGTATTGCCTGTGGGAAGAGATGGGTATAAATATTTCTGCTGAACAAAATAAAGTCAGTATTCAGTTGACTCCCAAAAAAAAAAAAAAAAATGACACACAATTTGGGAGTCAACTGAATACTGACTTTATTTTGTTCAGCAGAAATATTTATACCCATCTCTTCCCACAGGCAATACACATGCCCATATTTGGCCACACAATACACATAAAGAGAACAATAGGTGGGTCACACCTCTCCGAGGCTCCCTGGCAACTTTGATACAATCAGACATTGATTCAATTACACTTCTTTGTTCTTATCTGAGAATGAAAACACTGTATACAATAGACTTCCTTTATCTTATGCGGAGTCTCTGTAACAGGATTATCTCCCATGCCAAGTAGCTGCAAATGTCTGGGACAATATTCTGCAGAGCATAAACCAACATACATGCAGTATAATAGTAGAATCATATTTTAACCATAATAATAATCATAAAACAGGGTAAAACAGTGATGGGTTCCGTTACAAAGATGATTTGTTTTATATTATAAAATATTGAATTTATTTATTTGATTATTATTATGATGAAATTATTAGTATTACAATGTTAATTACTTGAATAGGTATTTTATTAATGCTTGATAACAGCTGCCCTTTAACATTATATATAAACAGAGGTTAAATAGAACAGCCATGGTAATATCCAATTGGGCAGATGACATATAGTCATGCCACTAATATTCTCTGCTAGTAAAACCTAATCAATGTATGGTAGTAATGTGTAATATAAAGGTTTTTTTAATAGGTAGTTATGGATAACTGCTGACAAACATAAATTAGAGAACTGCCACTGGTAAATACATGACCTGACAGTGATATGTATGATTTATTAGAATGTTAAACATATTTTGTTAAAGCATTTAACATTCTGATTAAATGACTGCAATGCCAGCAAAGCCCTCATATCCCTATTCCATAAAGCAGCAATATGATCTCAGATATAGACTCTGATCTAGTCATTTAGCAATCCCAGTCTAATGGTACTTAGCATGTAAATCTTATTTATACTACCTGAATATACCTTTGTCTTCTGAAGTATCCTTCACTACGTAATACATATATAAGTGAAATTATGTGTATCTTGGTAAAAAAATATGGAGAGTAGACCTGCACTTGCTTTTTAACAAAGACTTTTGTAGTTGATCACACTAAATCTGTGGAAGCATTTAGCAAAAAAATAGTTTTTTTTAATATTAGCATTTTCCAGTAAACTATTTATCTACCAACAAACTTCCTCATAAGAAATTATTAAATGTAGAGGCTATCAGATCACATTAGACCTGATAACTGTTTAAGAGGTTATTTGCCCAATCCATTAGGTCATTATTGTCTATGAACATTGCTTACTGTACGGGATATATTATTGGATATGTAAATGAGGCAAATTGCTTACTCTTCTCTTGTAGTCACTTGTTAGATTTGTTATCCTTAATGTTATCCTCTATACATTGGTGGAACGAGTGAATGAAGAGCAGGGGTGCAAGGAAATTTAGTGCCCCCTATGCAACTTCTCTATGCACTTTGGGTGCCTGTGGGATGCAATTAAAAGCCATAAATATATTTAGGGAGTCAGATCTCCCCTCTATAAAAATAATTATCAGACACTTTTCCCTAAAAAAGAAGACATTTACTCCAGGTTGCTGCTGGTTGCCCAGGGCATGATTTAAAGAAAGCGACAATCTTTGTTAAACTTACTTTCACAGATTAGGGTATTCGCTTGGCAGTCGTTTTGATCTCCATTCTTACAAGGTCATCAAGGATGTAAGGAAGCCTCTGGATGGAGCACAAGTCATACATACTGTCAACATAAAGTGACATACTTTAAGAACAATTTGATCACATAGAGGCTAATTTGGGTCTAGATAACTATGCAGAGTCTGGCTTCTAGTTGTTATCTGGGGAAACCACTTTAACACAGCAGGTCTACAACTTAATCATTAGTATTATGCTGAATATACAACTTTGCGAAATATAATATTTTCCCTAGTGCATAACACTTATTTATTCAACAGTTTTTTAGAGGATAGGGAAAATAGCACAATGTTGCATTTATTTATTTTATGCAAGACAACGGCATATTAAAAAAATCTTAAAAACAATCTGAAAACAACAAATTCCCAACAAGTTTCTTTTATTTTTTTGGAAAGTAGATTTCATAATATTTTGGCCCCTAATGGGTTACACTTAGCAAATTAAACTTATCCACATAGTATGCATTTTCTCTTAAACCGTATTCATTTTTATAAGATTCTTTGCAGTGTGAAAAATACATTATTGACTCACAGTGCTTAAAAGGTTGAATACAACCAAACTGTCCAAATAAAGTTCCCCAACAGCCCCATTAAATTCCCTCTACGTGGTAAATCGTAAGACGTGCTGCTATTAAATTAGCTTCTTAAAGCAACCTGCAGACGACTTGCGGGTTAAGACGCAACAAGGCCGAAAACAAATCTACAGGACGTGGAACGTGGAACTTCGCAGCCATAAATCCTCTGATCTGTCAATTCCGTAACCGCTACAATTCCAATCATGCTATTAAATTGCAAGGAAGACACTTGCGAGCAAGCCCGTAACTATCAAATGGAGCCCAAAGCCTAACGAGTGCTGGAGAGGACCCGCAAGGGCGGTAAAGTCCAATCCGTAGCACTTTAACTGCAAATAAAAACACACTACTGTACTAATATTAAAAGGGAAAATGATGTGAGGTCTTAGAATTAATAGCACAACATTTTCGGCCCAGAAAAATATTTTAACTCATGTATAATATTTGTCAATCAATGTGTTAATACATATACCGTAACTCGCATGTGATAATAATAATAATAATATCATATTTACGGCTTTATTAATATTTCATCATAACTGGAATGTGGGTCCGATCGTAAAAATAGGAGTTTACGATCTAACCTCCCCCTTTTCAGTTGCGTAATGATGATGATCTCTTTTTCCATTGGCTCCGTCTAAACCCGTAACTACGGGTTTGACTAATTGATCCTGCGCAGGGCCGCACATCCAACGTTCTACGATTGAGTTACAGGTTTGCGTCTCAAGCTTGTAACTTGCAGACCCTTCTAATTTAATAGCATCATAACTCGGCCAGATTTCTTAGTACTCTACTGATATAACTTTGTGCCTGCAGGTTTAGCACTACCTGCCACCCAGAGCCACCTTCCCCAATTTACCTTATAGCACAGAAGTATTTAGGTTTTATGCTGCCTTAGGCCATTCAGATTTGTGAGTCCCGATGCTCAACTTTTAGCAACCAATTCCCCTCTTTATAACTCAAATCACAAATGAAGGGGGAAAAGGAGATTGGGAAAGGAGACACGAGGGAGGGAGGGAGAGGGGGAAAGGAGACACAGGGAAGGGAGGGGGGGGGAAATAAGGAACAGGAGAGGGAGATAGAGGTGAAAGGAGACACAGGGGCAGGAGATGGGGGAAAGGAGACACAGGGGAGGGACAGGGGGGAAAAGTAGAGCAGGAAAGGATGCACATGAGAGGGGGAAAGGAGACACAGGGGAGGGAGACGGGTGAAAGGAGGAGGGGGAAAGAGGCACAGGAGAGGGAGATGGGGGGAAGGAGACACGGGAGGGGGAAGAGACACAGGGGAGGGGCAATTTTATTCCCGTCATTTTTGACGGGCAATTTCCTAGTTTATAATAGTGCTGTGTATTAACTAGAGCAGCCACTTACTTATACAATATTCAGCTCAATATAGCTGTTAGTCACAGTTCAATCTATCTGTTAAATGGAAAACAATACAGAGTATTTATTATTTGCCAATCCATTTGTGTATAACATTTAAAAGAACAAATCTATTATTTGCACATCAATATATGCAAAACAGTCACACTGGGGCGCGCTCTGGTCTTTGTGTCGCCGTCCCTGATGTTACCGGAGAATTTACAGCCTTCTCTGCATATTCATCAGTTACTCTCAATTATAAAGCTGGAATTATTCTGCAACAAAAGATTTATAGGACAAAAGATTTTTCTCAGGTATAAAAGAAGTTTTTTAAACAAAAGATTGCAGTCTTTTTGTTAATAAAATATTTGATATATCTACACAGCAACCTCTAAGATGATGCACCCTATCTCACTTAATTGGCTTATTCTACAGTTGTACAGTACTGTATAGTTTATCAGTTCTATATACAAATTATAACAATGATTGTTTGCTAGAAAAAGAATATCGGGCCAACTTATTTTGTGATCATTACAAACATAGGCCCTCATTCAATTGCAATTTGGCCAATTGAATAGGGGTCAAAATAAGCACATAGCATATTTTTTTTAAATAAGTTTTTAGTTAGTGAAAACCTTGCTTTTGGATAGATGTTTACTAACTAAAAATGTATTTAAAAAAAATAATTTATGTGCTTATTTTGACCCCTATTCAATTGGCCAAATTGCAATTGAATGAGGGCCATAGTCACTAAAATAAATTAATTGAAAGTTTATAATGCCCTTCACAAGTGAGAAAGCTGCATTTTTATGTATGTATAAATGTGCCAATACCTCCCAATACTGATACATATTGATACCTTCCAAAACTACTACATACACCTTCTTTCCCAAAGCTGCTACATACCAATCCCTCCTAACTTTTCCTCTTTTAATAGTAAATCCATCCGTCCCTTTATTCTGCTTTTAATATTTAAGCACAAACCCTCTCTTATAACCCTGACCACATTACTCTTTCTTTCTCCTCTGGTTTTCTCATAGTATGGCCTCCATTAAATTGCCCAAATCGCAATTACTTGAGCCCGTAATGGAGCCTGTAAATGTTACTGATATTCAATTGGCTACTTTTAGCTTCTTGCATTCCAATTGTGAGTTACAGGCTCAAAAGCAGTGCAGTGGTCAACTAACTCCGTCCTATCTCCTCCTTTGGATGTTTGAAGCCCGTATATTTACAAGCCAGCAATTGCCTTCAAACCCGTAAATGGCAAATGTGTCACAAAACTTTACGAGTGCTAGATAAGACTTGCAAGTGGGTTAAACACCTGTTCGTAACACTGTAAAAGCAAATAAACACAGAATACTGTTCGTAAAAATAGTGGGGAAGCAATAAAAGGCATTAGAATGAATTGCACAAAAGTCTCAAGCTGGCAAATCTGCAATAAAAAAATTATTGTTTTTATGTTTTATTTTTGTGTTAATCGATTCTGGGAATCAAGGAGTTAATACATATCATGGAACCCGCATGGACTAGAACAGTTAATTTATAGATTTTTATTGATTTCTACATTTCTGGATTGCGAGTCCGATTAAAAATTGTACTCTGCAATGCTAATTGATTGTAGTTTAAACTCCATGTTTTATTGATGTCATGATGACGGTACATATGAGACTGTGTAGTGTCCCTTTAATGCATTAGACTTATTGTAGTAGGATAATCCCTTGGGTTTTATTCTATCAAATCTGAAATTTTCTTTTTTGTAAAAAAAAACTTCCATCATTTTCAATGTGACTGAAGGTACAATTCCTTTGTGAGTTCTCTCTTATCTTGAAAAGCCAATAACTACAAATAAGAGGGGATACTGTAGGGAATAGAACTGAGATGTCAAGAATGTCATGCAAGATGCAGAGACAGTGCAAGAAATGTATTCCTAAAATAATCCAGCATTAAACTGAGTGATCAAAAGGTCTACAAATAGCATTTAGAGTCCTGGCACTGTACAGTTATGCCCCAAACTAAAAATGTGTGCAAGAGGAGACCTTATATAAATATATCCAGGGTCAAAAGTGGCTGTTGTCAAGGGAAAAATTCAATATAATAAATTTATAGATGAGAAGATGTCATTTATTGAGGTTTAGAGGAAATGAGAGTTCACCATCAGTGAAGGAAGACTGTGTTTACAGTAAAGGCAGCCAAGAGGTTGTGACTATAGATTCAGTGCGGGGCCATATTTACTAAAGGGTTTTTGGGAACTGGTATATGTCAAATCACCACTAAAACTGTTTATGGTTTTGTAAATAGACAACCAAAATATGGTCCATATTAATTGGGACACCACATTTGTAAAATATTTAATTTATTGTACTCAGGCAGTATATGGGTCAAACTTCACATTCTTTAAAATATTGTATCAGAGAAAATATTTATAGCATTGCAATTTGGAACCCCTGCTCCCCTCTATCTAGACATTTCATAGATAAGCATGATTCAAACTTTTTAACCTTTGGCATTTAGGGCATTGGAGTGTCAAATATGAGAGGAGGTGACAAATATAGTTAGAAGTTATCTGTAAGAGTGAAATGTATTGGATTTTGACACAAAGCACTAGATAACCCAATGTTCAGTTTAACATTTCACTTTATATTGAATTAATTTGTCCTTAATTGCTGTATTACATACTATTGATTTTGTATCATTAAACCTGTTTTGTAACTGAAGGGCTATTTGACTCTAATACACTTACTTTATGAGATTAGTTCTGATTGGTTGTTTTAAATTAATTTTGTATACACTGCACACCAAAGACATAGTAGTCATCTTATGACAAAGTGATGTAGCGAAACGCGTAAGGTACCAGAATCTAATTCCTTATAAAAGTTTTACTTGTATGTCTAGAGTTTCATCATCAGGAATGAAGTGGCTCTCCAACACTCACCATTCAGTACAACTGGATCAATGTTTATAGAAATAGATTCCAATGAAATGTGTATCACAAAAATACTGCTACAGACACTCCTGAGGTGGGAATATAATGATTTCATACTGCAGCTACAGTCAATGAATCAGAATTTAAAGTATCACAAAGAGCTAATCATATTTTTTTTTGTAGATAGAATGGTCACACTAGATTGGCTTATTGGATTTTGTCTCCTATCAAATATATATTTCTATGTTTCTAGGAATCATGGATTTAAGCCAAATGTATTTGATGTGACATTGGACATCATATAATTGTTTACTTAACATAAACAGTTCTGGAATGAAAATTCAAATTCCAAGGCTCTTTCCTGCTTGAAAGGTTAATAGAGTACATGGAGATCAACACTGTTACGACTCACTTAATTAAACTGACTTTAGCTTAAAAATGTACCTCCTACCTGAAAAGACAGATACACTTACTCTGCGCGTGTCTAGGAGTATTTTTTAAGATTGTGATAGAGTAATGCATAGTAGGTAATAAACTACGAGTTAACGTTATAAAAACACATAATTTTCCAAAATCAATTCTAGTTCTTCTTTGGTGAAAATTACAGTAATTGAAAAACCTAAAACAATTCAGTCAAAGTTGATAGCGTAGGCATGCAACAACCTAAAAATGGGCCCGATTCAATTGCCCAATTCGTAAATGTATACACACTTTTAAATCACTCTTAATATTGCTACATATTTGGCAAATATTACTTATTGGCACTAATGAATTCTTAAGTCAATAGAATGCATATAAACATTTATAAAAAAACACACCCAAAGCTAAATTTATGAGTTCACGGCATTTGCAAGTAGCTAATAGAATAAGGCTAAATGTTAGCAACTGTGCGAAACTGTGGGCTTACAATAGTTTTAAGAGAATACCTTAATTTTAGCAGACTTGGCTAGTGCATAGAAGCTGCCATGACATTAATCTTTCCTGTTCAAGGCATGATGAGGCAGTTAATGAGCAGGGTATGCACATTTATGTGACACTGCTTGCATATGATCCAAGCAAAAGAGGGATAGTTGTCAGATACTAACAGCACATCTTAATCACCAAGATGACCACATATTGTCCATGCCCTGCTTCTAAATGGATAAATGAATTAGCCCCACAGGTTTTAGTTTAGCAGCAAACATGGAAGCTGTTAGATACAAATAGAATCTGTAAAAATTAAGATTTTCATACCTACTAATATTATAGGTATGTTACAGATTTCAAAAACATGTAAATTTTGTTTCCCCAAAGTACAATAACCATTTAGCTCTAATGAATAAGAGCCATGGGTTGTTATCTGTGCTAAAGGAATACTAGAACGAGGGAAGAGGTAAAATGTCATTTCTTGTATGGTCAGTAGAGGGCAGCATGTTCCTGCCTCAGAACCTAGCGCATGGCTCAGAGTATATACTGTTTAATACATGCATGCAGACTCCATGTGTATTACAGACATATTGAAATGGAGAGAAATATGGTAGGAAGTGATCAGTAGTGAATTGTACTGTTTCCTTGATTGCCTTCTGTGGGATCAATAAATCTATAAATATCCACTGAGAATATCTCTCACTCAGGAGCCCCCACACCAGACCTTTCTGTCAATTCTGACTGTGTTGTAAACTAAGCAGCATATTAGATGGAACAATTCCTTGTGCCAAAATATGCTCATCTAAACACTGACAATGATCATAACTAAATACTGTACTCATACTAATAATATATCATATTACTTTGCTAGAATGTTTCATTTATGTTTACATCACATGTTTTGCTGTTTACCTTTATATTCCAATAGTCACTGTTTACTTAATAGGTCAGCAATCTCATTATTACAAGTAGTATTTTGTAATTACAATAAAACAGCTATGATGTTAGATAAAATGATCAGCTGGTGACCTAAATCCTGCCCACTCATTTGCCACAAGTGCAATTTCATTGTATTTATAAGGATATATATATAAGACAGGGCCCTCTATCTTTGTAATGTGTTAATATTGTTTTGCCTTGATAACAACTTATGTATAGCACTACGGAATATGTTGGCATGTTACAAATACACAATATTAATAATATATATATATATATATATATATATATATATATATATATATATATATATATATATAATTATTGTTGTTTCGTCATTCCTCCATGACCCTATGGACCGCAGAACAACAGGCACATTGTTTTGTCTCTGGTTGTGTTTATCTTGGCAAAGATACTGGAGTGGGTTGCCAGTTCCTTCTCTAGTGAACTACACTTTATCTGACCTCTCTGCAATGACCTGCCCATCTTGGATGATCCTACATTGTATAGCTCACAGCTTCAATGAAGTACACAAGCCCCTTCACCACGACAAGGTAGCAATCCAGAAGAGGATATATATATATAGTTGTGAGCATACGTGTTGTTGCTAACGCTTGCTGGCTCGCATAGCGAGCCCGCGGCCCCTGATCGTGCTCCATGCCAGCAACTGAGGCCTGTGTGAAGCAAGGGCCTCGCGGCCCTTGCGAAGCGAGAGAAAAAATGGCTGCCGAACAAAACGAAAACGAGGCTACAGCACTCTAAACACGCAAAACACCACAAGAAACTCGCAACACACCACAAAACACCTACGGATATTCCGCTACAGATGCATACCACACATTTGCCGCCATTTTAATGCGGAAGTACACGACTACGCTAACGGTTTGGTCTCGTGCACGCACACTATTACACTGCACACGTTCATCACACTTACACAGCAGCTCCACACCACTAATGCTGCAGCAACATCAAAACACATTGACAGCTCTTCAACACAATGCTTCAAAATAGGTAAAGTAGATTAATTTATTAATGTATTATATCTTTCATTATTATACACCAAACACCATTAGCTACCTTACAATTTCATTGCCGTAATTTTTGACGGACAATTCGCTAGTACATATATATTTATTTACATAGCAGGTGAAACCTAATAGTCTCACACTACACTGCACATTTTACTATCTTGCTAAACGACTCAGGTATATGCTAGATATATATTATATGTATATATAATTTGTTAACTACAGTATAATTGTCCCTACCACTTCTGCTGAAAGGGCATTCCACTTTTCCATCACTCTTTGCATGAAGTAGTGCTTTTTGTGCCATACCTCCTGACTACAGAAATTTTGGATGGTCAGTCCCTCTTTTCAGGACAAAACCTTCCTGACCTTCTTAACCTTCCAAATGCAGCTATTTTAAAGGAAAGTCCCACATTTGAGGACACAATCTGTTTTCCAGGCTTGACCATGCCCCAGTCCTCTGCATCCGACAGCTGCTGAAGAGTGTGTGGTGGAGAATCCATACGGCGAACATGGTGGTCGAGGGTGTCCCACAAGTGCTCAATGGGGTTCAAGTCTAGTGAATTTGGAGGCCAGGGAAGTACTTGGAAGATGGCAACCCTTTGCCAATAAGAAGAGTTCCAATTTCCCTACTGTCGTGCAAACTGAAGCCGTTTCTGATGGGTATGGCCATGGGTGAAGTGACCAGCCATTTGCTTCGGAGTCCCATACACAACAGGGTTAGCTGTATTTTCATTTTAGACACACGTCTGGTAGCCCCTGGTTTGTTTGGATGGTGAGTTGCTCAACTGTAGCGTGTTGGTTGGCCCTCACACACATTCATAGCCGACGTTCACCTCTGACATCAATGGCATGTGGTGCTCCGCGGTTTGCACATTGTTTATTTGCAATGGTGGGGTACCCGAACAGTTCACAAATTGCACTGTTTCAGAAATACTGCCACCCTTGGCCCGAATGCCATTGATCATCTCCTTTTCAAAGTCGGATAAATTGCACGTTTTACCCATGATAACGATGGTTGATATGTTTGCAGAATGTCTACATGTCACCTTATATACCCACCAAGCCAGCTCTCGACATTGGCTACGCACTGCTGGCCTCAAAAGTAGCCTGTGGCCATAATAATGTGACTTGACCCCGTATATCTATTTGGAGCATTGTGAACATATTGAATGTGTGTATCCCTAAAATTAAATTTTCAATTGGACAGAATGGTGCTAACTCCACCTATCAATGCATATTATTTTAAGAGCATTTGTCCCTTTTAGTGATTTGAAATATTGTGTTGTTGGTTTTCAAGGATATAGCATGTATTATACTATATAAGACCTGTGCAAGTGTTTTTTATCTAAATGTATTCTGTGCCCAAGAGCTTGCAACAGCATGTTATGGAAGTGCAGGATTATGCCACTTTCTCCTTGTAAAATATAATTTGCATCATATCCCGCTTGTTCTGTGGGAGGAGGTTGTATGAATATTTGATCTCCAGCATCCAAGGGAATATAGAAGTGAAAATATCCTTCTCAGTAAGATGGGAGCAGTGTCAGGAGTGTGAAGAGGAGAGAAGGCGTGCGGTTATTGCTCTGATATCCCCAGAGAAGGAGCAGACTGTGATTTCTGAGATATTAATACACGTGTATGGGGGGAGATGGGGGAAGGACTTTCTCACTCTCTCAGAGGGTTTTGTAAAACTGCCACCGGCTAAGAAGCTCTCTGAAAACAATTTAGAGAGAAGAGCAAGGGAGCGAACAACATCCCTGCACAGATCAATCTCCATAGCCAGAGAAAGCTGGACTTAAAGCCCAGGCACAGAGGTGACAGCAGATTAAGAGGCTCTGATCATTTCAAGCATACAGTGTGACGGCAGATAGGATACGTGCGTCCCACCTGATGGAAATACATCACATACAATTCGCTTTAATATTCAGGATAGCTTTATATCAGTTCATGCTGTGCTCTATAGCGACATAGGTTCTACTGTAGATAAGAACCGAAAAGCGCATTAGCCTGCCAGTTTAACCTAAAAATCTCAGGTTTACCTAATCATTTAAATCAGAGGATACCAAATGCTGGTGTGTGGCCCACCATTGATGCATAACCTTCATTCACATGGTGTATAGAACTTCTGAGGTTTCCAAAAAAATAAAACAAAATTAATAAAAATAATAAAATGCATAGACAAGTAGTGGGCTGCCTATATTTTAAAATACATTGCTTATATGTGCTTGCTGTATTTCAGTTTTTAAACAAGAGGCTGAAAATATAGGGCCACATTCAATTGCAAGCCCGCAACTCGATCACTGTAGGCCGTTTGTCTGCGGGTGTGTTGCGGGCTCCAGTTGGTCTCTGATTGCGATGCTATTCAATTGCTCAAGCCCGCAAGTTACTGTCCCAAAGCCAAAACCGTAAACCATGCACTGGTTTGTAGCAGTTCAGGGCGGGAACATGATCAATTAAGCAAGTCTGTAACCTCCCATTTCGAATCAGCCAATAGAAAATTATACTATTATTGTCATTATTATGGCAGTAAAACATGGAGGTTACATGTCAATAAATTATGTTCGGAGGCCCGATATGTTATCAGACTCGCAAACCCGCAAAATACAGAATTATGAAAATGAATGCCCCTACTGTTCTAGTCCATATGCGTTGCCTGATATGTATTAATTAATCATTAATAACCGAGATTGCTTTAGCCACAAAATGAAACTGTTGTGCAATTAATTCTAATGTCTATCATCGCTTTCCCCCTTATTTACAGTGCAGTAGTGATTTTTTCTTTGCATTTACAGTGCTACGACTAGGGGTTTAAACCTTTGCGGGTCCTTTCTAACACTCGTTGGATTTTCTCCTTCTTTTGCCATTTACGCTTGTGAAAACATTTGCGGGCTTGGGGAAAATAAGCAATTGAATAGCTATTTGCGATTTTAGCTCTTGCGCAAGTGAAAGATCAAAGGCTTCAGAAAGCTGTAAGTTATGAGTTTAACCACTGCCATTTTTTCAAGGCCGTAACTCGGAAGATGTTTGGAGCCCGCACAAAAACGCCAATTGAATAGCAAATGAACTCACAACCTCACTTACTGACTACCGGATCGCCCAAAACCTCAATTAAATAAGGGCCATAGTAAGCAGTCCTCAAAGATCCTTAATAACATTCAAGTTATCCACAGGACTCTACAATTTTCAAGAGGCCCTTGGGAAAAAAACTTATGACTCACTCATCTAGATAGCTTTATGTACATTCCATACATACTTGAATTCCTTTACTGTATTTACTGTATTTAGCTCTACTACGTCTGCTGGAAGACTGTTCTATTAGTCTATTACAATTTCTATACAGTTGTCCTATGTATCTACTTCAATTTCTATATGGCAACAGTTTCACAGATACTCTCTGACTCTTACCCTCCAACTTCATGGCATATAGATCTAAAGCACAGTTTATGCAGTTAAAGGAAGGCCACTGAAATGGTGCATAGTCTAAAAGACAAAATGTATAAGGAAAAACAGAAGACAGAGAGGGGATAAAAACTTTCTAATAAATTAAAGGATTTAATAAGGTTCAGGAGGTAAGTATAATCCATAAAAAAGAGGACTCCAAGAACAAGAGGTCTTGATTTGAAGTTGAAGGTTTTAAACTTAGGGGTAATGTGCAAAAGTACCATTTTAAAGAAAGGGTAGAAGATACACATTTTTTCTTAAGTTGTGATTTTTAGACCACGCACCAGGGTTGTCTGCCTAGGCCCACAAGGCACAGCAACAGTGACGGAGCTACAAAATGGTGCAAAAAAAAAAGTTTTGCCCAAACCCCTTCCCATAACTGCATTAGTACCTCTCTTTTCTGCTGCTAGTTCATACGGTTGTGTTTTTACTACTATCAATTCACTGTATACATGAAGCTATGCATACAAAATATGAACACACCAGTGCCCCTGTGTGCTCCATGCCATGGATAAATAGATTGAGTTTACTTTGCACTACATTATAACTCTCACCTTATAACAAGGAAAAGCAGCTTCATTTTCAACATCCTTCCATTGGATGGAGCAATTGGGGCAAGAGAGGGGGTACATAAATCTGAATGCCCTAGGGCACCATAAATCCTAAATATGCACATGGTGTGTATTAGATATGAAAGAGTAGGTGCAACCATGTTGGTAGTGCTCCATTTCCTAAGTTACCTTTTTTCATGAGCTAACATATATCCTTTGTAGAGGGCTTTATTTCAGATATGTTTTTATTTAAGTAAACTACCTAAGGTATATATAGAATTATTATTTGTGTTCAGTTCCAGAGCTTTATCACAATATACCCTTTACAGCATCCATTTTCAGCCCCCTTTTGCAACTGAAAACTGCTGCTGCATCCATTAAGCGACCTAAGACCCACGCTCCAGGCCACTGACAGAGACGTCTGTTTGAGGAAGAGCTCAGCAGCAGAGTGTCAGAAAATCTTGTTAATGATTTTGTGACCGAGCCAGCAAACGATGCAAAGAAGAAAAAATATACTCAGCCATTAGCATTCTCGTTATCTGTAATTTTAGTGACGGGCGATCCTTCTGCTGCTTGTAATTTAGGAACAGAGTTGAGCAGCCTTCAGCTGCACGTGGGTGATATCACCAATCTTTCCAAAGCCTGGACCTACGCTCAGGCAGTAACCCATCTCACGTGCAGAGAGGTCTGTGACACATTGCTTAGCAACAAAATGGTGTCATGCAGACATAAATATCTCTTTATCAAGAAAAATATAAACTAGGGTGCATAGCCCATATTTCAGTGTACCCTCCCCTCACTGATCCTCAGAAATATTGATTTTGGGCCAGACCAAAAAAAACAATATTAGATAAATAGAACTGACATATTTTCTCTGATTGTCTCTCTTCCCCTTCATCTTATACATCCTACATGTATTTTCTTCCTCCTTAGAACCATGAAATATATAAATTTTCCCTTGCGTCGTATATTATGTATGGCTCAGGGTGATTAGTCAGTATTGCCTCATATAGTGTTGCCAGAGTATCAAAGCATTCTGGGTATTGACATGTGAATAAGCACTTATGGTGAAGCAGGTTTGAGTTTTGGAATATTTTGTCTAATGGTTTTTGAACAAAGGAAGTGATGCAACAAACTGAATATAGGCATAGATATATTATATAACTGTGCCACTTTTTAGAAAAAAATAAATGCTATGTTCTTCCTCTTTTTCCAAATGTCCACCTGTCAAAGCGACCATGTCCCTGTTTCTATCATCATATCCAATTTCAGGAAAATAATATATATATATCCGTGTGTATATATATATATATATATATATATATATATATATATATATATATATATATATATATACTGTATATATATATATATATATATATATATATGCTGTATATATATATATATATATATATACTGTATATATATATATATATATATATATATATTTATATATATACACACACAAATTCATCAAATAGTAGTCATTTGTATTCATCCAAAAGTCCGATATTAGTCACAACATTTTATAAAACAGATAGAAACAGACAACATTGGACAAGTTCTTTGCTTGGTCGAGTTCTAGTGAATCGTCAGGAAAGAGCCAAAAAAGATATGGATCACCAGCATTGGAGTTACCTTAAGCTTTAATGGAAGGTGGCTCTCCTTCTAAACAAGAATTCCTTTTACTCCTCTTCAGCTTCTTCCATCATCACTCTTCACTAAAGGTAAATTACATTGCTATTTATTTATGTATCAGATTCGGGTGTGGGAACGGATTATTCCAATTTGAGTTAATTCCTTTGGAAAAACTGATTCTATCCACATCCGATTCAGTATCCGTCCATCCCTCATGAATGGATTAATGATGAATATAGAGGTTTTACTGTATATAGAAAGAAAAAATGCAGCACTTAGACTTCAGAATAAGGAAACCTGGATTTACTGTGCCAACATTTTGCAATACAAGCCCTTTCTCAAGCCTGGAATTTTACCAGTCATTCCAATGTGTGCACGATAAATCCACTCTTTCTTTATCTTGAAGTGCTACAGTCTTTCTGTTCCTGTGAAGTTCAGCCTGACAAGGTTGTGATCCCTTTCACCAGCATATTGCCTACATTTGTTTGAGTGTTGTCTACATGTTCCAGTTTTTTTTATATTGAAGAGGGACCAGCTGGACCAGCCAATGAGTGAAGTGCTAGAGATTCCCCTGGAGGTAGGCCATGGCAAGCCAGGTGAAGGTTTCAATGACACTTGACCCTCGTCTACCAAACTTTGGTGAGCCTTGCCATGCTCAAGAACAAGATGGATGTTGTAGTTTCTGGGGGTCAGCAGCTGACCATAAACTTGGCCCTTGCCCATATTGATTTGGGAACAGACAGGGCTCCCAGCAGATGTATTATTGGGCAATATTTTGGGTCCTATAGAGTATTGATATGTGGCTATTGTGACCAGGATCCAAGCCAGGAAGCAGGAAGCCCAAACAGCCAACCCTGAGGTATACAAGATGCAAAATGGAGGGAAGTTAGGTCCTTGGGCAGACCCCATAGAGTTAAGCAGGAGGTGAAGCAAGATCCCGCTTTAGATTAGGTTTACGGTTCGGACTAAGAAATGGGAGTTGGGATCCAAGACAGCTAGTGTGTGAGGGTGATTTGTTGTATAGAGTGATAGTTCTGCAAAGAGACAAGCAGCCTTGGATGGCACTATGACAGCTGGTAGTCCCTGAATGCCACTGTGCAGACCTGCTAGCCATTGCCCATGATATTCCCTTAGTGGTGCACCAGGGTAATCGACACACTTGCCAATGCCTGACTCCGGCTTTTTACTGGCCTGGAGTGTTTTGAGATGTTACTAATTTCTGTGCCTCTTGTGGCAGTGATTTGGTGGCCACAGGCGAGTGCCCTGGGCTCCCCTACAGCGCATGCTCATTATAAAGGTTCCCTTCCACAGAGTGGCTGTAGATATCATTGCCCCTCTTGTCAAGAGATACATTCTCACTGTAGTGAACTATGGCACACAGTACCCAGATCCCATAGCTCTTGGGCGCATTACAGCGGCAAAAGTGGCTGATGCCCTCTTAGCCATTTTCACCCATTTTCACCTGGGTTGGGTTCCCAAGTGAAATGTTATCAGTTTAGGATACCCAGTTTATGGCTGAGCTGACCCAGTAGTTGTGGCAAAGGCGTGGAGTGACCCAGTTGAGGTTGACCCCCTATCATCCCCAGAGCAATGGATTGTGTGAGAGGTACCCTGAAGGCTATGATTAGAGCCTTTGTGGACTAGGTGATGGACTGGGAGAAATTGCTTCCCTTCTTCCTCTTTGCCTACAGAGAGGTCCCTCAAAAGTCCATGTTGTTGTCCCCCTTTGGATGATGAGTGTGGGGGCTATTGGATCTGTTATTATTTTTTGGAAAGCTGAAGACTCTTAATGGGTAAGCAAATGAGCACCTGCTTGCAGCCAAAATAAACAGAAATGCTGGTAGGGTTGGGCTCACCAGAAAGCTTGCTTTTGGGCCCGTTGGCCAACCAAGACTTTATTATGACTTGTTTGCCATTTAGAATGTTGGTTCAGGTTTAAAACCTTTTTTGCTATTAGCCCTGGTGTATGTCATATTAACTCTGTGTATGCCAGTAAACAAGCCTTCCGGCTATACAAATGTGCCAGCTGTATGTATGGTGAGGGATGGATATTAAGGCCTTACCCTTTCCATAAGCCAAGCTACCCAGAACCTATATTATACAAAGGCACGCAGTTTCTAGTGGTCTAACTATCCCTATGTTCTTGTCTGTAACTGCAGCAAAGCCACACTCCCTGCACCGGTACACAGAATTCACAGAGGAGGGGACCTAACCTGTGAGATCCACAATATTGGTCCGTCCAGCTAGTCCCACACTTAACACCATGGTTATCAAAGGAGTAGCTACAGGCTGGGAGCAACAAAGCCCAGAAGTGTCATGTCCATCTTGTGCTGGACCCTTGGGAAAGACTGGATTAAGCTAATTTGAGAAAGAAAGTGAAGTTGGTACCACAGTACTTTATTACAGTCTTTTCTCCTATCAGGGTTGTCATCACAATCTATATATATTAGAAGTTTACTGAAGCTGCTGTTAATTTAGTGAATGCAGCAAACTCTACTCTTGAATGACTGTCCCTATATACTGTATATACAGTTGTGCTCAAAAGTTTGCATACACTGGCAGAAATTCTGAAATGCTGGCGTTTAATTTGAAACAATGACCGATCATGCAAAATAAATTTATTTTATTGAAGGACAGTGATCATATAAAGCCATTTATTATCACATAGTTGTTTGGCTCATAATGATAACAGAAATCACCCAAATGGCCCTGATCAAAAGTTTACATACCCTTGAATATTTGGCCTTGTTACAGACACACAAGGGGACACACACAGGTTAAAATGTCAATTAAAGGTTAATTTCCCACACCTGTGACTTTTTAAATTACAATTAGTGTCTGTGTATAAATAGTCAATGAGTTTGTTAGCTCTCGCTTGGATGCACTGAGCAGGCTAGATACTGAGCCATGAGGAGCAGAAAAGAACTGTCAAAAGAACTGTGTAACAAGGTAATGGAACTTCATAAAGATGGAAAAGGATATAAAAAGATATCCAAAGCCTTGAAAATGCCAGTCAGTACTGCTCAGTCACTAATTAAGAAGTGGAACATTTGGGGATCTCTTGATACCAAGCCAAGGTCAGGTAGACCAAGAAAGATTTCAGCCACAACTGCCAGAAGAATTGTTCGGCATACAAAAAAAAAACACAGGTAACCTCAGGAGAAATACAGGCTGCTCTGGAAAAAGACAGTGTGGTTGTTTCAAGGAGCGCAATACGACGATACTTGAACAAAAATGAGCTGAATGGTCGAGATGTCAGAAAGAAGCCTTTAATGTGCCAATGCCAAAAAAAAGCCTGGTTACAATATGCCTGAGAACAACTTCTGGCACACTGTAATTTAGAGTGATGAGACCAAAATAGAGCTTTATGGTCACAACCATCTGCACTATGTTTGGAGAAGCCTAAAGTAAAAAGAATCCCATCCCCACATGGTGGTGACTCACTGATGTTTTTTTTGGGGGGTGAATTCTGAAGGCACAGGGAATCTTGTGAAAATTGATGGCAAGATGAATGCAGCATGTTATCAGAGAATACTGGCAGACAATTTGCATTCTTCTGCATGAAGGCTGTGAATGGGACTATCTTGGACTTTCCAGCATGACAATGACCCTAAGCACAAGGTCAAGTTGACCATCCAGTGGTTGCAGCAGAAAAAGGTGAAGGTTGTAGAGTGGTCATCACAGTCTCCTGACAGTAATATCATTGAGCCACTCTGGGGAGATCTCAAACGCGCGGTTCATGCTAGACGACCAAAGACTTTGCATGACCTGGAGGCATTTTGCCAAGGTGAATGGGCAGCTATACCACCTGCAAGACTTAGGGGCCTCATAGACAACTATTACAAAAGACTGCACACTGTCATTGATACTAAATGGGGCAATACACAGTATTAAGAATGATGGGTATGCAAACGTTTGATCAGGGCCATTTGGGTGATTTCTGTTATCATCATGATTTAAAAAGGAGCCAAACAACTACATTATGTGATAATAAATGGCTTCATATGATCGCTATCCTTCAATAATATACATTTTTTTTGCATGATCAGTCATATTTTCAAAATAAATGCCAAAATTTCACAATTTCTGCAAGAGTACGCAAACTTTATATATAAACTTTTATTTATATATATATATATATATAAATAAATCTTGCAATTATATTACATGTATGATATTTTAATATGCAACATATTTTGAAATATGATATTATGTGATATACTGTGACATATATCAGTGCATTCTGCTATATCATACTGTTTTGTGGTTTCCTTGCTGTCACTGATACACATCTGTTGACAAAATTCCTTTGTTTTCTCCAAAATTAGTTTTTCTTTTTATCCATCTATATTCCATTTATCTAAATAATTCACATAATTGATTCTCAATTGCTTTTCTTGTCATTTAACATGCGTTACATCCATTCCTTAATGAATATCTATTTTTTTTCGGGTCTGCTTTTTTGTTGATCTCCTTTATTTACCTTCTTATTTTTCAGTTCTGTGTGTGTTTTGTTCCTGTCTAAGTCGTTCTGTTGTATGGATTCCTCTCTGGGAGTGCTGACATCCAGAAGACTCACATGGCTGACAAGCTGTGTGTGCAAGTGTTTGCTGAGCGTGTTACAGAGAGTAATGAGTTTGTGTACCTTTGCTCCTCAGCAGGACACTGTACCTTGTATACATAGACAGACAGACAAATTATGTTTATTGGCCCACTATTTCGCCTTCTTGTGGTCATTTCTAAATCAGACTCACACTTTGTAATAACATGCGTGCCTTGGACTGCGACACAGAGTCTTGTGACTGGGAAAGGGATTTCTGTAGATTAGGGAGATGTACATAAATCAGCTTTGTGAGGGGATCACAACTTCCAAGGGAAGCACAATACCAGCTGCAGCTGAGCAGCCTGTGACGCGGAGACTGCTGAGCTTTTAATCCATGCTCTCATACAAATTCCAGGCCTGTCCCTGCTTCATCTCTTTCCCTATTGTGCAGACCAGACTCTGAAGTTTATTACATGTAAATACTCCCCGTGGAACAATCGATCGTAACCAGCCAGGCCCGTGAAATGCATAGTTAGCAGAGCGTTACATACCAAGCAATTGAAAGAATGGTATATACAGAAATTCTCCTCTCACATGGACACTCTAATTTCTCTCCTGGTTTCTAAAACCTCAAATAGTCTATGTGACAGCTAATATCATTTTGTTGTTAGTTGCCAGCATGCTCTGCACCATTTGATTAAATATTTAAGGCCTCATTCTGCTGTCAACATTGTTTATCAAAATTAGCATGAAACATGTTAACGGAGATTGAATTTTAACAATCTTGCCATGCAGGGTGCAGGTTCTCATTTAGCGTAAGCAGGAGAACTAGCTTAGTCACAAAAGGCTGGAATGCCAAATAACACTCCAAACTTGACAGCATCTTGCAGGATGCAATCCTGGCTGACATATATCTGCAATTTAATGGATATATAAAGTTTATAAAGCTGTGGATTGTGGTTAACATTATTGTTGGAATGAATGCCCCATGTTTTCCATGATACTGCAAACTGCTCTTAAATATCCTTATATTTATGCTCTGCAACCTTTTATAATCAAGGAACCAATATACACAACTCCCAATATTTCAAATGGCCAAAAATTGACAGTTATATTCTTAAAAATTATGAACTATTTGTTAGTTTTATTGCCACACTGGTGCTATATGTGCACAATGGTCCATCCACACATTTGGTGGAGCTGACCCTGTAGGCTTCCATCTTTTTCCTAAACTGTGATAGAAAACAACACAATGAACCTGAGAAAGTGGGAGATGATCAAGGCTGGAAACAGGTTGGGACGGGAGGCTAAGAAGGATAACGCACAGTTGAGAACTATCATCCTTATTAAAGTGCGATTCGGCAAATCTAAAGGGCTCTATATAAGCACATAGCATATTCTTTACAGAAGTTTTTAGTTAGTGACCTTCTATGCAAAAGCAAAATCTTCACTAACTAAAAACTTCTGTAAAAAAATATGCTGTGTGCTTATATAGAGCCCTTTAGATTTGACAAATTGCAATTTAATACGGCTGTATTACATTCGGTCAAATGTAAGTGCAACTAATCAACAAAGATAGAGGATATAAGAAAGACTATTTACATAATTAAAAATGTAAAATTATTATTAATTGGTAGGTTGCTCAATAATAACATAAGATTTGCACCAAGAAGAGAGTGTTTGATTGCAGAGAACACAGGTGAAATCTCAAAACCTGGCACTAATGCAAATTCACCATTGTAATCAGACTTCAAAAAGTGATGATTGAGAACTTTGTTTCTTATTTATCTCTCGCCATTTGTTCTCTAGGCAAACCCCCGCCCCCAAAATATGACTTCTACAGAGTCTTGTTTGACTCTAGGGCAGTAATCTGCAAACCCCGTGAAGGTTCACTTTGTGTTAAATACCTTTTTAACATATTTGTGTTTTAGCATTTAACTTAAATGGCAAAATGTTTCATGAACATAACAGGATTAGGGCTTCTTCACTTTAATTATGGATTATTGTACTCTGTCTCAAGCTTTACTCAGTATTACAGTATTACATCGGGTTATCCGGCAAAGACATCCTACCCCACTGTACTTCCATGTTTAACTTCTCACTCATCACATTGGGGAACTCTGCAACAGACTTCAGATTCCGGGGCTCGATGTAGGTAAAATCAGCCCTGCATGGAATCCTGTAACCGGACCGGAAAACTTTGTTCAGCAGCCCGGCCATTCCAGCCTTACCCTTCGCTCTACCGTAGCGTTCTAGTCACGGTAGCATTGCGCGAAGCAGGACCGGCGTCTTGCCCTTTTGAATCGTGCTCGTCGCTTCTCCCACCTTCTTTCTGTCTGTTGCATCTCGCCAACTGTTGATCACCTCCACAGTTCGAGCATGGATGTTTGAAATTATAGTTGGGGGACAATTTGCATATACCCTCATTGAAGGCGTAGCAGATCCTTCTGCCCCGGGTGCCGTAGTGGCAGGAGCTTGACACCCGCCGTCTGCATTCCGAAATGGCAGCTCTCCACGCATTGGTGTCATGTCATTGAGCCAATATGCCACCGCCTTTTCACTCCACGCCATTGTCGGCCGTGATGCCATCCATTGGTGGAAGTCTTTATCGTATCTCCACCAGGAAAGTCAAACGTTCTGGGTAACCGCTTAAAACTTCCCCTCCTGTCCTCACCCCCGCTGCGATAACTGTGCATATTTGCCACCCATGAGAGGGGAAGTAGGGAGAAGAGTTTGATGAACTCTCTTCGCTATATTCGCTTCTTAACCTCCAGGCTAAGTTGAGCCCCCAGGTTATCCAGTGGGCACACCACCGTCGGCCTGAGGGATTCCCAATGGAGGCGGATGTCTCAGCCCTAGCAGCGGGAGGAGTAAGTGACAGTGGTGTTCCCGTGCTAATACCCAGGGCTATGTAGCGTGCTGGCAGCACAGGTGTCTACTCTTGCCATGGATGAATCCCTAGACCAGCCACCCAATCCCCTAAGTCTGACTCAGGAATATGTACATTATCGCTCTCCAGGAAACCCTTTAGGCCAGTCACCAGTTGGGCAGGCACCCATCCACCCTGCTGTCAGTTGTTGGCTACCTCTAAGCCATGTCATTGCAGGCTTACCTGGGTCACGGGCGGTTGGTGTAGTCCGCCTCACCGTCCATTTCTCCCGCTCAGGCGTACGCTCTTTCCTGCATCTAAATGTAGGTTCCTCTCTGACCCAGAGCATTTGCAGATGCACCAGCACAATCTGTGGCTGCGCGATCTAGATCTCTCCCTAGATCTCCTGGTGAGGTAAGAAGAGACATTACTCATTGTGTTGGGGGGTCCTATGTCCACCCTCTTCAGACGATAGGTCACTAACTATTGCTGAAGGATCTAGTAGTGGGAAGTCTAAAGGACCTGTCCCCCCATGTTGTGAGATGTCAGCGTCGACCACGCTATCAGCTATGATTTGCTGGCTCAGACGTGTGGCTGGAAATCCATGCCTATGCCTGCTGCACCTGCAAGCTCAGCCACCGCATCTACGTGAAGTGTTGATTGCGATGTTCCCAATCCAGCACTTGCTCCTACCTTCTGCCTTCTCTCCCCATCCTGGCTATCAGCTCCTGGGTAGTGCTGTGTCGTGGCCCTTCCAAAGGCACATGGTGCCCCAGGGTCATTTCTGGGCAGGCCAAAGATATACCCTGGGAAGCATCAATTCCCCCTGTTAACTGTGGGTTACCCAAGCTGTCTTCTAGCCACCTGATCCCCTGAGACAGCACCTTGGACCTCACTGATTGCAGCAGGTGTTCCAAATTCACCTCCTCCTGATTTTAATCCCTGCTATCAGTACCCGGTTAAGTGTATACACTGTCAGTAAGTAGGCTCCAACAATCACCTGGAACCCACTGCACACAAACAAGCACACACACACCACCCACACAGATACTCAGGGTTTTTAAAATGCTGTGCTTGCTCCTCAGCGGCGTCTCTGCTACAGCTCCTCTGTCTGTGTCCTGATGTCACACTGGCCAGCAGCAAAGTGATCCAAGATGGCGACCGCATGCCACGCTGCCTGTAGCTCCGGCCCCTCGTCCGGCTGCGTGACCTGCTACCTCCAATGCCAGCTTATTGCTCTTTTATCCATTTTCCCTCCATATCCTTACTCTCCTCCCCCTCTCTTCTTCCCTCTCTTTCCTAACACTCCCTATCACTTTATACCACTTTATAACCCATATCTCCATTTTCTCTCTCTCATTAATTATTTATATCCCCCTATCTGCTCCATGTTCTCTCCCCTCCTATTTCCCCTCTCTCATAATCCTGCCTAATCTCTTTGCTACATTCCAGCTACTACAATCTCCCTATAGGATGATTAATCCCGACCCTGTATATAGGCCTGATAGTAATACTGGGCGCACTGAAGCATGTCCCTGTTTGGTGAGCATAGTTGAATGAATGCACAATCTATCCCATGTCAGCATGGAGTGCTTCCACTTCCTTAATGCTGTTCCCGAACAGCAAGATGATCTTCTTATATTAAAGTTTAGAGAAATAAATAAAAAAATAATGCCAAAGTGAAAATGCAATTCATATGTTTTGCAGCATTCATGAGAGACAGATATTTACCTACAATAATGACTGCACCAGTGTACAAGGTGAGACATCGGCTCATCCCCACTAACAGGAAAACATTTCTTTGATAGGATCAGCTATAATCCAGAGATATCAGGAAGCTATGAATTATTAATAGCACTATATGAATATCTCTATCTGTAACCTTATACTACCCATACTCCTCTAGGGAATTTTTAGCACTTTCAAGGAAGTAATAGCAGGCTACCGGTACTTAATAACCTGCATTTTATTCCAATGCTAAATTGTATTACATTATTGTCACGTGGTCATTTTTATTTTTTTATAAATATGCCATAATCACACCAAATTTTCATTTAGTGTCTCAAAGATTTGAATAGAGTACAGTAAATTATAACTGCAGATACATCAATCAAAGACCTATCATACAATTTGATATGACACAAATATTACAATGCTTTTTATTTAATAAAGTTTACTGAGTCCCATGATCAATTTATAAACAAGTGTACGCTTTATGCAGAACGATGTTTATTAGGATAATATTAAAATCAAGAATAAGCAATCGGATGTATTTACTTATAAGCTTTAATGTTTAGATAGAGGACAATAGAAAATCTACTGTATGGTTATTAAAATCTTTTGTGAATGATTGAATAACAATTCGTTTTAACACATTTTATATTCTGTTAGCTCAATATAGAAATCAATAAGAAGTGTATAAAATCCAATTATGTTTGGTTGGCAATCTATCTTAAAACATGATATACTTGTTAATTCAATGCTGAACAATTAGTTTTAACACATTTTATATTTGGTTAGTGCAATACAGAAATCACTAAGCAGTGTATATACTCGGATCAAGCTTGGATAGCAATCTATTTGAGAACAGTATATATTTGGTTAGTTCAAGATAGGAATATTACAATCATTAACTGATTGGATAACAATCTATTTAGGACAATCTATAGTTTGTTAGTTTAATATATGGATCAATAAACAGTGTATATAATCTTATAAAGTTTGGTTAACGAGTATAAAGTCTTAGGAGATCAGGTGTGTGTGTGTGGGGGGAAGTGCAACAGAAGACCCAATAGTGTATTAAAAGATATTTATTAAGGATAGATAAAAAAGCAAATATAGTGCATTCACATTTTACGTCCTCAGCAGACTGAGGTATGTATGCAGCTCAGCAATATCCACACAAGGGTTCCAGGTGATGTGATGGATCCTGGCTGCGCGTGTCCCACTCAGGGGCGGTGGTGCATTGATGATCCCTCTTGGTGGTATTATCTCGAGAGTCTCCAGATGTAGGAACACAGAGGATGGAGGATTCCACGGTCCACAAGTTCTCATATGTGTTCTTCAGTGGTGATATAGGAGATCCCTCATAGGGACTCAAAAGTAAGTGCAGTCCAAATATGTGCAGGCTCACCACCCAAGTCTGTGTCCGGTAGAAGTCACAAAATATCGGTTATAGGTAAGTGTCCCATAAGTCAAAATGGTGTGGATATATAATAGTGAAGTAAATTACTTCCAAATAAGCCCAAACGCATTTCGTCTTTTCTATACAGGGCTTTCTCAGTGGTATAAGTGGATATTACAAGTGGTATAATAGGTATCTCCACTATGGGTAGATATGGGATATCTCAGCAGTAAAGAGTAGAGGGTCCATATCAGTATCTCATGACCCATAAGGCCATGTACTCTCAGCTGAGAAGGAACGAAGAGACCTATGATGAGACCCATGTGTCCATAAATTTCTAGTACTAGATAATGAAGCAGGATGGGAAACTGCTAATGACCGACTGGGAGCAACAGGACTAGTTACATTAATATTCCCTCCCCAAAAACACTGACTCCAGTGCAATATTTCTTTTTATGCATTGTGTAAGATGTTACCCACAGAGAAAATGGCATGGTGGAGGATCTGGGAGGGAAACTAAGCTTCTGAGACAGGAGACAGATTCTAATCTGAACACTTCTTTCTTTCCCTCATGAAGACTATCTCTTTGCAAATAACCCTCTATGACTGTCTCTCTTAAGAAAAAATGCTCTTTCACAAACCATCACACATACAAACTTTTTACTCCCACACATTCATATATTTTCACTCACATTTGTGTCTACATACACACCTAAAGAACAGTCATTTTTTCTCTATAAAATTGATAATATTCAAAACTTAATTAGAAAGTAATACATCAATCACAGTCTACATTTTTCACTTTTTTATGTGCAATTATTCTTTAATGTAGGCTTCCATTTTCTGTACTAAGCTTGTTTCCCGCAGCTCCTGTCTCGACAGGGCTTGTCCTTCTAAATTAATGAACTTTCCGTTTGAGTTTGTGGGAGTACTGCCATCTTTACATTGTGTAAATACAGACTGTCCTGTGTATGCAACATCTCCTCCCACCCCAGGAAGCTGATAACTGGAAACACCACAGCAGCATACATACATTTAAAAGTTATTAATTTGAGACTGTATTATTTGTTTTACATTCTAAAAGTATGTTCCTTGGGCTCTTATTGTTTGCTTGCTAACACGCACCAGTAATGTGTGTTTGCATCCTGTGCTGTTCTCAGAACAGGGGATGAGACTGACAGTTATGACAGCTACTGAAAATGTAAACCTGTTTTCATATTTTTTAATTCAGGTTTAGATTCAGCCTAAGTTTGCTAAGATTCTCAGAGGCAAAATAATAGTTATTTGAAGCAGCTATGGTAGGGTCTCCAGATCCTCATTTTCAAGAGACATCATTGATTGGGATATCTGTCCTTGGAAAAAATCTGTCTCCAGAAATGTCCCCATTCACAAGATAGCTAGTTAAGAGAATCATTATATAGAAAAGGATGGTGCTTTAGAGATGATATGATGGTCCATTTTGGCAAACTTGACAACAGTTTGCATAATGGTGATATATTAATAAAGAATTGATAGCAATCTGGTTATGAATGAAAATTAATTATTCTTATTACAGGTTTCCTGAACTGCCATGGTTTCACATTCTACCTTCACTCTTTGGCCAGAATGTAAATAGATTATAGGGGCTGTGAAATTGTTTGCTAAGCTTGCAATGGCTATTTTTTCATAAATTACCAATGTAAAACAGCTTACACAACTTCAGTGAATCACGTGAAGCCTAGTGAATTATGGCCTTTGTGATTGCACTGCACTGAAGAATCTAGCATCCAAACAAATAACGGATATACTCGAGTATAAGCCGACCCGAGTATAAGCCGAAGCACCCATTTTACCACAAAATACTGTGTAAAATGAGTGACTCGAGTATAAGCCGAGGGTGGGAAATGTGCTGCCCCCTGTGTCCCTCTTGTGCCCTCTGTGTCCCCCTCTCTCTCTGTGTCTCTTCTCCCCTCTCCCTTCCCTGTGTCTCTTCTCCCCTCTCCCTTCCCTGTGTCTCTTCCAACCTCTCCCTTTCCTGTGTCTCTTCCCCCTCCCTTATCACCCTCCTCAACCCCACTCCTCAACCTCCCTCCTCATCCTCAACCTCCCTCCTCAACCTCAACCTCCCTCCTCAACCTCCCTCCTCATCCTCAACCTCCCTCCTCATCCTCAACCTCCCTCCTCATCCTCAACCTCCCCCTCATCCTCAACCTCCCTCCTCATCCTCAACGCCCTCCTCAACCTCCCTCCTCATCCCCCCCATCCTCAACCCCTTCATCAACCCCCCCATCCTCAACCCCCTCCTCAACCTCCCTCCTCAACCCCCCATCCTCATCCTCAACCCCCCATCCTCAACCTCCCTCCTCAACCTCAACCCCCCTCCTCAACCTCAACCCCCCTCAACCCCAACCCACCTCCTCAACCTCCCCCCTCAATCCCCCTCAACCCCAACCCCCCTCCTCAAGCCCCCTCCTCAACCTAAACCCCCCTCAACCCCCCTCCTCCACCTAAACCCCCCTAAATACCTCCCCCCTCTCCCCTCCCCTCTCCCCTATACCGGCACCCGGTATATGCTAATGACGCAACGCGCATGTGTGACGTCACATGCGCGCCGGAGCCGGGTCAAGGAGCGGAGGCCAGAGCACAAGCAGGTAAGTGAGGGGAGAGGGGGGAGGTATTGAGGGGGGTTGAGGAGGGGGAGGGAAAGAGACATGGGGAGGGTAAAGAGACACACAGGGGGGTTAGAGACACACGGGGGGGTTAGAGAGACACGGGGGGGAGAGTGACTCGAGTATAAGCCGAGGGGGCCCTTTTTGCCTTAAAAAAGGGCTGAAAAACTCGGCTTATACTCGAGTATATACGGTATTCAGAACAGTTTCCTCAACTTTTGCTCATTTAAGGAGCCCTTAGTAAATTGTGAAACATGATGTATTTAAATTAGTTATATGTGTGTAAAAACTATTATTATAGCATTTGTTTTTACAAGCTGCCTCCCTGTGCCACTTGCCCCCAAAAAAATGTTCCTAGAGTTTCTTTCAGAAAATCTGATCATATTATACTATAGCCCTGATTACTTTCCTGTAGACAACAGCCACTGGAGCCTCATAGAAATGATTTTCAGCCTCTGAGAGAATGTGACGAGTGCGAGCATCAGTCAGATGTGTGAGGTTCTGTCACTTTATGTGAAAATGGCTGCCATGCCATGTCAACATCTCTATGAATCAATTGGAATTTAGGTTTTCTGCTTACCTAAAGAAAGCATCCCACGCCCCTTCAAGACGATTAATGTAGAATTAGAATATTTTTTTTTTTTTGTCATTATGAAGGAAAAAAATACACAATTCCTTCCTCTTCCCAATCCCTCTTCTTCCTTTCTCTATTTTCTCTCACTCTTTCTTCCTCATCATCTTCCCAGATGATCTAGTATATAGTACTTTAACTACCAAGAGAGATAGCTTTGGCATTGTACACAGTGCTGTGCATGTAATTGTACAGACGCCTTCACTGCAGAGCTCTATTAAGCGATATTAATGCAGATTTTTTGATTCATACTGGGCCGCCAGTCTCTTACAAATATCAGACAGAGTTGGCCTGAACGAGGCACGGCTTGGTTTTTGGCTGCTGGGTATCATCGCAGATGTAAGACAAAAAGAGCTCTGTTAGCAGCCCATAAATCTGGCAAAGCAAATCTATAATATGAATTGCTTGGAGGGCAGACGACAGGGAATATGATAGGAACTTTCACATGCATTAAGTGATTCAAGCAAGTGCAGGAGGGAAACATATTTCAGAAACAGAGAAGTGCCAGAAAAAGAGGCATGGTGGTAGCACACTCAGGGAAATTTGAACAAGGTCTTCTCTTCAAAAATAGTGCTTTCTTAGCATAGGCTTCTAGTAGGAGATACAATAAATTTAAAAATGCTTGAAGTTTTTTAAAGACTTAAAGTTATAATCAAATGGATACATTGTATATAATACATTGAAAAGCACATTTAAAGTGACTCTGTAACCCTAAAACCATTCTTAATTCTTAAAGAACATGAAAAAATAGCCTTATGTTGTATTATCCATGACCAATGCAATGATCTCACTGTTATCATGGCGCTAGATCCCCTTCTCTTCTTTATTAAATTACTCTGAGCCACAAATTAGCATACAGAGCCACATATTAGCATAACGTAGCTACACAAATAATGTCTATAATGATAATAATGAAATAATATCTCAGAAAGGATTTCCTTAGTGCCCCTTAAACAATATAATTTAATGATAAATTAGCAATTTGAAATATAGTAAAGCTACTCAAAATTACTAACACAGACTCTGTATATTTACTTCAGGTAAAAGCAAGTACATTACTGCATGGGGAAAGGGTGTGGATATTTGATTGAACATGTACTACCCTGCTCATGCTCAACTAAATAGAAGTATATCAGCTCGGTGGCTAGATATTTTTTTCAACCTGAGACTCAATGATTGCTATAAACATGCACATATTTATTCCTGCATCACCTATGATGTATGGTGCATTTTTTTCTTTATGGGGAAAGTGTCCTCTTCGACTTAGCCTAGACATCCTGACACCCATCTGCAGGGGGGATTACCACAGCTACATTCAGTGGGTGGTCCGGGATCATTCTGGTCTCTTCACAGGAGTGATTTCCAGGTAATAGCTGGGGCTTTAGAGGGGGGTAAGCAGGCTAGGCCACAAAGACATCACAATGCCATGTCTGGGTGTTTAACAGTTGGGCTGAGGGACATTTGGGACCATTCACCTCACTGATACCATAACCATACAATTCACCCCAAAGACAGGAGTAACAATAAAATGATTGTTGTCCTTGCGTCACGGTGCACACTATGGCTGGTTTTTTAGGGTGGGGAACATGTGTCATTCTTGTAGGGTGATTATATTATTTTGATTCCTGCAACTCTCTCTAGCAACCCCAGGAGGACAAGGGGAAGGGGATACAAGGAGAAGGAGGGAGGAACTGAGAGTTGATTTAAGAACTTCCATCAGCTTCTTCTTTGCCTTCGGAAATTCCCACCCTCCCTCCTTACCCTTTAAAGCCATGGCATATAAAGTTAATTGTTTGTTCTATTAACTGTCACAGTGGTACCGTCCCCTCGGCAAGGAGTTAGATTAAATGCCGCCCTTTAGAAGGTTGAACCTGGTCCCCTTAAGGTCAGTAGGTTGAAAAGATGCCTCTAGCTGGTCATTCCAAGGGGGGCTTACCTGACATCAAACGCTGGCGCATGAATCTTGTAGTATGTCATGTGACCAGTTATGTGTCTGTCCTGTTGACAGTTGTTTAATAAAAGTGGCTGTGGCCCTATTTTTTTCCAAAGGTGATGTGGTTTATTCAGTAAAGGGAAAAAAAGTAGCAACCTTCTCTACCATGCTTGGTCATGTCATCACTGATTAGATGAGGTGGACCACAAACCTTGCAGCAATGTTCTTAGTTGTTCTGAGTAGCTGAGCGCTCATTCCCAACACTTTAACACAATAGTGTACATCCGACTGCTGCAGCAATGTTGCACATATTCAATAGGAATACTTGATTGCAATTTCTAATTGTCTATTCAGGTTTTTAGTTCTGCTCTGTGAGTACTTATAAATAACATGCAACAGTAGTAATCTGCAAATAACCAGGAATCAAGAACACTGGTGAACAATATTTTGCATTGATTAAATTAAATATGTATATTTTCACATACAATAATAAAAAATCCCATATTACCTAACTATATTTGTCACACTCTATGTAATTTGTATTGTCATATAATATTTTAGATAAAAAATATTTTTACCTCCCTCCCTCCATTCAAACTGAAATCATGGTGTGTATGGAATATATAGTTAAGTAATAGGAATGTGTATTACATTTACATGGTGAGATATACAGGCGTACTGTTATAATTACTGGAAAAGGTACTTCAGCATCATAAATCCAAAATGTAGAGCTGGTCAATGCAGAAAAGGAAAATGCTTAGTGAATGGGATTGGGCTAGTGCCTTACATACAACCCACCTGAGTGCATACCTTCCAACATTTCTAAAGAAAAACAAGTATATTCTTGAAAATAATACATTATTAGGTAGTGTTGGCCCCATTTTGTACAATGTGTAAATTAAGTTTAAGAGATGATTAATATGTGCACACTTCTCCACAGACACACATATTCTGTAGAAATGATACTCCATCCTTATGTGTTTCTCCTAGATCTTGAGAGAAAACAACAGGAGAAACCAAAGAAAGTGATATATGGTCAGGGCATGACCGGATCTTGGTCTTAAATGTAGGAAGTTGAAAAGAGGGAGACCAAGAGGGACAAGCGTTTGCCTGTCAATTAGAGGGACATCTGAATGATATGCCCATATTGAAAATGATTACTAAGACGTGGGGAAAGGTTTACTTGCATGATAGAAATGTGTGGACTTATGTTTCTTTAAGTGGGACATGGGTCAAATAGGGTCATTGCTTTGAAAGTAGGTAAGAAAAATCAAGGGGGACAAATAGCTTTTTGTCTGATGTCAGATTGTGTTTCTATCCTGACTTCCTTAACATGACCAGTCAGCTTTTGCCTATTAACTGTTCTCTCACTGGATAAATATGCACGTCTCTAGGTCAGGCTACATGTCACTTATATACAAATGTGTCTGTTCTTAAACTGACGGTCCCCAGGGATTCTGCATTGAAATTCACACTTTCTGGTAACTAACTCCATCTCTGTTTGCCCAGATTATCTTCTAGCTGCCATCAGTATCTGAATGATAGCTGGGTGTGTAGAGTGCCTGGTCCTATAATGAACCCTATAAAGTGATGATTTTTTGTACATTTTAGTATTTAATTAAAATCATGCACATATATCAGTTTAAAAAAAAAGTTTTATTATTGTTTTTATTAGAAAAGATCTGCATAAATTCCTATCTTATTTTTTATTTCCATTGACCCAAATTTACTTATTCAACTCTTTTAGAGGACCCTGTTGAAATAAGCTATGATCTATAATAAATATCCAACCAAAGCTTGCAATGGCATTAAATAAACTTTATTAACTGTAATTATACATTACTTGGGATTAGACATCCAAATTATACTGGTAGACCAATCTATTCAATGTCAGCAGTCATAAATTATTATCAGATTAAAAAGTTTATTTTACATTATTTCTTTATGACAATTACACATTTTTATTACTCTTTATTCATAAACCACCAACATTTTCTGCATCATGTGCAATTTCTCATAATGAAATTTTAATTTGTGTATCTAGCTAAAACATTTTTCAAATACATTTTGTAGCAGTGTTATCTTCTTGTCTCTATCTATCTATCTATCTATCTATTTATCTCTCTATTATTGCAATAGTGTGTTTTAGGAATATGAGTCTAGGCTTTTATCAGTTAGTTCAAATTGTGATAATGTGCAATCAGTGGTAACAATCAAATGCGATATTCAATTTAACCTACCTCAGGACATCAGGTAACTACAATTTAAAAATTTTTGATTTATTAATTGATTCACATTTATATAGTGCTTTTGTCCAAAGCACGGTTACCTAAGCAGTGCAATGATAAGTTGTTAAAGCAGAACATTTTTGGAGATGAGAATACAATTACATTCTTTGTTAGTTGTAGAAGTGGTACAACTGACTAGAATGCATGGCAGGACGTGACATGGGGTATACGATAGGATAGAGAAGGGTAAGTGATCTATAAACTGTCATTAGGGTCAAAGGTTGAGCAGATAGTAGGAATAAATAGCTCACGCTCTATCAGGAATAGTGATAAAGAGAGAGATCTTCAGAGATAGGCAGTGTGTGTGCACCTTCGGGGTCTGTGTGCTGTAAAGATTGTATAATGAGGAGGCATGGGAGGAAAGATTAGTGATTATGGTATGCCAAGGATGGGGAGCTGTATTTTTAAACACTAGTACAGTGCCTTGTAAAAGCATCCCCCCCCCTCTGACTTTTTACCTATTTTGTTACATTACAGCCTTACGTTCAATGTTTTGTTAATCTGAATTTTATGTGATGGATCAGAACACAATAGTCTAAGTTGGTGGAGTGAGATGAGAAAAATATACACATAAAACTATTTCTTATAAATAGAAAACAGAAAATTGGCATGTGTGTATGTATTCACCCCCTTTGTTATGAAGCCCATAAAAAGCTCTGGTGCAACGAATTACCTTCAGAAATCACATAATTAGTGAAATTACGTCCTCCTGTGTGCAATCTAAGTGTCACATGATCTGTTACTACATATACACACCTTTTTGAAAGGCCCCAGAGGCTGCAACACCTCAGCAAGAGGCACCACTAGCCAAACACTGCCATGAAGACCAACAAACTCTCCAAACAAGTAAGGGACAATGTTGTTGAGAAGCACAAGTCAGGGCTAGGTTATAAAAAGATATCCAAATCTTTGATGATCCCCAGGAGCACCATCAAATCTATCATAACCAAATGGAAAGAACATGGCACGACCGCAAACCTGCCAAGAGACGGCCGCCCACCAAAACTCACAGACCGGGCAAGGAGGGCATTAATCAGAGAGGCAGCTCAGAGACCTAAGGTAACCCTGGAGGAGCTGCAGAGTTCCACAGCAGAGACTGGAGTACATAGGACGACAATAAGTCGTACGCTCCATAGAGTTGGGCTTTATGGCAGAGTGGCCAGAAGAAAGCCATTCATTTCAGCAAAAAACAAAGTGGCACGTTTTGAGTTTGCGAAAAGGCATGTGAGAGACTCCTAAAATGTATGGAGGGTGGTGCTCTGGTCTGATGAGACTAAAATTGAACTTTTCGGCGATCAAAGAAAATGCTATGTCTGGCGCAAACCCAACACATCACGTCACCCAAAGATCACCATCCCTACAGTGAAACATGGTGGTGGTGGCATCATGCTGTGGGGATGTTTTTCAGCAGTCGGGACTGGTAAACTGGTCAGAGTTGAGGGAAAGATGGATGGTGCTAAATACAGGGATATTCTGGAGCAAAACCTGTACCACTCTGTTCGTGATTTGAGGCTAGGACGGAGGCAACCCACTCCTTATCCAAAGCGACTTGGAGCTGTGATTGACGCAAAAAGTGGCTCTACAAAGTATTGACTATATGGGGGTGAATAGTTATGCATATTGACTTTTTCTGTTATTTTGTCCTATTTGTTGTTTGATTCACAATAAAAAAAAATAAAAAAAAAACATCTTCAAAGTTGTGTGCATGTTCTGTAAATTAAAGTATTTGAATCCTCAGACAATCCATGTTAATTCCAGGTTGTGAGGCAACAAAACACAAAAAATGCCAATGGGGGTTAATACTTTTGCAAGGCACTGTACAATTATTTTGCTCAGTTACTGTATAAAACAGTGGTGCCGTACAGCTTCCCTCTAGTGCTGGTTTCATCTTATTTGTACTCAACTCACCTAAAACATCTCTCTGCTTGGATCTCTCCCCCTGACAGACCCATAATCTTTTTTTCTTTCCCCATACAACATGCAATTAATTCACCTACCAATAAATAAACTTTTGATTATTTCTAAGACTTACCCATCTAGACTACTGAAGCTCTTTTCTTTATTGTCTCCCCACTCCAGCAAATACAACATGACTTCCTCCCAGAATATTCAGCCATCTCATCATCGTCAATGCTTTCTTTCTGCTCACTGACCTCCAGTGACCTCTAGTATACTACTGCCGTCTCTTCGGATTTATAATCCATGTCTACAAATCTCTTGTTCTTCTCTATATTAGCTTTTTAAACTTCCTCTTAAGTCCCTCAATGCTCCACTTACTCTGAATCTATTTCTACCTTTATAATACCATTGCCATCAATGTGTCCAGTCTTTCTTCAACCTCTTGCCCCCTGTCACAATCTCCCAGTAAATGTTAGAAAGTCCCCTCTGTGAAGAGCCGCCTTCTCTCCATATCTCACTCAGATTAAACAGTGAGAACATAGATGGTGATCAACCCACAAAACCACCCTTATCCCCCAGTATGACCTAGTAGTACTCCCATGAGCTTCTAGTCGCTGGGTGGTTGCATAGTTTCAGAATTAAGCAAATCATTGCTTTACCCTTTACAATTTTACCCTTAGAAACCTGGTCCATGATTGACTGCACCATTTTTGTAACTCTGTAAAGTGCTTTGAATAAAAGTGTATTATACGTATAGATAAGCAACGGGTTTCCTGATGGTCCAATGGTTAGGATTCGGTGCTTTCTCCACTGCTACCTGGATTTGATTCCAGCCAAGCAGTGTTGGGCCTGGTCAATACTTGGATGGGAGACCACCTAGGAATATCAGGAGCTGTATGCTGTGGCCCACTGGAGAAGGAACTGGTAACCCACTCCTGTATCTCTGTCATGAATACCAAGTGGATCAGTGTGGTGTGTTATGGTCCATGAGGTCACAGAGTCGGACACTACTGAAAGACACAAACAAAAAATACCATTAAAATATGAATGCTCTCTGAAGGAAGCATCCCTTAAGTCCTTCGTTGTATATTCCCTATACATGCAATACAAGTCTTTGACGAGCCCTCACGTATGCTTAGTAATGATTTTTTTTATATATATAATAGATTCTATTACTATCATACCATTGTAATATAAACAAACTGTGTTTTTACTGTTAAGGGATAAAAGTAACAGTAGTTAAGGTCAATGTATTGACTTTAGCTTTTATAGATTACGCCTATCCCTCAGAAGTCACACGGCACAGATTCTTTTTGTTTATTTATATGGCAATAAAAGCTTTTTGGGCAAATCCTTGCATCTTTGCCTAATTTGTATTCTGTTCCCACATCTGAGATCTCCTACACAGTAATGTGCATTTTCTGATGGTCTTCCTATATCGCTCAGAGGGCAATGTGCTAAAAATCTCTTTTTTCTCTCTCTTTGCTAATGAAAATCAGCATGTTCCTATAAATCAGAGAGACACATGCGTTTTGGGAACATGGTGATTTTAGGAACGGCAACTTCCAACACGATACAGCCTGGACCGGGAATATTTATACACGATGTGGTGGCAAATAAAAGCATATTGCCCCCTGCTGTGTGCTTATTTTATTCTTGTTGAAGATTTCATTCTTGTTGAAGACTATTTGGGTTATATTCACTAAAATGAGAATAGTGAGTAGCCTCTAAACTTTTTTTGTCTCAGTCATGTGTGAATGTCTTGTATTTTTCCTCATATTAAAGATTCTGGTACCCAAAATATGCTATAAGTATGTTTCTATATTAAACCACAT
This sequence comes from Discoglossus pictus, assembly GCA_027410445.1. Taxonomy (NCBI): domain Eukaryota; kingdom Metazoa; phylum Chordata; class Amphibia; order Anura; family Alytidae; genus Discoglossus; species Discoglossus pictus. Next base: position 228,995,202 of record CM050164.1, on the reverse strand, counting down.
TTTTATACTATTTTGCACTCTTACTTTTTATTCTGTTTTATAATTAACTAGTGACTTGCCCGCCAAAAATGACGGCAATAAAATTTGAAGCCTGGCAATGCTGTTTGCCACACAATGCGAGGTTCTCCCCCCTCTAACATGCAAGCCTCGCGATGAGCGCCTTTGGCGCTCATCGCAGGCCTCTCCTTCCCCCCTCTTCTTTACAGGCCTTACGATGATTGCAGGCGTCGGCCAACCCGCAAGTTTCGGGGCTCGCAATGAGCGGCTAAGGCTTATCTCCCTCCCCTGTGTCACTTAACGGGCCTCGCGATGAGCGCCTTGGGAGCTTATTGCGAGCCCTGCAATGAGAGTCTTTGCGGTTCATCGCGAGCCCCGCAATGAGAGCCTTTGGCCAACCCGCAACTTTCGTGCCCAGCAATGAGCGCCTTTGCCGTTCATTGCGAGCCCCGCAATGAGAGCCTTTGGCCAACCCGCAACTTTCGTGCCCAGCAATGAGCGCCTTTGCCGTTCATTGCGAGCCCCACAATGAGAGCCTTAGGTGCTCATTACGAGCATCTCCCCCCTCTACTTTCCGTGCCTCATGATGATTGTAGGCGTCGGCCAACCTGCAAGTTTCGGGGCTTGCAATGAGTGGCTAAGGCCATTCTGCCCCCCTTATTTCCCTCCCCTGTGTCACTTTCCCCCCTCTTTCACCCCTGTGTCTTTCCCCCCGCTCACTCCCTCCCCTGTGTATCTTTCCACCCTCTCCCCTGTATCTTTCTTCCCCCTCTCCCACCTCTGTGCTCTTGTTTGGATCTACTGGTGTGAAACCATTTGCGGGCTTGGGAAATTGTTAATTTTCCCCAAGCCCAAATGTGTTTCCGATTTCTGGGCTTGAAAAAAAGTTACGGCTTTAAGCCCGCCATTTTTGTTCCTCGTTTAGCCTTTTTTAGACCTCCCCAAAACGCCAATTAAATATCAAATTAGCTTGCAACTTCACTCAGGTATAAGCCGACCCAAATATAAGCAGAGGCACCCAATTTTAAAACAAAAAAATGGGAAAACTTATTGACTCGAGTATAAGCCTATAGTGGGAAATGCAGCAGCTACTGATAAATTTCAAAAATAAAAATAGATACCAATAAAATTACATTAATTGAGACATCAGTAGGTTAAATGTTTTTGAATATTTATTTCAAAGAAAAACAGTAAACTAGCTGTGTAAGTGGAAAATAGGGTCAACAAAAACATATATTATGAGCCCTAAGCCCCCCTCATCCTCCTTCCCCCTTATCCACCTCCTTTCCCCCTCATCCTCCTCCCCCCTCATCCTCCTCTTCCCGCTCAACCTCCTCTTCTCCCCTCATCCACCTCACCCCCTCTTCTCCACATGCTCCTCTTCCACCCCTTCCCCCATCATTCTCCTCTTTCCCCTTCCCCCATCATCCTCCTCTTCCCCCTTCCTCTCTCACCCTCCTCTTCCCCCTTCCCCTCTCCCCCCTCTCCCCCTCCTCGCCCTAACCCTCCTCTTCCCCCTCATCCTCCTCTTCCAACCCCTCATCCTCCTCTCCCCCCCTTGTCCTACTCCCTCCTCTTCCCTCCTTATCCTCCCTCCTTGCCCCCTCTCACCTACATAGTTACATAGTTACATAGTTACATAGTAATTAAGGTTGAAAAAATACTTTCAGTCCATCAAGTTCAACCTGTTAAGATCTCCTCTGATCTGCAATATGCGTATTAGTTATTAATTAAATTATTGATTAAATAATTATTAATAGTATAGTATTGGAGAATGAATAAAGAGTTAGTCCATCAAGTTCAACCTTTTTAGATCTCTATTGATCTTTTTAATTTGGACTATTTATTATTATTGTTAATTGTTAATTATTGTTAATTGATCCAGAGGAAGGCAAACATAAAAAAAAAAAACATTGAAACTTTGCCAATTGTCTCATAAGGGGAAAAAAAAGCAAAATTCCTTCCTGACCCCAGAAACTGGCGATCAAATTTCTCCCTGGATCAATATTCCTTGCTAGTTATCTAGGATAGCCTTGAATGCCCTCTTTATTCAGAAATATATCTAACCCCTTTTTGAAGTTGTCTATCGAATTCGCTGTCACCACCTCCTTTGGTAGAGAATTCCACAGTTTAACCACCCTAACTGTGAAGAACCCTTTTCTTTGTTTAAGGTGAAATCTTTTTTCCTCTAACCTCAACGGATGTCCTCTTGTCAGTTGAAAATCTCTTGCTACAAAAAGTTCACTTGACAAAGCCTTATATTGACCCTGGATGTATTTAAATAACGTAATCATATCTCCTCTTAGACGCCTTTTTTCTAGCGAAAATAAGTTTAATTTTGCTAGTCTTTCTTCATAACTTAGCCCCTCCATTCCCCTTATTAGTTTTGTAGCCCTTCTCTGTACTTTTTCCAGCTCTAAAATGTCTTTTTTGTGAGGTGGTGCCCAAAATTGTACTCCATATTCCAAATGAGGGCGTACTAGAGATTTGTATAGTGGCAGAATTATATCTTCTTCCCTGGCTTCTATACCCTTCCTAATACATGCTAATATTTTATTTGCCTTTGCAGCCGCTGCTTGGCTTTGAGCGCTGTTACCTAGGTGGTTGTCCACTAGTACTCCCAAATCCCTTTCAATATCTGATACCCCTAGATTTGCTCCATTAAGATTATAGATTGCTTGGCTATTGTTCCTTCCCAAATGCATAACCTTACATTTATTTGTATTAAACCTCATCTGCCATTTAGCCGCCCATTTCTCTAATTTATGCAAATCCTTTTGTAGGGAAAGTACATCATTATCTGATTTTATTACCTTGCACAACTTAGTGTCATCAGCAAAAATGGAGACACTACATTTGAGTCCTACTTCAATGTCATTAATAAATATGTTAAAAAGGAGAGGACCCAATACTGAGCCCTGAGGAACCCCACTTATCACATTAGACCAATCGGAGTATGTTCCATTTACAACAACCCTTTGCTTCCTGTCTTTTAGCCAGCTCTCGATCCATGAGCAGATATTTACTGCAATTCCTGTATCCCTTAGTTTGCTCACTAGTCTTCCATGTGGCACTGTATCAAATGCCTTTGAAAAATCTAAAAAGACTACATCCACTGAGTTGCCCTGATCCAAGTTCCTACTAACCTCCTCATAAAAACTAATTAGATTGGGCTGACACGACCTTTCCTTCATAAATCCATGTTGACTGCTACCTATGATCCTGTTCAAATAGACATATTCTTGTATTCTGTCCCTTATTAACCCTTCTAAAAGCTTCCCAACTACAGAAGTGAGGCTCACTGGTCTATAATTCCCCGGATTTGCTCTAGATCCCTTCTTAAATATAGGTATCACCTCTGCTTTTCTCCAGTCATCTGGTAGAGACCCTGTAGTGAGCGAGTCTTTAAAGATTAGATATAATGGTTTGGCTATTACAGAACCCAGCTCCCTCAGTACCCTTGGATGTATTCCATCAGGACCTGGGGCTTTATTAACATTTATTTTCTCCAACCTCTTTTGTATTTCTTCCTGCGTTAACCAATTATTTAGTGAAGGTAGTGTAGCCCCATTATGTTGCAATGTCCCAACCACTGGTACCTCCCTTGTGTAAACCGACGAAAAGAACCTATTTAGCTCATCTGCCTTTTCCTGGTCACTAATTATCAGATGGCCTGTGTCACATTGTAATGGTCCTATCGATTCCTTCCTGGCCTTCTTCCCATTAATATATTTATAAAATATTTTAGGGTTAGTCTTACTTTCCATTGCAACTGACTTCTCATTTTCTATTTTAGCCAGTCTAATAGCCCTTTTGCAAGCCTTGTTGATTTCCTTATAGTCACATAAAGATGCCTCTGTTCCCTCCTTCTTGTATAATTTAAATGCATATTTCTTTTTCCTCATCATGATCTTTAAGTCATTGTTAAGCCACATGGGATGTGATTTACTCCTATTTATTTTATTTCCACATGGTACATGCTGATGAGTATGTTTATTTAGTAAGGATTTGAATGTTGTCCATTTATTTTCAGTATTCTTCCCTGTAAGTTATTTGTCCCAGTCTATATGTTGTATTGCTGCCCATAGCCCATTAAAGTTAGCCCTTTTAAAATTTAGAGTTTTTGTTGGCCCCTTACAACTCTGTTTTTTGTATTCAATCTCAAATGAGACTGTGTTGTGATCACTGTTCCCCAAGGGTTCCCCTATTTTTACATTTGATATTATATCAATATTACTTGTGATGACTAAATCCAAGATGGCCCCATTTCTAGTAGGTTCTTGTATTACCTGGGCTAGATAATGATCCCTGAGTGTACTCAAGAACCTGCTCCCCTTAGCTGAGCTGCTGGTCTCGTTTATCCAGTTTATATCAGGGTAATTAAAGTCTCCCATTATTAGAACTTGCCCATGCTTAGCTGCATTTCCAATCTGTAACAATAATTGTATTTCCTCACTTTCAGCTATATTTGGGGGTTTATAGCATACTCCCACCAATATGCATTTAGAATTAGCTCCTCCACTATTTAGCTCAACCCACAAGGATTCAATGATGCCGTTAGTGCCAGCATAAATATCTTCTCTAACTATAGGCTTAAATTCAGGCTTAACATAAAGACAGATCCCTCCTCCTCTTTTACCATTTCCCCTATCTTTCCTAAATAGGTTATAACCATCCAGATTAACAGTCCAGTCATGAGATTCATCCCACCATGTTTCCGTAATGCCTATTAAGCCCCATTTTTCTTGTACTGCTAATATTTCTAGCTCATCCATTTTCCCAGGCAAACTTCTTGCGTTTGCAATCATACACTTTATGTTGCTATGGCTCTGCTGATGTGAAGTGCCTGCCACTGTATTTGAGGCCCCTATTAATATCTCCCTACTTTCTATTGTAACCCTCCCCCCTTCTCCTCCCCCATGGGTAAATAATTCATCCCTTTCCCTCTCTACCCTATTTACCCCAATACTTCTATAAAGTCCCTCCCCCCCACCTACAAGTTTAAAAACTCCCCCAGCCGTTCTACCATCCTATTCCCTAGCACAAAAGCGCCCTCATCATTAAGGTGCAATCCATCCCTACTATAGAGATTGTACCCAAGTGAGAAGTCAGCCCAGTGCTCTAAAAACCCAAAACCCTCTGCACTGCACCACTTTTTTAGCCACGCATTAACCTCCCTAAGCTCCTTCTGCCTCCCTGGGCTAGCACGTGGCACTGGTAGTATCTCAGAAAATACTACCTTGGAGGTCCTTGCTTTAAGCTTATTCCCTAATTCTCTAAAATCATTCTTTAGGACGCTCCATCTTCCACTAACTTTGTCATTGGTACCAATGTGTACCAAGACCGCCGGTTCATTACCAGCCCCTCCCAATAATTTATCCACCCGATCCACAACATGCCGAACCCGAGCACCCGGGAGACAGCAAACTGTTCGATTGCTGGGATCTGGGTGACAAATTACCCTGTCTACCTTCCTAAAAATAGAGTCCCCTACCACCAAAACATGTCTGTTGCTCTGCCTATTCTGCCCTCCCTCTTCTCCAGTAGAGCTGTTCGCCCGGCTGTTAGAGGGAACAGCTCTATCTGGCATTGCCATTCCTGAATGGACATCGCCAACAGTTTCACTCAATCTGGCAAATCTGTTGTTGTTTGCCAACTCAGAACTGGCCTGCCTCCTCCTGTACCCTCTGATTCCCCTTCGAACTGTAACCCAGCTACCTCCCTGGCCATCCTCACTAGCCCCAGCTCCTCCCTCCATACTAGGCCCAGCTAAACTGTGCTCCGTGAGCACCAACTCCCTTTCCAGTGGAGCAATATCACTAAGTGCTGCAATTCTCCTCTCCAGATCTTCAATTTGAGCTTCCAAAGAGGCAACATGCTCACACCTGTCACAGAGGTATGGACCCTGGATCATCTGTTCCAGTAGTGCATACATTTGACAGGATGTACACTGAATAAGGTTGCCACTGGACTGACTCATAATTATTATTATTGTCTACTAAATTTCAGTGGGAAAAATAAAGAATATAATATAATATATTTATATAAAGTTTTCCTCCTTTGCACTATAAATCTGCCCTCCCTTTTCTTTGAAGGCCCTCCTTTTATTTAAACTCCTAGGCTTTTACTAGAATTGCACTTGATACTGAAAATGTTCGCAAGCTCACAAGTTCCCCTTCTCCGGTTTCTATTAACTTCTGCCTTCTCGCCTGGGCACAATTAGTGCACTCTGCAATTTATCAGCCTTTACTTGTAAGGTAAATCCACTTGTAAACAGGCCCCAAACCAGCTCACAAATCCTTTATCCTAGTTTAACAGTCAAGCCACACCCCTCTCACCTGGGCACACTTAGTGCACTCTGCAATTTATCAGCCTTTACTTGTAAGGTAAATCCACTTGTAAACAGGCCCCAAACCAGCTCACAAACCTTTTATACAAGTTTAACAGTCAAGCCACACCCCTCTCACCTGGGCACAATTAGTGCACTCTGCAGTTTATCAGCCTTTACTTTTTAAGGTAAATCCACTTGTAAACAGACCCCAAACCAGCTCACAAACCTTTTATACAAGTTTAACAGTCAAGCCACACCCCTCTCACCTGAGCACAATTAGTGCACACTGCAGTTTATTAGCCTTTACTTTTTAAGGTAAATCCACTTGTAAACAGACCCCAAACCAGCTCACAAACCTTTTATACAAGTTTAACAGTCAAGCCACACCCCTCTCACCTGGGCACAATTAGTGCACTCTGCAGTTTATTAGCCTTTACTTTTTAAGGTAAATCCACTTGTAAACAGAACCCAAACCAGCTCACAAACCTTTTATACAAGTTTAACAGTCAAGCGACACCCCTCTCACCTGGGCACACTTAGTGCACTCTGCAATTTATCAGCCTTTACTTGTAAGGTAAATCCACTTGTAAAAAAACCCCACCTGATCGGAGCCCCGCTGCGTGTCTTATGACTTTTTCTGGAACCAGCATATGCTAATGACGTGAGCTGATCGGAGGCTAATAAGAACAGGTGAGAGGGGGTAATGAGGAAGGAAAAGGGGGAATGAGGAAGGAGGAAGGGGGAAGGAGGGAGGAGGAGGATGGGGAAGAGGAGGAAGGAGGAGGATGTGGAAGAGGAGGGAGGAGGAGGATGGGGAAGAGGAGGGAGGAGGAGGAACACTATCACTGCACCGGAGAACAGTTAAGTGGGACTCTCACTCGAGTATAAGCAGAGGGCGGCTTTTTCAGCATAAAAATGTGCTGAAAAAGTCGGCTTATACTCGAGTATATACAGTAATTGGTGTCTTTAGGCGGTCTTCCGACAGCTTCTGAGTTACAGGCTTGAAAAAAATGGCGGCCGTTAAATCCATAACTTTTTTGAAGCCTGTAACTTGTCAGCTGTTTGGAGCCTCTCTCCCATCAAGCCAGTCGGGGCTCCTTGCAGCCCTGTCAAGCCAGTCACGTACGGGCACCGCAATGAGCGCCTATATATGTGATGTATTGCATTTGAATTCCATACCTTTAAAACCTATGGAGGAAGTTTTTTTTCACTAGCATCTTTAATATACTTACACAGGGAGAAGTCTGTATATTAGGACACAAGTGTACTCTGCTCTCTACATCTCAAAATAAACTACTTCAATACTTAATGATGGCAACAAAGAACCATATTGCCAAACAAGGGAAAACCCATAAATGGTTAAAAACAAACTAAATTATGTACTGATAAACATAAGGCTCTCCCATTTTATAGAAGATTCTAGTCCTTTATTTGTGCAAACATGGAGCCCATGGCTAGATTCACCCCACACTGTTTACTTTTGCTCCTCTGAGCGCCTTTGGCGCTTATTACAAAGACAGGTATATATGTCTATTTTTGTAAAAAATAATTAATTAGTTACTTAATAAATTAATATACTTTACCTATTTGTAATTGATATATCCAGCAATGAATATCCTGAAAAACTCTTTTTATTTTCCTGCAGCATACAATATACAGTTGAACTGTTGCTGCCCTGAGGAGAAAGTGTTATCAATGTGCATTAGAAATATGCTGGGTGCGCGAGGGTAAACCATTGGTTTAGTTGTGTAAAGCACTATTTTAGATTCGTAATGTTATTATTTGTAAGTTAGTGTTGTAAAATGGCATTGTTTGTCTATGTGCTACGCGGTTCACAAGCATTTTCTGTGCTTCCTAAATGTGTATTTTTGTACTTTGTATGTCCCTGGCAAAAGTCGTACGTGCCTGGCGGTGTTTTGCGCATTTCGGGATCATGTAGCCTTGTTTTCATTTTTTTCGGACAACCATTTCTTTTCTCACTTAGCCGATTTTCAAGTTCAGAAACTTCTTAAATTTGACTTTAATTAACGTGCAACCTCACTGGCAGATGTCGTGGCTGTCCCCCCATGCTGTGTGTGATTTCTTTTTTTATGTTTTGTTTGTATTTTGCAGTCTTTTTGTTGTTTTTAGATGTACTCGTCCGTTAACTCGTAATTAAAAGTCGTACGTCCTTGTCAGTGTTTTCTGCGCTTCAGGTAGTGTAGCCTCGTTTTCATTTTTTTCGCCCGCCATTTTTTTTCTCGCTTAGCCGAATTTCAAGTGGCGAAACCCCTTAAATTCGACTTTAATTCGCGTTCAACCTCACCTCCAGACATCCTGGCAGTCCCCTGTGCTGTGTCCCCCCCCGTGCTGGGTCGTATTTTTTTCTAAGTCCCGCTTTTCTGGGTTGTTTTTTACTGCAAGTGAGGCGCAGTAGAGCCTCGACCTCCTCAAATGCGGCCCCTCACTTTGCGAGGGTCTGCATTTGCGGCCGACGTTGGAGCTTCCACCTCCGCAAATGCGGCGACGATTCGCAGTTTGACAGCTATTATATGTGATGCTAAAACAGGAGATTACATTTCCTTTATGGTTTTAATTTCTTACTTTCTTTTTCAATTTCCTTTTTTATCTTTCTCCCCACATTCTTCTCCTGCTTTTTCTTCTTTTCCCTTTACTTTAATTCTTATTTTTAGATACTTATAAAAAAAAATGCTGGGTTTTGTATTAATAACTTTTCATTTTAAACATAGTAAAAAAAGATAAACAATGGGAAAACAAGCAATTTGTTTCTCACAAGAAAATCTATATATTTTCAATAAACTAAAAATATGTTCATTCTGATCTTTACTGTGAAAAAATGGATAATTTAAGTGACACTTGTTCTTTCTCTAGTAATCCTATATTTACAAATAGCCTTTTTAAATACATATATAAAGTGGAAGTAATTTGGGATTTTTATTCTATAAACTGGGAATTACTAAAGACCAACCTAAGTAGTGTTAGCTAAATCTTTTTCTTTTTTTGTGACAACATACACTCTTTTGCACCACACACGTCACATTCCCACCTATAGTACCAGCCTTATTTTTTATTTCATTTTCATTCAAAATCAACAAAGCAAAATTAAATATTGCTTCAGAGTTTGTTTTTAATTTACATAATGTTAATTTTCGGAATAAAATAGGCAAAATTCTAAAAATTGTGACAAAAAAATAGCATCTCATAATAGGTAAAATACTATTTCTGTAAATATACATATACATTAAATAATAGTTTGTATTAGTATATAAATTTTTTTTTAATAAAGGAAACATTTTGAATCCCTTAAATACTGGTGCTCTAAGTGAATGTATTATTAGCCTATATGGGCCTGGTCAAACCTGCTGGTAAGCAATTTACTGTATGCATGACACTCTGTGTGTTCTTTCTGCAATTTCCAATCAGCCTACAGCTTTAGCACATGACCTCTTTTGCTGGCAGACCTCGGTTTTTCCAAAGCATGCTTCCTTTGTGAGCTCTGATAAATGCCTTTATCTTCTTACACAACTCTCATTCTCTTTCTTCTTATGTTAGAACAGGGGTTTAATTACCGTACTGCCTTATTAACACTTTGTGAGCCAACACTGGATGTGCAATGATGAGGTCCCGTATCTGTAATCCTCTTGTAATTGGATTTCCAACCCTTACTGTATTCAATTACAGATTCCTAATTAAAGGAGCAATGTTACAATCACAATAAGTCTCCCTTTCAGTGATGCTGATTAGTTTCGTAGAAGGTGCAGGTCCATGGTTAAATGAGGTTCTGAATGGTGATAATTAGGATGTAATCCAAATGCAATCTGTTGTAAACCAGAGTTGATGAGAAGGGGGTACACTCGCCTGCTAGGCGTGAATAGGTAGAGGGTGTAAGATAATACTATATAGAACTGCAAGAAGATATAGGCCTTTAATCAAAAAGCTATGGAAAACTGCACACCCAAACATTCATTTTCCTATTCTATCACACAATACTTGATCCTTCTTATAACCAGGATTTTCCTTAATTAGTATATGTAAACACATTAAAAACATATAACATTATTATTATTATTAATGTGCCTGGAAAGCAGATTCAGGTTTGTTAGTCCTGTACCAATCAACACCTCACCCACACTCTGCCATAAAGTATGGCTCACCTCTTTTGTTTAATGTCATTAGATAATGATCTCCCCAGTGCACCATAAAAATAATTTCCGACATGCAAGGAGCTCTATGATGGCAGTAACACAGTTGCCCTCTGAAATATGGGACACTGTAGGGGGGAAACAAGTCTTGGTTGTTTAAAAAGATGTGCTTTACCGTTGTCTCTCTAACATAACACTGCAATTCCGTACTGCTGTGCATTTAAAGGGCAATGTTTTTTACAATACATAAGAAAATTAACACTGTAGCAGCATGATACATCTTAGCCTTATTGGTGAATCGAATACAAAAATAAAGTCTCATACTTTCTTATCAAGATTTACTTTCAAAAGAATGATAATAAAAGCACACCGATTTTGCAGTCCAGTGATTTGCAAGGCTACCTGCCCTTCTGTTCCAGTAAGATGTCAGGACAGATCAGCAAAACAATTCCATCCTTGTCTTACTTTAATGTACACTATAGGCTACTCATTTCTCATACAAAAATCCCAATTGCCATGTCTAAAACTTCATGTCTAAATGCATGATAGAATATTTTGAACAGTGGTTCTTTTGGATTTCAGGCATTAGGAAACTGCATTGCATGATAGGAGCTCAGTGTATGTCCAGTTTTACGCCACAAGTGTCACCTAAAGCAGTACAGGACAAGAAATATTTATTTGCATAACAGACAATTTTAACACCAATTAAGTGTTTTTGATTTAAGCTGGTACATGGTGTGGACCCCGACTTATTAAATCATATTAAGATGCAATTGTGACACCCAATTAGCTCATTGACATAAAACTCACACAGGGGATGAACAGAGTGAATTGTTGACTATCACATATGTGCATGCTAGTTCGCTCCTGTTTTACCGGTTGTTATCATGTTGTTTATTACATCCTAAATAATCAATGGGAGTGTTTCAGGAGTATTATTTGTGTTGTGGAAATGAGGGATTTATTCTATGAGGTGTAAAGACTACAGTAATTCCATTTTTATAAAAAAAATCATCGCAAATAATGTCCCATTGTACTGAGAGTTCTTCAGTTTATTAAATAGGTGAGATGTAAATAAATATGGAAAAGCTAGAGGTTGTTTGTCAAGTTAACAATACTGATACCAAAATCTCTTTAAAAAATCAGTCGGAAAAAAACGTAAGAGAAGAGAGGCCAATGTTGTTGCTGGCCACTGTATATCCCCCCTTACCCACTCACTTCCTTTTCTGCGGCGGGTCCCAGACGCCACTTGGCATTATATTGATATTCTGGAGCCCACATCCTGGCTTCAAGCCTCATTTAATCCTCTTGTCCAGCCTCTCGCAGAACAATCACCGATGAGGCTGAATGTTCCTGGCAGCAGATTTAAATCCTAAATCGCAGCTCGCCCTGGGATTTATAGCACAGGTTTTTAATGGAGGGAGAACAAAGAGTTTATGCAGTCAGCCGTGATTAACTTGTGCAGAGCTGTTTGTGTTTGGAGGGGGAGGTTTTTCAGCAATGTCTATGAACTTGCTCTGCTTTGCCCCGCTACTCTCTCAGAAACTTGACGTGTTTGCTAGGAAGCAAAGCAAGCAGAGTCCTCGGGGGATCGGGCCTTGTGGTGCATGCATGGAATGTGGCGGAAACCTTCTTTTTAGATGTGAGACTTTGCTGTCACGCACAAGGCTCACCCAGGGACAATAAGGAGTGAGGGATGGTATACCATGTATGTCATCATCAGAGCATTTTGCTTGGTATCATCCTCACCTAGTCATCTTGCAAAAGTTACATCAGGAAAACAGTGATTGCAGTGGACAATAGTTAAACTATAAATAGGTCTGATGATTGATATAATTTATTGAAACCACACAATTCATAATTCTCTCTTGTTAAATGTTAGAAGAGCTCAACATTGATGTTCTGATAATGAACACAAAAGGTAAGCTGGAACACGTGCACAAGAAGGTGAAGAATATACTTGTTTTTACTACTGTCACTTGGACATGCCTGTGGGACACTGTATGCTGGACTGCTGCTGCCCTGGAAGAAGGTGTGTGGAATGTTCTTCACTGGCTGGTAGATAAAGTGGAGTGGATCCTATGGAGGGCCCTTGTTTGGTTGGCAGACTGTTTGAGGAATGGTATCGCACTACGGTGGTTGCTTTGGGTATTACAAAATATAACCCCTGTGGCCTGGCTTTTTTTCCCAGATATCTTCCTAGGGACTACCTACTTGATATGGGTAGGTGCACAGAAATTAAGCCACATGGCTCTGTTCCTTGTGTGGCTGGTTCTCCTGGGAGCTGTGTCTACAAGCCTTCAGCTGATGGTCAAGGGTCTTATAGGTGTGTCCCTTGCCTGGTTTAAGATACTGCAAAAACTTATTGGTGGCTCCATTCATTGTTTAAAGTTTCTTGTAGGATGGCCACACAGATACAGGAGTACCATGTAAAGGCAACATTACACACTACCTACAGAAATTGCATTCTGGACAAAAGTAATTATACTACAAGCATACTACTGTATCTTTCACAGCATTCTGTATAATCACAACAAATCATTTAGCATAAAAATGAAGAGGGCAGGCAGTCATTTGGTATTTAATGAGGCATAATTATAAGCTGTAAAACAGCAAATTGGAAATATGAGCATTTTCATTCTGTTTTCCTTGTGTCTGTCATTCTCTCCTCTCAATTCCTAGCATCACTCTCTATCTCTCAATGACCAGCACTGTACACTTCTCATATCAATCCCTTTTCCCTACTTAATCCCACTTATCTCCTTAATTATCATCAACTGCACTGATTACCTAGCTATTAAATCTAGCTCACATCCTCACTCACCTCTCAATTCTCCATCCACTCCCATCCTATTTTCCCAATATTCACTTCCTTAATTAACCACCCTTACCACTCAGTTACTTTCTTTCTTTCTTTTAACCCCCATCAATCTCTCAAACCATCATTCCAATAATAACCTCTCAATTAATGCTGTCTCAAGATTTCCTATTCCCATCCTCACAGCTCAGTTCCTCTTCCCTCCACGCCTTTCAAGCCTCACAATTTAAGTTTTAGGTGTTCAGTTCCACCACTCCTCCAAGTTTCTTAAACCCACCACTATATTCTCTCTCTTCTCCATGTAACTTAAGACTCAAGGGTCAATTTACCCTAGACTTAATCAAACCCATGATTCCATTCCATCCTATCAACCACCCAACTCCCTGCTCATTCCTTACAGTCCTATTCTTAATTCACAATCCCCTACTATCCTTTTATTCCCCTTTTCCCCCCTTACCTTTCAATCCTCTCAACTCGCAAACCGCGTTCAACTCTCAATCCCCACACTCCCATCATCCCCTCTCGATTCCCCACTCTCCACATACCCATCTTCACCTTTCAGTGCTTCCACTTACCTCTTAATCCCCACATTCCCATGCCTAACTCCCCTCTCATTCCTCTGAACCCTTTCCTAAACACTCAATCCCATCACTCACTCCTTCTCTGAAGATTCCCACTGCCATCTCTCAATGATTATTGACCCTATCACTCCCTGACATCCCTCTTTTTTCCCCCTTCATTTCTATCTCTTTCCTCAAACAACTCAGCCCCCTTCAACATCTTCCAAAATTAGACAAACTGATTGAATGCTATGCATAATGGTAAAAAAACACACATTAACATGCCATAGAAGGGAGGTATAAAATGCAGGCTGTGTGCATCCTCTCTGCATTCCAATAGACATTGGGACAGATCCAGTGTTGAAGGACATTCTAATACGATGGTAAAAAAATGTAATGATTACACCATAATGAGAGAGGAATATTAAGGACCTGATAATGATAATTGTCTAATTTACACTTGTAATTGCTCGAGGAAGTTTGAGACTTTAAAGAAAATGCTTTTCATAAAAATGATACCTGGGGTGTGAAATTAACATGTAGCAAGTGGGGAGAAATTAGCAGTGCAGAGTTCAGGGTCTGTGCACTAAATTATTGCATTTTTAGTGGGAATGTGTACTCTGAGCCCTTAACATTAAAGGACCACTGTAGTGTAAGAAAAAGGCACCTGGTGTTGAAGTATGTAACTAACTAACATTAGCAGCTGTGTAAGCCATGAACATAAAACATTTTAGTGAAAATCAGAATTTGTGAAAATGTGTTGATGTATAAGATTCTATCTTGTCTTTGTTAGGTCATTTCCTGATAGCTGGAACATGAGGGGATTGTTTTTATCTATAAAGGAGGAGAGTAGCAAGGGAGGAAAGAGGAGGAAGAGATGAGGAAGATTTGTCGGAGCTCAGTGAATTCAACATCTCGGAAAGCTTGCATTAATAGATGCAAACCCTCCAGTAATGCAAAACCTCCCTTTCATCCCCAAGTTATCATAGATGGATTCAGGGTCCAGCAGAGGCACTACATTTAAAAAAAATAAAATAAAACAGACCTTTAGTGCTTTTTCCACTGCACAATTATGCTCTTGGACTTCACATGTTCTTTTTTCATTGCGCAGTAATCCTTTAAACAGCAATAAGAGTCAATCAAAATCAATCCAAATGGTTTATTTCATTAACATTTGCAAAACTAAATTTTTCTTTTACAAGTGAGATGTAAATGCTTATATTCTCTTTTTTATATAAATGGTGCTTACATAAAGTGTCATACAGTATCTGCAGTGTTTTAAAAATTAACTCACTTTTATCAAAGGCCTGATTGCATATTTTCATAACGTAGTGAATGTATCATTTTCATCAGAGCCAGGACTTTTTAGTTCTGCTTACATTATATTTAGTGTGGATTTTATTTAGAAATAAATAATATTCTGTAGCATCCTGACTACAAAAAAGAAGAATAAAAAGACAACACTACTCTCCAAATTATACACCAACAAATTTGATGATTGTTCTGTAGTTTCAGTCTGTGATTAGCTAAAGCACAGGAATTTACACTGCAATGCTCTCATGTCCTCCCAAGCAGAGAAGAGGTTAACTGAGGAAGCAGGTGGTAACAGTGCGCCTCTACCCACCTCCCCTCTATCAAAGGCATACTTAAGGTTCAATCAGAGGCTTAATGGACCCGTGCAAATTATGAGACTAATTAAGTACATGCCGAGCTTGTAAAACAAAACAGCTGTGGTGACGGCGGGGATGAGGGACACCCTCCAAATGGCAGCCTGGTATCAAGGTGGGGTCCCCGAAAACAAAGGCCGTAACCCCTTCCCTGCCTGTTATAAACATACTGCACCTTCTTCTACATAAGGATAAGCAATTGGAGTTTGTCAAATTACATTTATACTTTTTTTAAATAAGATGTTTATTATTAAAAGGCATCAACAATATAGGAAGAATTAAATATTATACTTTACAATGTCTTTTTAGGCTAATTCACACATATCAAGGAACACAACAATTGCTACAAATGTGGGCCCATGTTTTTCATAATTATGAGATCAGTGCCACAAGTGAAGTGGGATAAACAGTGCATCAGTCATTTTCATTGACTCACTTGTGCTAAAATCTGGCCTTCTAGCAGCACTTTATTAGAGACATGACCTTCCCCTGATATATATGTTACATAATACATTTTAGATTGTGTGAATTTAGCAGTATGTGCCACAACATTTCACAGGGAATAGGACAATTGAAACGGGAAGAACAGATATAGAAGAATTTAAGCATATGGTGAAAAGAATTCACAAAATAAGTAAAGAGAGATGGAAAGCCACGGAAAGGGAGGAGAGACAGAAGGAGAGGTAAGAAAAAGAAGTCTGTAATCTCTCTCATTTTCAGGTGCTTGAGTCCTTCAAATCGTCATCATATTCCATACCTTTGCATAACAATTACCATTACCACTGGATCTCCCTCAACTTCTTACATGAAATAAAATGCCATTCACGTAAAATATTACTTCATACTATCACACCAACTAGACGTCACTGCACTCCTCAAACCCATTGGTCAATGCAACTCCCAATATTTCAGTACAGACCCAAGACTCACTATGCCATATTACTCACTCAGCCAGAACTCACTTGCTTCTCCACTGGCATAGACCAGACCATACTCACCTTACCACACTATCTAGATTATAGTAGCCAATATCTATATTGAGCTCACTTGCCCATATGTATTTATACCTACATCACATTAACTCCACCTCCTCTCTATTTTCCTCTGGAACAAATCTCCATGGACCACCCAACCGCAAACCTCAAACTACTTGACCCTAAAAACAAACTTCTCCAACTTACACTGGACCCAAAACTTCACCGTACATCCACTTTTGGAGTCCATTAACCACCTTCCCAGGTATCTGAGCTTTTGTCTTTCCCCATACTATCTATGTATAAAGAAAACCTAATGAGATAAAGTATACATTTGTTCTAACAGTTTGCACTTTGTATACATTTGAACTATAGAGCTGTAATTGATGTGTCCAGTGTTCTAATGAATGCTGGCTGCATACAAGTTATGCACAGAATATATAAAAGTAAATATGCATACACATTTTTTTTACTTGTTTTAGACATGCACATGTACACAAAAGTAAGCTATACATATCTCAGAATCTATATTTCTTTATGGCCACACAACTGGTCTTGTACAGGGTCCAGGACACATAAAATTAACACACACCTGTAACTATGTCATGTAACCAATCACTTGGCCATAAAATCCGTCACAGCCGCCCTGGCACTAAGAAATCATTTAATTAGTGTATTGATTGGCCAGAAATAATAAGACATTACAGATCACCTGGCATTCCTAATAGCTTCTTATCCCCCTTTATTTCCACTGTATGATTAGCTACAGGCCGTTAGCCATGGCTCGCTGCCCCCATTTACACATTCAGTTATATTAGGGTGACTAAAGAGTGCATGGTGTTAACATCTTCATTACCACAGCGGGTCTGCAACATACATTACTGTCTTCCTGCTGAGAAAGTATAGCCCAATTGAATAAGCTACTGCCAATACAATAGACAAAAGGAAATCTGAACAGAAGAAGAACTGAAGGATTAAATATATGGAACAGGTTGGAAAATGGTCAACTGGGAAGGCCAAGTGCCTCTGGAACCATATATATTAAAGGGTGATGTTGAGAAATCTTAGTACACATATCCCATGGGATAATATAGGGATGGAGAGGTACTCCAAAACTTCTCCAGCACTTCACACCTGGCCTCTTGCCTGCCATTATATTTTATATGTATTTACTATAAATATAGGTGAATATGCAAAATTAAACAGGATATAAAGAATTCAAATTATTTTATAACAGGGTTTGCATTTAGAGCAGTAACTGGTGGCCATGTTGTACTTTAAAGAAATCCCAATGTTCTAATGACTTAATGGTTGTACTATGGTGGTAACCTATTCTTGGGTAATGAAAAGCAGCTGGGACAATACCTAGGGCCATATTAAATTCCAAGCCTGTAGCGGCAGCAGTACACAGCAAAGTTACAGAGCTATTAAATTAGCTAAGTCCGTAACAGACATGGCAAACATCCAAACCCTTAAACCATTCTTGCGCAAGGTGGATGTGCGGCCGTGAACATGATCAATTAGTCAAACCCGTAGTTACGGGTTTAGACGGAGCCAATAGTAAAAGAGATTGTCATCATTACGTCACTGAAAAATGGAGGTTAGATTTCAATCCCTTACGGGTTTGAATTACGAGTAGGATCGGACCCTCATTAGAGAAATTATGCAATATTAATAAATCAGTAAATATTATGTTCTAGTCCATGCGAGTTCCATTATATGTATTAACACATTGATTGCTGGGATCGATATAACATGGAAATTAAACATCAAAAAGTATTTTATATTGCAGTTGTGCAAGCTTGAGAATTAATTTTAATATTTAACATCACTTTCCCTTTAATTTAAAATAGAGTAGTGTATTTATATTTGCATTTACAGTGCTACGGATAAGACTTTAACCTCCTTGCGGTTCCTCTCTAGCACCCGTAGGCTTTTTGGCTCCATTTGCAAGTTACGGATTTGAACGCCAGTGAATTCGTAGCAATTTAATAGTGATTTGCAAACGTAACATTTAAGTGCTCGACGGATCAAAGGATTTGCGGCAACGGAGTTCCGATTTCGACAGCTTGTAGGGTTTTTCCGCCTGTAACCCGCAGATTGTTTGCGAGTAGCTGTAAGAGGCCAATGTAATAGCCATAAGTCTTCCGGGCTCTGTTACAGGCTAAGGGTTTTCACGTTGGGGGAATTTAATAGGGCTGAAAGTCTAGATTGCAGTGCTAAATAATTGCTTTCAATTATTACATGGGAAACCAGTTTTACCGGTTGGGTGTTTCTCTCTATTTTTAGTTTATTTATATTCCATATGAATATCAGGGTGATCAATACATACAAGTTAGTATATCTGAGGACTGTAGAGATGTAAATGATCTATCAAACCAGAATGTGAGCAGTGCAAGAGGGATGTCTATTTGAGAGAAAGCAGTGACAAGAGGTTATGATCTAAAGTGGAGGATTTAGAGGAAAGTAGAACAGCCCAAAAAACTATGAGCCTCATTCAATTGAGCAATCGTAAGTTATTGTAGCCTGTGAGGCCATAAGTTCATTTGCTATTCAATTGGCTTATTTTTGCTGGTTTCAACGAGTAACGGTTTGAAATTCTTGTGGTGGTTAAACCCCGAATTTACAGCCTCCGAAGCCATTGATCTTTCACCTCCGCAAGAGTTCTGATCGATAAAATCGCAAATCGCTATTCAATTGCTATAATTCCCCAAGCCCGCAAATGTTTTCACACCCGTAGACAGCACGAGTACTAGAGAGGACACGCAAGGGGGTTTAACCCCTGTCCGTAGCACTGTAAATGACAGAGAAAGCTATGAAAGACATTCAATTTCATTGCACAACAGTCTCAAGCCCGCAAATCGGCAATCAAAAATAATATATTTTTATATGTAATTTCAGAGTTATATAGATCCAGGGAATCAATGAGTTAATTCATATCAGGCCACCCATATGGACTAGAACAGTATTGGCATTCATTTTTATTATTTTTTATTTTGAGGGTTTGCGAGTCCCATCCCCCAAACCTAATTTGACATGTAACCTCCATGTTTTACTGCCGTAATGATGGCGGTCTAATTTTCTATTGGCTGTATCGAAATGGGTGGTTATGGGCATGCTTAATTGATCATGTTCCCGCCCTCAACTGCTATGCACGAGTGCATGGTTTACGGCTTCGGCGTTTGGCCCATAACTTGCAGGCTTTTTCAATTAAATAGCACCGGAATCGTAGACGAACAGGAGCCCGCAGCATGTGTCATATTTTGATGCCTATACTATTATTAATAAGTAATTCATTTCCAAAACAAATTATATAGCCTACTGGGAACAAATCATAATTAATGCAGGAGAATAACACAGTCCTTTGGTTTTCAGTGTCTCCTTGAAGCTGGTTTAAAAATAGAAAACTTCCTATGAAGTAAGGTTATCTGAAAGTAATTGTGATTGAATTAGGATAACTGAAAGAATGAAAATGTATTTAAATCAATCAATATACAATATCACTATGTACAGTGAAGTGTGTGTACTGGCCTGCTAGCAGCCATAACATTAAGTCATATGATGTAAGATAAGCAACTTAAAACAGTAAGGCCCTATTCAATTAAGCAATTATTGGTTACTGGAGCCCGTAATGTCTTTTAGCTACCCGCAAACGATCTGCAGGTTACAGGCTGAAAATCTCGGCGGCTGCCAAAAATCGTAACTCCCAATTCATCTAAGCCTTTAATCTTTCAAGCCTGTAAATGTTATAATCGCAAATTGCTATTCAATTGCTACAATTCCTCAAGACCGCAATTGTTTTCACACCCCTAAATGGTAAATGTCGAAGAAAATTCTACGAGTACCAGATAGGGATACGCAAGGGTGTTAAACACCTGTTCGTAGCACTGTAAATGCAAATAAAAAATCCTTAATGCACTGTAAAAATCTGGGAAAGCGATGAAAGACATTAGAATGAATGTCTCAAGCTTGCAAATCTGTAATCAAAAATATGTATTTTTTAATGTTTCATTTCCGTGCCATATCAATCTCTGGAATCAATGATTTAATACATATTAGGCCACCCACATGGACTAGAACAATATCATCATTCATTTTTATTATTTTGTACATTGTCAGAATGCAAGTCTGATTGTGTATCGGACCTCTATACGCTAATTGATTGACGTATAACCTCCATGTTTTATGTTCTCATTTACTATTGTCTGTTTCTCAGTCGGTAGTAACGGCCTTGCTTAATTGATCATGATCACGCTTTTAAATGCTACATACGACTCCATGGTTTAAGGTTTTCGGCTTTCGGACTGTAAATTGCGTGCTTGTTCAACTGAATCGCTCTTTAAATGTAGCAAATTTCAAGAGTGTAGACATATGACCTGTATAACATAAACTGCAATTGCAATTGAAAAGGGGCCTAAGTATTGTACGTGCTAACTAAGCTTTCTGGTTGTACTATTCAATATGAGTAACATTCTGTCTAAATCAAACATTGCATAATGGGTTTTTAAGACAAAATAGGAATTAATATTTGATGATGGTAGGATGAGGTACAGTATTAAACCTTCTTTACTGCCAAAAATCGAACCACAGGTTACTTGGACCAAGGAGGTCTTACTTCCAAATCAGAGCACTTTAAAAGCAAATAAAAAAGCAAACATGCACTTTTATAAAGAGTGAAAGTGCTGTTAGGTCTTAAAGTTAATAGCACTTAATTCTCCAATACTTTATTTCATGTTCAATACTCATTTGATTATCAATCACGGCAATCAATGTGAAGTCCTACGGGCTTTAACCTCCAAGCTTGTAGGACTTTGAAAATCCAACCTCAATATTTTCAAAGTCCTATGCGCTTGGAGGTTGAAGCTTGTAAAAATTGGAAAAATGGAGGTTGGATTTCAAAGTCCTACGGCCTTCACTTACAAGTTACCGGCTTGTAGGTTAGTCAATGGCGATCTCTGTTTCCATTGGCTGTAACTGCATCAGGAGTTACAGGCTTGAAGTTCAAGCCCCCAAATGCTACTTCCGACGGGAATGGTTTGCAATTTGTGCTATGGGCCCCTATCTTGCGACCACGGCCAGTTGAATAGCAGAGTACAAGTAGGACTACTTGGACATGCAACTCAATTGCAGAAAATTAGCTATCTGCGAGCGAGTTACAGCCCCGAATTGAATGAGGCTCTATATGTCATGTGAGATTTATCTAAAATAAAGAGTGGTTACTTAATTTACAATATGGTAATCTAAGAAAGTGTTGAAAAGTATCATCAAATGTTACATGCCTGGCTGCCTTTTGCTCTTTTCTAATAAGGCCCAATGACTAGAAACATTAGCACCATCAACAACTATCTAATTCAACTCTTAATCAGCATTTATTAAAGTTTCAAGACTGAGAAAGAACTAAATGGAAAACAGAAACAGAAAAGGACAGAATAAAAGGAATAGAAAATGTTAAATGGAACAAGAATTATGTGAAAACAGACTGACAAACCTGGAAGGAATAAGAGACTCTGCAACTCAGGTCAGGATCTACAGAGATTATGCAAACAATTTATCTCATCTGTTTGAAAATTACACATTAGATCTCTGTAAAGTTTAGTATGATAGTTGAATTAGAGAATTGTGTTTACCTCAACACAAGCTTAACCAAACTCATATCTTTCTAAAATCTTGCTAAAATATATGATCATATATCATTAATTATGTTGATTAGACCACTCTTGAGTATAAAATATTTTATCTATAGCAGGCTATGAAAAATAAACATTAAATAAGAAGTCATGCTACATTCTTCAAGACATTGGGTAACCAAACTGATGGTGGCCATGAGCTTCAAAATGATTATCAATGCATAAACTAGTAGCACATAAGTACCATATACTAGATTTTAATGTAAGAAGTGTTCATATATGCTTCAACATAGCATAATATATTTAAAACAGGTAAAGTGCAAGCACATATGTCATTAACCAAGAGCCCAATATTTATATTTATATAAGAGTCTGGGAACAACTACATTCAATATGAGAAAGAGTAAAAAAAAAAGTATATTTTAACAAGAGGGAAGTCAGTTACTAAAAAAACAGTTTCTCTCGAGATCCAGATGAAAAAGCCTCCCACACATGAAATAAAACAATCAACCTTCACAGGTGAACAGTGTTTGTGTAACCATGCACATTTTGCCAGTTGGCAGATGTGCCTAGGCAATAGACCTGATGCACTCTAGTGACAAACTTTTGGGGTTTTGAAAGCTTTTAGCTCATGTATGAAGATTATTTTTAGTTGTTTCTTTCAAATATCTCGCCTGTTACACAGACCAATATGTCAATCTGTACTTCCATGCTAAAATTATTTATAAATTAATAAAATATTCAGTTTCACAATAAAGCACCTGAGATTACATAACCACAAAATGCGTACAACAAATGGACAGAAAGTGAATATAATGTTAAAGTTTAATGATGAAAAGGAATACTGCACACAAAGGTATAAACACACAGTCTAGCGAATGCACATGTCAGGGGAGTAGGTGTCAAATTCTAAATGGTTCAGTGATCTAATAATTCCCTGTACGCTTTCCCTCCTCCCCCACCCCACTTTCCACGATTCAGTAGATAGGAATTGACCTAAGGTTCAGACCTGTCATTAATGGCTCAAGTTATACAAAATGACAGGGTTCTATATGCAAATAAACTCAGAAAGTTGAGATTTTCTCAAAAAGTGTCTTTCTGTTCATAGTTTACACAGCTGTTAGTTTACTATGTACTTAACAAACATTTGAGACTTTTCCTAAAATGTGGTAGTCCTTTACAGATTCAAACTACTTCAAAGATCTGAGCAAGGTGTCAACATAGAGCTGGAAAAATATTAACATGGTCTTTTTTACTTTTTATTGCAAAAAATAGTTTCACAGGGGGTACAAGATATGAGTTGCAAAAAATACACCGAAAAATAAGCAAACTAAAACACATTTAAAATTCATAAGTAAAGTTTGATTTGAGAATAACAAAAAAGCGCTATGGTATGCAGTATATAAGCACACTCTTGGTCTAGAGTCTACAGCGATACGTTGTTGAGCCCTGTTATAAACCCACAAAAAAACAAACTCTAGTTCTGTACTCCAATGAAACTGTATAGACGTTATTGATAGATTCCGCTGAATGTCATATATCTTTGATTCTAGAACACTTTTTCGATTTAAGAACAGTCTGATAACTCTATTAATTTTACTCGATTTCCAAGCACAATAGTCTGCTGTCACCTAATTGCACACAGCTAAAACTGAGGTTACCGTTAGGGCGTCCTCTCCGCAGCTGTCCCATGACACTAATACAAAGAGCTGCATCTTCATTAATTCGCTTCTGTGCGCAAGCCTGTATGGAGACATTTAGCCAAACAAAACGTACATTTGAAGAGGAAGCGGAGGTCAGCTCCGACCTCCAATTCCTTTCTGCCTAATTGCTTCGCTGTCGTTGTTTGGGTGGTAATTGCAACTTAATTATCTGAGAAATAAACATATTTGAATTGAGGAGACAAAGCAGTAATCTTTCTGGGGGTAAAACTAATTTCCGTCAACCTCCAGATTGCCCTCCCTTTTCTCATTTGTCTCCCCATTCCGTTGGCACAAATTTTGCCTCATTTGTGCATCATGCTAGTCATATTTAACTCTTTGCATCATGTTTCTAGTAGAAGAAAATGTTTCGTTGATGCTACGTACAAACTAATACTTGGCTTGCTTTCTCTTGCACAGTGAATATTGACTGAATAAATGATTTTTGTTTGCTTTTCCCAACAGCTACCACAATCATTCACAACAAGCTAAATATAAAATTGGCAAAGACTATAGATAGGCCTAATGTGTGTGTGCGGCCTCTCATGGAGGTAAGACAATGGTATACATTCTGAGGTAATATTTTGTGGCTTGGCTCCAAATCACTGCCTTGAGGAATAATCTCATTATTATACAGAAAACAGGTCAATGGCTGGCATATTAAAGTAAATGGTATGTATGGCTGAGTGAGTAATATTTTTTTTGAGAAAATAGGCTGTTAGGTAGGATATTTCCAGCTGTACTCTAAAACAGTGGTTCTTAACAGCCTGTCCGGGGACCGCTGACAGTCCTTGAGAATTTTTCTCCTGGTCCTCGTGGGTGAGAAGAATCTAAACTTTAAACATACCACTACTATTAGTCACTGTTATACATAGATTATTGAGGGATTTATCTGCAGTTAAAATGTATTATATTTCAGAGGTTCACAACAGCCAGTCCTAAGACTGGTGCCGGTCCCTGAAACCTTATGTGCTGTCCTTCAGGGATGAGAAAGGGCTAACACTGTATAACGTATTTATCGGCATATAACACGCACCGGCGTATAACACGCACCTCATTTTAAGAAGGGAATTTCAGGGAAAAATGTTAAATAAAGAACTTTGAAGCAAAATCCTCAACCTCCCTCCTCATCCTCAACCCCCTCCTCAACCTCCCTCCTCAACCCCCTCCTCAAACCCCCCATCCTCCACCCCCCATCCTCATCCTCCTTTCTCAACCCCCCTCCTCAACCTCAACCCCCCTCCTCAACTTCCCTCCTCATCCTCAACCCCCCACCTCATCCTCAACCCCCCTGCTCATCCTCAACCTCCCTCCTCATCCTCAACCCCCTCCTCATCCTCAACCCCCTACTCATCCTCAACCCCCTCCTCAACCTCCCTATCCTCAACCCCCTCCTCAACCTCAACCCCCCTATCCTCAACCCCCCTCCTCAACCTCAACCCCCCTCCTCAACCTCCCTCCTCATTCTAAACCCCCCTCCACATTCTAACCCCCCCTCCGCATTCTAACCCCCCTCCTCATTCTAAACCCCCCCCTCAACCTAAACCCCCGCTCCTCCTCAACCTAAACCCCCCTTACTTACCTGCTTCTGCTCCGGCCTCCGCTCCTTGACCCGGTGACTTCACATGTGCACCAGCGCGCCACGTCATTAGCATATACCGGGTGCCACCCGGTATATGCTAATGACGTGGTGCGCTGGCGCACACGTGACGTCACCGGGTCAAGGAGCGGAGGCCGGAGCTGAAGCAGGTAAGTGAGGGGGAGGTATTTAGGGGGGTTTAGGTTGAAGAGGGGGGTTTAGGTTGAGGAGGAGGGGTATTTAGGTTGAGGAGGGGGGGTTAGAATGCGGAGGGGGTTTAGAGTGAGGAGGAAGGTTGAGGATGAGGAGGGGGGAGGGAATATCGGCATATAACACGCACCTATCATTTGCCCCCTATTTTCAGGGAGAAAAAGTGCGTGTTATACGCCGATAAATACGGTACATACTATCACCGTTAGTCACAGTTATAAGAAATTAACATGTACTATATTGAAATCAGGCCAAAGCTATCATGTTCTGGATCTCACATGAGCACTGGATGGTGACTAGCTAGTCCTCAGACCCCCCCAAAAAATCAGAATCAAACATCTATTTAAATCAGTGCAAAACTAAGTAGTGTTACATATAGTATCACTCAATTCAAAATTTTCGTACTCTCAAGGCTGTCTCAAGGTGTTTCTAATAGGATGATCAAGATTGCAGTGGGTCATGGAGGACCATAAAAAGTTTGCTATGGTTATAGTAAATTGCTTAACAATTATAAGGATCTATGTTATATTGCCCCTTCTGGATTATTAGTATTATTATTATAGTTTATTTATAAAGGGCATAGGTTCAGACAGTGATAAATACAGATTAACATTTAGCAAAGGAAGGAGGGCCCTGTCTTTGAGCTAGGAATCCAATGTTCATGGTGAAGTCCCAAAGAACTTAGGATAGAAACTCGCAGACTTACAATCTAAGGTATAGTGAGTGGTAAAAGAGGGAGAGAACGTGATAAGTGTGTTAGGGTGGAAGGTGATACGCTTCTTTAAAGAGACGCGTTTTCAGTGAGGTTTTAAATGTTTTGAGGCAAGGGGATAATCTGGTGGAGCGAGGCAAGGAGTTCCAGAGACTAAGGACAGCACGAGAAAAGTCCTGGAGGCGAGAGTAAGAGGAGGTGACAAGAGTTCACTACCTTGGAACACTACCTTGTCATTCTGGAGGGGCTTTTGTACCGCAATGAAGCTGTGAGCTATACCATGTATGGTCACCCAAGATGGGCAGGTCATAGCAGAGAGATCAGACAAATTGCTGTCCATCAAAGAAGGAACTGGCAGCCCACTCTAGTATCTTTGACATGAAAAACATATGGATTGGCACACCTGGACAAAAGTTGTGTCTGGTATGCTAAGGTCCATAGGGGCATGGAGAGTCAGACAAGACTGAATGACTAAACAACAACATGTTATATTGCAATATAACACATACACTTATAAACAGAACAGTGTAGCATGTAGTACTCCAGTACTACTTGTTTGCATATATATTTTTTTGGGGACTCCCAGTTGTTCTACAGACCATCTGAATATGGCATTTGTTATTTAGTTTGGAATTATTTTCAAAAAATGGTGTAGGACTGTGGCATTAGCTGGTACTGTATAAATAAAGGAAATAACACTGAGATTATGACAGAAGACCAGACAGATTTGTCTCTCCCCTCTGTCTGACATTTTCCAATCTGCTGTAAAACTTTCATCCTGGCAGATTCTTGGCCTTGTTTAATAGTAAAGTCTGTCCCAAGAATTATTTAACCCTATATGCTTAGTGTCTACTACCTCTGAGAGTATATCTCCTAATAAACAACACTTTGTTTTCTAATAATATTTTTTTTCTGAATAATCAGTATTCAAAGCATGCCCCCTTGTTCTAGTATATTTTCCCCCCACAGAAATATGCATTTTTCGCCTGTATTTTGTATCATATTCTCTGTAGAGAATATGGTTCTTTTTTACTGCTGTGTTATCAAGATCTGAAACTAGTAGCAGGTCATTATTATAGTCCTGTCACTGTGCCATGGAGTGATGTCAGACACAGGCTGTCACTGAGCAGTGAGAAGGACGCTCTGTCCCTTTAGAGTTCATGTCACGGTGTCACCTAGAACTGGCAACTGCAGGTTTCATAAGACATGGGTGTCTCTGGTTCAGCTTCTTCTTTCCATTTGGACAGGGCACAGATTCAGCCATTATTGTGAATGCACACAGCGTGCTCTCCCCTGAGTAACATTTCTGTGCCAAAATGCAGTCTCTGCTCTTGCTCGCCCAGAATTAACGGCTCTGCCACTTGTATGTTTTGCAGACTTCCCATCTGCCCGTAGAACACTGGGAAACAATAACTAAACATCCCCACCGTGTGGGCACCATTTGGAAAGGAACACAGCTCAGAGCCCACTCTTAATCTTCCCCCTCTCCAGAAAGAGAGCAGCAGCTACACAGGCACAGCAGGAGAATGTAGGGTGATGCGCTGCAGGAGGAACAGGCCTCACAACATCTTAGTACAGCAATGATCAGAGTGGGAGAGGCATAGAAAAACAAGCAAAAACTGAGAATGGAGAAAATCTTTACAAAATATACTTAAAAGACTTCACTGGTTGGTGAACATGCAAGTCTGGCATGCAAGCATATTCTATGGGCTATATCACTAAGAAAAAAGTTACTTACTATGTTGTTTTTTTGTATTGTTCAGTTGTGTCCGACTCCCCAGGAACTCAGGGACTGTAACACACCATTCTAATCCAATTGGTATTCATGGCAGAGATACTGGAGTGGGCTGCCAGTTCCTTCTCCAGTGTGCCACAGTATACAGCTCCTGGTATTCCAAGGTGGTCTCCCATCCAAGTACTGACCCGGGCCAACCCTGCATGGCTTCATGATGCTGTGACCTCTTGGTTCCCTGACTTGGAATCAAATCCAGGTTGCAGTAGTGAAAGCACCAAATCCTAACCACTGGACCACCAGGGAACCCTGTCTTACTATACACCTATGTTATTTTATTTCAAGTCGGAGTAGTCCTTTTTAAATGCTAAATGCATGGTGTTGCACTTAGGGTAAAACAAATAAAAAGGTACAATATATACTTAAAGGGATCCTGTCACCCAAAGATCAGGTCGTTTTTTAGGTTATTCTTAAAGAGTATGAAACACTGGTTATATGTTGTGTTATCCATTTTTTTTGTAAAGTGAATACATCCTGGGAAATATATGTTGTTGCTAAATTTATATGCTAATGAGCAGCTCATACATATTAATTTACTGCTTCAATGTGTTAATTAGGATAACAGCTTACTTGCCTCTAGCGGCCAAAATAAAGAGCTGCAATGTTATCTGGCAGTTAGACCCTTCTGCCTCCCTTATCAAGCACTCCAAGCCGCACATTAGCATACTGAACTGCACATTAGCATACAGGAACTGGAAAATCAATTCTTAAGATTTCAGAAATTATTTTTCTGCAGAGAAAAACTGCTAGTACAATATATAGCCAGTTATAATTGCTATTTAAAATTAAATCAACTTCCTATTGGGGTGATAGAGTCCTAATTTCATACTGCCAAAAGAAGAGGAAAGGGAGTTATTATATTGAACAATTTCAAAGTAAGCAAACAATGCCAACTAAGCTGCAGGAAAAGTAAGTAGGGTGCTTGGATGTACTACCAAGAAGTAGTCTGTGTCTAAACATTATATTTTGCCCAAGGAGAAGTCTGTGGCTAATCATTATGTTAGAGGTAATTGAGTTAACCCTTATCCGTACATACCAACTGGGCCTTGCTTAGGTCGTGTTTCCTCAGACCCCTTACAGGCCACGTTTTAGGAATATCCACAAATATTGAACGACGCGGAGGCTGCACAGGCTCCCTGGGTCAGCCTGTAGCGTCACGTGACCCAGCGGAGCCTGTGAGGCTATTAGCCAATCAGGAGCGTCGGGGGGCGTGTCGGAAGCCCGTTTCGCGCCATTGAACACAGCAGCGCGGTCTCCGGACTGGAATGGACGGAGGTCTGAGGTCCTGCATCTAAAAGCACAGTAGGAAGGTTTTAATACTGAGAATTTCACCCCAGCTTACCAGCAAATAAGGGGATATCACTGTTGAGGCTATCTTTGTTCGTTTTTGTGTTTCTTCCTCCTTTTTTTGTGTGTGTGTGTCCTTGTCTCACTGTGAGTGTGCTGTGTCTGTGTGTGTTCCTGTGTCTGTGTGTGCCTGTGTTTCTGCTTGTTGTTCCCCCTGTTTGTCCCCCTGTTAGTATTTAATATGGATCCAGAAGGCTTAGAGGCCTTACTGCCTGAGGTTAGGACCCGTGCCTTAAGCCAAGGGGTCAGGTGGGTGCAGGACAGGCTGGGACCTCCCATGCCTTCTGCGCTTGGAGCTCAGCACATTGTACAGGAACAGCCTGCGGTGGCTGGTGTCCTAGCCAATTCTGATGGCTCCAGGGAAATTTTTTCCCATCCCACCACTGTAGGGCTGCCAGACCCCCATCCATCGGGTAGCAGAGACACTAGAGATGGGGGGGTTACAGGTCAGGGCGCCCGGGACCCCATACCCCCCAGGCAGGCGAGCGCCAGGATCACGGGCGGTGGGGGTGAGGGCCTAGCACTCCGGCCACCACCTGCCAACTTGCCTAAAGGTCCTAGGCCGCGACAAAGGTCGCAAAACACCCCTCTAACACCCCGTAAGGGGGGTGCAGGGGGTAAGAGAAAAGCCGGGAGTCCTAAAAAGGCTCCTACAGGCCCTCACGGTGCCAAGCAGATGGTCCCTGGGGTTTCCCTCATTAACAGTGCTTCTGGTACTTTACAGGGACGCCCAACTGGCAGTGAGAGGAGCATGGCGACGACGAGAGAAAGAAGAGACGGGGTGATCAGAGAGATGAATAGCCAAGACAGCATGGTCATGATTGATGACATGCCTGTGACAGCGGCAGTGGCGAGGCTAGGACGCCCCACTCGAGCTAAGAAGGCTACGAGCAGGTACAGTCCGCTGCTATTTACGCACACACCGCTAAGGCGTAGCAGAGTAGAGACTGAGGGCGATACGGTTAGGCCACAGCGCAAAGGGTCTAAGACTGATCAACAGCTGGATATTCCAACGCCCGAGGAAGTCTCAGGGGAACCCCTACAGGGGGCGGCGGAGGCAGTGCTAGCCTACTCCAGCCGCGCAAGCTTAGCTGACCAGGACCCTTCCTCAGACGAGGAAAGGGCGGTATGGGCGCGGGCATGCAGGTCGCGGAGAGCTAGTGACTGTTCTTCTTGTACCCACAGATCCAGAAGGAGACCTTGGTCAAGAAGCAGAAGATCTTGTCGGTGCAGCTGTGCTTGCACTGGATCTGAGAGGAGGAGCCCGCGGAGGGCCAGACGGTCAGAGTCCCCGGAGCGTCAGGAGAGACGCGGGGATACTCCGTTGGCCGTATCTACTCCAAAGCTTCCAGAAGCAGGTGAGCGCTCAGAATTGAGCTGCGCATCAGACAAGGGTGGTTTTATTGGGTCATTAAAGACTCTATTAGCTGCGCATAACATTGCGGTTAGCGAACACGAAATGGGAGCTTGGATAGGGGGGCTAGCAAAGGGTGCATGGTCCCAGCCAGCAGCAGTAGTGGCGCCAGCGAGCGCGAGCGAGGCGCTAGCTAGCTTGCGCGCGCCCGAGCCGGTAGTCAACGCAATTGCAGCAGTTGGGAATAACACTGTGGGAGTTACCGACGCAGCCATGAGACCTATAGTCCTATGCTCGTTGGATAATTTAGGTGCACACCTTACACAGGATGTAAAAGAAAAGATCTGGAGGAGGGAATTTATAGAGTTGTTTTCCCTTCTCCCTATGTCTCGGCAAACAGACCTGGCCGAGAGGGGCCCCAGGGAGGGGAAATCCTTTGCTAGGCTACCCAGGACGTTTGATACCTGGCTGCAAGCATTTTCTATTTGGGCTTGCGTACTGTGTGAGCGGCACCCTGAACAGAGTTCGGGATTGTTCGTTTACATAGACGAAATTCGGAATGCTCACAAGGTTTATGGGGGTACGGCCTGGTGGCGGTACGATGAGGAATTCCGGCAATACTTGGCCTCAAGGCCAAGTATGGCGTGGAGTGACAAAGCGGTGGCGTATTGGCTAAACATCATGACACCCATGAGAGTCACAACGCCCTTTCGGAGCGGGGCCGGTGGAGCTAAGGGCCCCACCCACGCCTCAGGAGCAGGTCTTAAGACCTGTTTTTCGTACAACGAGGGGGTCTGCAGATGGGCACCTAACTGCAGGTTTAAGCATGCATGCTCAAATTGCGGAGGTGAACACCCCCTGTCTAGATGCGGTAGACCCAAAGAGGGAGGCAGGGGCGAACCTCCCGCAAAGGGGCAGGACGCCCATACGCCTCCCCTCCATGCTGCATTGGCTAAAGCGCTACGGTAAATTGGCAGGCACCGCCGAAGCGGCGCGCCTGTTGGAGGACGGGTTCCGAGAAGGATTCCGGATTCCATGCGGGGTCGACATTCAAGGTTTTCTTGTCCCAAACCTGAAGTCGGCTAGGGATTTCCCAGGGGTAGCTAAAGCTAAGGTGCTTAATGAGGTAAAATTGGGGAGGATGGCTGGGCCATTTGCGGCCCCGCCCATCCAGGGATTAGTAGTGTCTCCACTTGGGGTGGTCCCCAAGAAGGAGAAGGGTAAATTTAGATTGATCCAGCATCTCTCCTACCCCAGAGGTCGTTTGGTAAACGATGGCATATCAAAAGACCAGGCTACTGTGTCTTACGAGTCATTTGACCGGGCGGTCGACCTGGTGAGGAGGGAGGGCCAGGGGGCCCTTATGGCGAAAGTGGACATCGAGGCAGCATTCAGATTGCTCCCCGTACACCCGTCAAGCCATCGGTTGCTGGGGTGCTTCGCAGACGGAAGTTACTTCGTCGACTTATGTTTACCCATGGGATGCTCGATATCCTGTGCTTACTTCGAGGCCTTCAGCAAATTTTTACAATGGGTTGTGAGCATCGAGGCGGGGTACAAGAGTGTTACCCATTACCTGGATGACTTCCTTTTTGTTGGCCCAGCGAGAAACGACGCTTGCCGTTTCATGCTGGAGGTGTTCAGATTTCGGGGTACCACTGGCCCATGACAAGACGGAGGGCCCTACGGAACAATTGACTTTTCTAGGGATTCGGATCGACTCCTGCAAAATGGAGTGCAGTCTTCCCTTAGAGAAGGTGGAGGACATGCAAGCCGAGATTACGGCGCTACGGGGCGCACGGAGGGTGACCCTGCGGCGGCTGCAATCAATATTGGGGAAGTTGAATTTCGCATGCAGAATTATCCCCATGGGGCGGATATTCTGTAGACGGATGTCGCTGGCTACGGTAGGGATTGCGAAGCCGCATCATTTCCTAACAGTCTCTAGGGCCATGCGTGACGATGCAAGGGTATGGGCGATGTTCCTTGCAGATTTTAACGGGCGGGTGGTCCTTCAAAAGGAGGGCACCACCAGCGCAGAGCTAGATCTTCACACCGATGGTTCTGGACCGATCGGTTGTGGGGCGTATCTCCAAGGGAGATGGTGCGCTGCGGCATGGCCGGAGGAATGGGAAGAGGCGGGTTTACTGCTGAACCCTACATTCCTGGAGCTGTTTCCTATGGTGGTAGCAGTGCACTTATGGGGTCCTTGTTTCAGGGACAGGCGAGTCATTTTCCATTCGGGAAATAAGGGGTTGGTTGAAGCCGTGAACAACATCACGGCGGCATCCGTACCAGTGATTAGATTGCTCCGGCATCTTGTGCTATGTTGCCTTCGCTTGAACATATGGTTTCAAGCAAGACACGTGACAAATGTGGACAACGGAATTGCTTACGCCCTCTCTCGGTTTCAGGAGGATCGCTTCAGGGTGCTGGCCCCTCGTGCGAACGCCCTGGGGGAGCACATCCCCGAGGAGCTCTGGGAGATTGGAGCTGTCAGGTAACGAGACTCGTGAGACAGTCTGTTGCCCCAGCGACGTGGAACGCTTATAGACGCGTGTGGGCAAAATGGGATAGTCTAGTGGCACTGGCAGGTGGTGCCACGACGGAGGACAAGAGCGTAGGGATCCTGCTTTGGTACCTGCTGCGGTGCGCCGAGCAAGGCGAATCAAAACCCGTAGTAGGGAGACAGGTCACGGCACTTGCTTTTATGTTTAAGCTTGCTGGGCAGAGGGACCTTACAAAGGAGTTTCTAGTGCGCAAGGTGGTGCGCGGAATGTTCAGCGGTGCGCAAAGGCCAGATAGTAGGCGGCCAATAACATTTGCGCTGTTGCTGAGATTGGCTCAGGAGTTGGTGGTGGTTTGCAGGGACCCCTTTGAATCTCTACTTTTCCGAACGGCTTTTTCCCTGGTGTTCTTCGGAGCATTTAGGATAGGTGAGTTAGTCGCGAACAGTAGACACGGTTCGGGGGGTCTGCAATTGGTGGATACCTGCCTCAGGGAAGGTACGGTGGTATTGTGGTTGCGGAGGTCAAAGACCGACCAAGTGGGTAAAGGAAGAGAAGTGGTTCTGCATCAGGTTGGCACGGAGTGTTGCCCATATGCATGTGTAGTGGAGTACCTTAAGCAGCGACCGGTTGGACGGTGTTCGCTGCTGGTACACGCCGATGGAACGGCACTGTCTACGTATCAATTTAAAAGAGTTTTAAAAAGCGCACTGCATTGGCTCGGTTTTAAGCAGTCTGACTTCGGGACACACTCCTTTCGGATTGGAGCTGCCACTGATGCGGCTAGGTTGGGGTTGCCCGACGCGACAGTGAAGCGCATCGGGAGGTGGGACTCACCGTTTTCGTTCCTATGTACGGCCAAATGCAGTGGTTTAATGGTGTTGCTTTCTACTTTCAGGGGAACAGAAGCAACTATGGATTGTGGGCCATTCATACGTGTACTGGGCCCATAGGTTAGCCGCAGTTACCGAAGAAAAGGCACAACTGGGCTTTCCTGTTACGGACTTACGCGTAAGGTGGTGTGGCATTCGGGGACTGCGATGGGCGCAGCTCGACGGTCTCTTGGAAACGTACGCGCAGCGTTACGGTCAGCCCAGTGTTATAATTCTTCATGCCGGCGGGAACGATTTGGGGACAGTTCCCATGAGACGAATGCTAAAGGTGATGAGACGAGACATCGAGAAATGGGTGAAGAAGTTCCCTGGCACGTTCCTTATCTGGTCTGAGATGATTAAGAGAAGATCATGGCGTAATGCGCGCGACCCAGTATGCTTAGATAAGGCTAGACAGAAGATTAACCAGCAGATTGCGAGCTTTGTGAGAAAACAAGGTTTCACTGCCATCCGGTATAAAGATTTCGAACCGGTCGGCGCAGATGATTTTTTCGCAAAGGATAAGGTTCATCTTACGGAAATAGGGTATGAGTTGATGATGTTGGAGTTTAGGGAGAGTGTTTTGCGGGCCTTGGCTTTTATGTCTAGCAGGGGGGGATCGCAGCCTCTGGAGGCGTCCCTCGCATGCTCCGTGGCGGGAGGTGAGTTGCCCGGCCCACTGGCCTAAGGGGGCGATGGCTCCACCTCACAGGGCGTGCTTAAAGATAAGCATTGGGGCTTTGGGCAGGGCTCAAAGCGTGAGGTCACTGTTCATTGGCCGGGCTCCTCCCCCGGAAGGAAAGGACTAAATTAGTCATTTAAATAAGTTACGGTTGTTGTTACATTGTTTCAAAATAAAGCTGTGGCCCGTTGTTTCTCCCAACTCAAGTTGTCGTGTCAGTTATTCCATCAACTAGCCTTAATGGATCATGCATGGGTCAAGGTGAGACAATGATTTGTGTTACTCTTCCAGGGCCCCATTCAGCTGTAGTTGTTAAATGTTTTGAATATTGTTTGATATTTTTCTAAATTAGTTTAAAACTGTCAGAATTCAAAGATACATTTTATGCAAATGCATGCATTACCACATCATAATGAACTGACTAAATTGCAAAAAAACAGTTTGGTGAAAACATGATAACGAACATAATTTGCTTGAAAGCTCATATTGCACACAATGTATAACTTTTCCTAAGAAATATACTTTGCATACTGTATATTTAGATCAACGTTAATGAGAATCTAGAGTCTAGGTCAGAGGCAGCAACCTAAGGCACTAATGTTGTATGTAGCAAACAAAAGGACTTTAAGTGCCACTCAGGTGAAGAGCAGGACCTGCTAAGTGCAGATGTGGAGATGGGTTTAAACCGATAAAATCAAGAGGATTTGATGAAATGAGGATGTGATGTTGGTGATGTGATGAGAGAAAGAAGAGTTATCAGTATGTCATAGGAAGAAATTAAAGAAATAATAGAGGTGACCAAGTAAGTGATTTGTTCTGATAATGTGGTGGTGGAAATAATCTAATAATAATAATAATAATAAAAATAAAATCTCTTTACAGCACCTAGTACTTTAAGAAATGATGTTGCACTTCTCCACTTCTAAAAAAATGGCAATCCCTGGTCTATGTAAAGTGAGAATATAATATTACATTTATGCAAAAAATAGACATCAAATGTTTTATTGTAAATTACTGTTGAAATCTTTGACTGCTTCCAAACATTAAAGAGCATGTTTGAGTATCAAAGGCTGTTAATTATTGATTATTTAAATAAAAAGGGTTATTTGGGGCCACTGCAAGCTTTAAATGTAAAGTTTGTAATTGAAAATAACTTCTTATCAGAGCCCTCTAGGAGAGATAAAACATGCCAGTGGCAGCCATTTTAAATGCAAAAGGCATGCAAAGGTGTACAAATCATATGAGCACTGGATAAACTTGGATGTCATAAATTCAAAAGACAAAGATGGCTATAATTGAGCAAAATTGATTTTCATTAAGCTCTCAAATTGGACATCTTTATCGATACCAACACAAGATGCTTCACTGAGTATTGAACAGGGTCAAAGAAAGGTAAAGGGTCTGATGAGAAATGATTGAAGTGAGAATAAGAGAGGAAAATACAAAAATAAATGTGAAAAGAAGATGTAATATTGGAGAAGAAAAATAAATGGAGAGACCTAGAGTGTAGAGAGTAAAAAGAATAAGTCTATGGAGAAGGGAAGATTGGAGAGATGTATAAGGAAGCAGCAGGAGAGCGAGAGAGGCAGTGAGAGGGAGCCATTCACTTGTGACAGGAAAATGAACATTAAATATTGTGAGACATGAGGACGTGACGTTTGATGTGTTGGCAGGTTGTGATACCTTTGATATGAGTGTCATACAAACTGAAGATGCATTTTGTTCTGTAAGTACAGAGGAGTACTGACTGCTCTCCTCTCAGATAATGGCAGCTATAGACATTGACCTTTATCTTATAAAATAGGAGTCCAGGTAAATCGGCTTACAAATCAGTATATTCATATTATATTATATATACACATCATTAGTTATGGTCAGTGGTCTGGAAAATGCACAGGAACAGGGAAGGAAATAATGAAGCAGAGCTATATATATATATATATTTTTTTTTTTTTTTTTTAATTTTTTATTTATATATATTTATTATACCTTGCTCAAATGTGTTACATACAGCCAGGATTTAGCAGCGGGAATGCTTTTAATGAATAATTTGGGGGGGACTATCTTCTGATCCCCTTGAGAAATGCATGGACACTCAAAGCTGCATTTGTTTTTCTTTGGGAAACATATAACATTATATGTTCACCAATAGTTTAATGTAATTCTGCAGCTTGTAAGAAATACCGTAATTACAATCTGAGTTACATAAAGCTATATACAATGATCTAACTAATGAGCCATGTCAGCTAGAATATTTATAGACAGGAAAAGATGCATTCAGGTTTATACGTAATGATTGCACCCTTCAAAATATTTATGAAGCAGACTTAGGCCCCCATTCAATTGAGAAATTGTAGCATATGGGAGCCCATAATGTAGGCCGTAAACTAATTTGCTATTTAATTGTCGTCTTTTTGCAAGATGCAAACGGTCTACCGCCTGAAAAACCCTACGGCTGTTACAACCGTAACTTACACCCCATCTAAGCCTTTAATCTTTCACGTCCGCAAGAGTCACGATCGCTAAAATCGCAAATAGCTATTCAATTGCTACAATTCCTCAAGCCCGCAAATGTTTTTACACCCGTAAACAGCGAATGTAGAAGAAAATACAACTTTTCGTCGGTGATCGCAGCCATTGACATAAGCGCCTTTTATGCTCATGTGTAGGCTGTTTTAAAGTCTTCGGGGCTCATTGCAGCCCCTGTTATTTGTAAAGTCTTGCAAGCGAGCCTTCCAGGCTCATTGCAGCCTAAATGTGTGTGTTATTTTTATTTTTTTTATTATTTGTCAGTTTTTGGTGCTCATTGGCAAGGGTGTAATTGTTAACATTGAGTGATGACAACTTGCAGTACGACAACTATTATATGTGATGATACTAGCCAATAAAATATGAAGGCTGGCAATGCTGTTTGCCACACAATGCAAAGCCCTTCTCCCTCTAATTTGTGGGCCTCTTCCGCTGAGCGCCTTTGGCGCTCATTGTTCATGCGCAAGCCCGTAACTTTTAACATTGCGTGACCAAACTTTGCAATTACCACAACTATATATGTGATAAGTGAATCATGTGGCCTGTAGATAGTTGTGAGGAGAACATAAATAATCAAAGTTCTGTAGGTGCTCATAAGTATTTATGTTACTGTTAAGGGTTACATCCTGAACTATTACTCCAATACACTACTGAATTCTGTACTAAAAAAATTATCATTGGACATAGTATCACTGAAGGCTCTCCTAGGCACCTGTCTACTCTGCCTATTGGTAAATCCAGCCATTATAACATGGCTATTCACACAAGTGTCCCTTGGGGAGAAGCACTTGCCTATGGAGTGGACAAATTCTAAGAGTGTCAGCTCCAGAATCTACCAACACCTCATACATATGGTGTTTGGTGCAGTTGGAGGCTCAGGTTCCTGGAGGAATTAGAATATATAACTTTAAATAACTTGACTTACTAAATAAGCTAAAAAAATATTTTTTAAAAAGCGAAAAATGTAATATTTTTTATTCGCTTTCACAACAATGAGGGGCTTTGTAGACTGATAAGATTTTCATAACTTAATTTGAAAGCACCGTCAATATGGATAACCACTACAGCACATCCAGCAGCAGCATAATCAGATATAAGTTACAAATTGGAAGTAAAAATATATTTTTTTCACATTCTAAAATGTTTTGCTAGTTATCAAAAGAGCATATAATAAATGTAAGTACCACAAATGTCTCTGCAATATAAAGTTTAAAAAATAAATGTATGTCCTGCCTACTGACTGTTAAGGGACCTTTTGACTGCCCATTTGATTTTGATTACTTTTTATTTTATTGAACTATTTATTTGCACTTCCTTCAAATACTTATGTTGATTTCTATGTATTTATTAATTACCCCACAATATTTATTGTGGCATTTGATCTTTGCGTATATAAGAGCAATATGTTTAGCTCAGTTTCTACTAAAGGGCCACTACAATGGAATTACATTTGTTTAGGTACAGATTAACAAGCCTAAATAATTTCTGACTGGTGTAGTTTGGGCAACAAAAGCCATTGCAGGGAGGGGGCAGATAAACAATGTTATCAAAGAGCCATATCAGGACAGTTCCCCAGGGCATATCTTCTCCCTCTTCCTGGACATACGATAGGGGGTGGAGGGCAGCATATCCACTGAAGTATAAAACATAAACTTCAAGGGTAAGGTTTACAAGCTACTTTGATTTTTTTCAACAAATTCTAATTTAATTGGTAGTCAATAAGTAAGTAAACAAAATAAACAAATTAAACTTTACTATATGTGCAATACAGTAGTCCTTTAATAAAATGTTTTTTTTTTTCACAGTGCACCATTAGTTTTTGTTTTGTATGTTTTATGTATGGCCTTGAGGTTGCCAGATCAGATCAATCCAGCCCCTACCTTATGAAATTCACCTCTCTGTTCCCCATAGTCACTCAAGATTAGTCTGTCTTGTTTGAAAATGTGAGTACTATTTCTCAAGTTGCTCTGTTTTTCTTTAGCAATGTATGTGTTGCTTTTACATTTCTGTGCTTATATCTTTCATAGTCTGAGGCAATTACACCTTGAGCTGGATGAGATACACATAACTTGGACTGGTTTTGCACTCAAATCAATATATGTTTTAACTGATTCTGATGAAAGTTCTCTAGAATCTTTAATGTCTTTATTCTTTTACCTGTTAAGAAAAAAACAAGTTATAATTTATTTTAATTAGCATAGATCTGATACGCATTGTACTTTATAGGGTTAAAGGGACACAATAGATGTTATATGAAATAATTTGAAACAATAAGTTCTTTATCAATTGAATGTTATTTTAAAAAAAAAACTCACAGTAAATTTACACTGATATTTTAAATTACTGTTTTTCAATTCCACCATCTAACTTTGCATCATATCTACTTAATCATTGACAATAATGCCTTGGGGGTTCACACATACTCAGAGTATTTAAAGAATATAGCAAATGAAGCACTGGACATTGTTCTGAGCCCAATTATCCTGATATTTTTTTTTTAAATAAACGGAATCTGTAAAGTACCGGCAGTGTTAAATTATATAATATTTGGATTTTTTTAACAGTTCCCTATCACTTAGTCACTTGTGCTAAGCTGTCATACTAGCCTCAGAGGAAGACCTACGTGATACTAGCCTCAGAGGAAGACCTACGCGAGAAATGCGTCAGGCCAAAGTCAGATTGGCAGTCCCTGTAAAATGACGCAGCAAGTAGACAGAGTATTGGAGTCAGTGCTGTGTTTGGATTCCTACA
Source organism: Discoglossus pictus (assembly GCA_027410445.1). Lineage (NCBI taxonomy): Eukaryota > Metazoa > Chordata > Amphibia > Anura > Alytidae > Discoglossus > Discoglossus pictus. Next base: position 228,955,051 of record CM050164.1, on the reverse strand, counting down.
CAAGACTGGAATTGTATTACAGGATATCATATTATTGGTGCTTCTACTTATATACATAATACATGAACACTATATTATTGGTGCTGCTTTCTGTACATATATTATTTTTTCAGATAACTGGATAGGACCTATTTAGAACAGGAGTGAGTATAGGATTTCTTTATACTATTTAGGGGGTAAATGGTGGCCCCCAAGTGCTGCTACACTAGTTTGTGGGGGATTATAGCAAAGGGATTGTGCACTGTTATGTTAGGAGATTAGAATAGGGCAGGTACTGTATAATATTAAGGAGTAAGTGGCAGGCTCCCAGTGCCACCATAACGGTGTCTGTGGGGATTATTTAGTGGTAGGCATTTTTTCACAATTAAGTTTGTGTTATTTATGAATTTATGGGTGGATATAATTGTTAATATATTCACAAGTGTATTGGCTTTTTATTGTTGCACAACATATTAGTTATTACATTTTGAATATAAATATCTTTACAGTTTTTATGTGTTTTGACATATAATAGTATTATGATGTTTGGTGTAACCAGAGGCGGAGCTACTGCCGGTGCAACTGCTGCAAGGTAAGGAGGCCCTGGCCTCTGAGGTACATACGCGGACCTCCTGCGCCCCCTGTGGACCTCCGACGGTCCTCTGTGGCCCATGCAGGTTTTCTGTGGCCCCCGTGAGTCTTCTGTGGCGCCACAGTTCCCCTGTGGCTACTTGAAGGCCCCCTTTGGCTACTTCTATCCCCTGCGGCTCCTGTGGGTCCCTTGTGGCCCCCTGGGTTCGCTGTGGCCTCCAGGGTGCCTTATGGCCCCAGTGAACCACCCGTGTGTCCCCTGCGGCCCCTTTTGGCCCATTATGGCACCCACAGACCCCTGTGCCCCCCCAGCCTCCTGTGGCCCCTCTCGAACCTCTGCAGCCTCCCTCAGCCCTCTGTGTTTCGGCTCACCCTCATGTGGCCCCCCACAGCCCCCTGTCGCATCCCTCGGCCCCCTGGGGCCTAACTTAGCCCCTTGTGGCCCCCTTGGGCCTTGCGGGCCCCTGTAGCCCCCGCGGATCTTGCGGCCTCCCTCTGTCTTTTGTGGCCTGCTCTGTCCCTGCGGGTCCTTGTGCCCCCCCCGCAGCCCCCCCCACAGCCCCCTCAGACTTATGTGGCCCCCATCTGCCCTTTGGCCTGCCGTGGCCCCTCCTCACCCCAGGAAGTGGAGTGCATCATCGGTCAGGTAAGAAAGTATTTATATAGTTGTGTGTGTGATAGCCAATAAGCGTGAAACAGCTGTACATGGATAGGATTCTCAGCTTGTGTAAAATCCAGCCTTGGCTTTGCATTAAAACTGTGTAATACAGCAGGCATAAGCTTAAATGAAGCCATGTTTGAAAATGGCTATGGATTGGAAAAGCGAGGCATTTGTGGCCACATTTGCATGTCCCAGCTCGGCTTCCCAGAATGCAGTGTGTCATAACTCAAGTTGGCCACTAGTTGTGCCTACCAGGAGGCACTGGTATATACCAATCGCCGCCATCTGTATATTGTGTTATGGGTGATAAAATGTTAGTATTATATTGTATATTGTATTGTGGAGTTATAGCTATGTTTTAATTAGTCAACCCTCCCCCATTGTACAAACTCTCAGTCAGGAGTTGGCCATATGGTCCTCAGTGTAAACAAAGGAGATAACTTAAACAAAGAGATTGGCCAGACTGCCAGGCACCGCAGGACAATGGTATAGTATGGGGTTTCCCAACCACAAGCCCAGGGGCATAGTCCAAGAGCTAATAACAGGATGTTTCCAGTCTGAGACCCAGACCAAAAATGAACTAGTAGCCACGCCTGGGGGAGGCCCTGGGGAGGAGACTAATAAGTTCCCACAAATTACTTCTGTGAGAATGGCCAGAGGGGAATGAGGGTTTGACTAAGAGTAGCCACTCCCTCCACTGTGTGTGTGTGAAATGTTTTAAATATGTTTTTCCAAAATAAAACGTGGTTCATAATTTTCATCAAGACGTGGTGTGTAGATGTATTATTTACCCGGGGACATATGCTTGCAGTAAGATTCATCAGACTTACTGTCAATATTACTCAGTCTAACCCAAGGGCTGAGACATGATGTTCCTGTAATCCAAAAGTCCAGAGTCACCCAAATCCGATCAACAGACCCCAGCCAGAGAGTGGGTCTTGATAACTGGTGGCAGTGGTTGGAGACTATAGAGGAAAGGACTGAGGATGGAACAGCAGTATGAGGACATGTCCTCAGCAGAACTGAGAAAGGCACAGAAACTAAAAGGAATTCCCCGGAAGAAAAGGGACCAACCAGCAGATGTGATAGCAGCCTTGAGAAGGTATGATGCAGAACAGCTGGAACAAGAGGAGTTGGGTGAGGGGCTAAGCACACTACCAAGGACCCCAAGATCTCAGCAGGAAGAAGGACAGCCAGATGATATCCTAAAGGAGGCAAGACGCAGGTTCAGTGAAGCCAGGGAGTTTTGCCCCGGGCAGATAACGCTGGAAGAGGCAATTAAAGGACTGAACCTAATAAAGCAGCAAATACAGGAAGAACGTACAGGGGTGAGTGTCCAAGCTCAGCAAAGGCTTGGGGTCAACCCTGCAGAGATGCCAGTAAGAGTCAAACTGGCATATCAGAATTTTAAACAGTTCCAGGATGATAAAGACAGCATTGACGGATTTATCCAAGAGTTTGAGCAACAATGTAAGGTACAGGACATACCTCCTGAAGAATGGGCCAAGTTACTATTGACTAAGTTGACTGGAAAGGCCAGTGCAGCCTGTCGGGCCCTTCCTCCACATCTAGCCATGGATTACAACCATTTATGTACAGTGTTACTAGGCAGATATGCCGTAACCCCTGCAACTTTTTTGGCCAGATTCAGAGGCACTACCAAGGGACCAGAGGACACTCATGTTGAGGTAATGTGTAAACTAAGGCGTGCCTGCACTCAGTGGTGGTCTACACAAGGGGCCACCACAGCAGAACAAATTTTGGAGGTGGTGCTAATGGAGCAATTTTTGCAACTTTGCGCACCAGAATTGAGGGATTGGCTGCAGGATCAGAAGCCAGTAGATGGGGACCAGGCAGCTAGCCTGGCCGACCATTTTGTTAGTACCAGAACTAAGAGAGTTCCCCAGATTACCAACTCTAATGGGCATACAGACCGGGGCTCAAGAGACTTGGGGACAACACGACAGGCCCCTATTGCACGCAATGCGCCTAGCCATGTGGCCTGGGCGCAGCCCCAGAACGCATATGGACAGTGGGGTATCAAGTCAGGACCTGTTCCCAGAGCACACCCAGAGCCCAGATTTCCCAATAGAGAGTGCTTCAAGTGCAACCAGCAGGGCCACATAGCAAGAGATTGTCCTCAGCTTCAGAGGCATCAGAGAGGACAGCCTGCAGTGAATTACCTGGGGGAATGGGATGCTGGAGCAGGACATCCCAACGCAGCTCCCTGGGAGCCAGAAGCAGAGGGATGGTGCCATGGGATCCACACGGTGAGGAGAGCACAGAAGGACTCCGGGGAACAGCACAGACAACCAGTCTGGGTGCGGGGTCACAGGGCTGTGGGTTACCGTGACTCAGGATCCGCAGTCACTGTAGTTCTACCTAAGTGGGTGCGCACCTCAGACTGCATACAGAGGCAAATGTGGGTTATGGTTGCTGGGGAAAAACAATTTCCCATTCCCATGGCTCGCATTCAATTGGACTGGGGCACTGGAAGTAAATCTACAGAGGTAGGAGTTATGGATAACCTGCCTGCGGATGTTCTGCTAGGGAACGATTTGGGTCACATGGTGAGCCAGTATGTACAGCCCTTAACAAGAGCTCAAACCAGAGCCAATGGATGCAGGATGAACCAGGACCAGACGGAATACCCAGAACCCAGGGTAAGTGACTTGCTGGCTACGACATTGACCTTAGGCTGGGCAAAAGGGGAAGAACTTAGAATAGCATTGCAGGAAGATGAAACTTTAGCAGGGGTAAGGGACAGGGCCGCCCAGGGCAAATCAGTAGATGATCTAGATAGTTTTGTATGGGAACAGGGGTTGTTGTACAGAATCAAGGTGCCTGGGAAGGATGAGGTAGAAAGGGAACCACGAAAGCAGTTAGTGGTCCCACAACAGTATAGAGGCAAGGTATTACAGATAGCCCATGAGATTCCTCTGGGAGGGCATTTGGGGCAGAAGAAAACTCTGTGTAGGGTAGTAGAGGTATTTTTTTGGCCAGGATTAAATCAGGATGTAAAAGAGTACTGTAGATCCTGTGATGCGTGCCAAAGGACCCAGCCGTTTAAAAAAAATAGCAGAGCTCCCCTACAGTCACTCCCTGTGATGGAGATACCATTTCAAAGGGTAGCCATAGACATTGTTGGGCCACTAGCTAGGGTTAGCAAGACCGGCAAGAAATTTATTCTCACCATGGTAGATTATGCCACCAGGTATCCTGAGGCAGTGGTTTTATCCAGTATCTCAGCTCCTAAGGTGGCAGGGGCATTAATGACTATCTTTACAAGGACAGGGTTTCCTCAGGAAATTTTGTCTGACCGAGGGCCCCAATTTATGGCCAAAGTGACCGAACAGTTATGGTCCATGTGTGGCATAAGACACATTACAGCTTCCCCCTACCATCCCCAAACCAATGGCCTCTGTGAGCGCTTCAATGGGACACTCAAACACATGATCCGTACTTTTACTGATCAGGAGCCAGACTGGGAACGATTGTTGCCTTGTCTGCTCTTTGCCTACCGAGAGGTACCTCAGGAATCTACAGGGTATTCCCCTTTTGAACTTCTATATGGTAGGCCGGTGAGAGGACCCTTGAGCGTGATCAGGGAGACGTGGGAAGGGGAGTATAGTCACCACCCTGTACCAGTGGCTACCTATGTATTAGCTTTCAGGGAAAATATGGCTAGGTTGGCTGGAATTGTGAGGAGCATCCTGTTGCGTATTTGAGCAGGAAATTGTTGCAGCGTGAAACGGCCTATGCTACTGTGGAGAAGGAATGTTTGGCCGTAGTTTGGGCTTTGCGCAAACTTCAACATTATTTATATGGACGACCATTCACTGTGACCACCGACCATAACCCCTTGTGCTGGCTGTCTAAGGTAGCCGGAGAAAATGGACGTTTGCTAAGATGGAGTCTGGCACTACAGACATTCAATTTTCAAATACAGCATCGTAGAGGTAAACTCCATCAAAATGCAGATGGATTATCACGCCAACTGGAGCTATGAGTATCAGCGTAGCTGAGAAAATCATGGACCCTTGATGTTCTCAGGCTACACTTGGGGGGGCAGTTGTCATAACTCAAGTTGGCCACTAGTTGTGCCTACCAGGAGGCACTGGTATATACCAATCGCCGCCATCTGTATATTGTGTTATGGGTGATAAAATGTTAGTATTATATTGTATATTGTATTGTGGAGTTATAGCTATGTTTTAATTAGTCAACCCTCCCCCATTGTACAAACTCTCAGTCAGGAGTTGGCCATATGGTCCTCAGGGTAAACAAAGGAGATAACTTAAACAAAGAGATTGGCCAGACTGCCAGGCACCGCAGGACAATGGTATAGTATGGGGTTTCCCAACCACAAGCCCAGGGGCATAGTCCAAGAGCTAATAACAGGATGTTTCCAGTCTGAGACCCAGACCAAAAATGAACTAGTAGCCACGCCTGGGGGAGGCCCTGGGGAGGAGACTAATAAGTTCCCACAAATTACTTCTGTGAGAATGGCCAGAGGGGAATGAGGGTTTGACTAAGAGTAGCCACTCCCTCCACTGTGTGTGTGTGAAATGTTTTAAATATGTTTTTCCAAAATAAAACGTGGTTCATAATTTTCATCAAGACGTGGTGTGTAGATGTATTATTTACCCGGGGACATATGCTTGCAGTAAGATTCATCAGACTTACTGTCAATATTGCTCAGTCTAACCCAAGGGCTGAGACATGATGTTCCTGTAATCCAAAAGTCCAGAGTCACCCAAATCCGATCAACAGACCCCAGCCAGAGAGTGGGTCTTGATACAGTGTAATAATGCTTGTGGGCTCGTTCCTTGCGCTGTGGAGATGAGCGCCTTACGTGTTCATCTCTATGACCCCGTACGACTTAGGCAGTGAGCGCTGAAGGCGCTCATCAGTACAACCCGCGGAACTACAGATCAACAGAAATCTCAATTACACCATTCACAATGCAAGACCCGTAGCAGTTTGCAAAAAGGAAAGCGGGACTTGGAAAAAAAATACGACGCGGGGTAAAAAAAATACAAACTTAACAGCCGAACCGTGCACAAAAACAACAAAAACACAAATAAAATGAAAAAAAACATCACACACAGCACAGGGGGGACAGCCAGGACGTCTGGGAGTGAGGTTGCATGACAATTTAAACACAATTTGCAGAGTTTAGCCACTAGAAAATCGACTAAGTGACAAGAAAAATGGCGGCCGAAAAAAACAAAAACGAGGCTACACGACCCCTAACCATGCAAAACACCACCAGGCACATAAGACTGCAATGCAAAACTTAAAAAAAAAACAATTACGAGCCGTGGGACTTAGAAAAAAATAATCAGAGGTCAAAAAAATACGAAGTTAACAGCCGAACTGCGCACATCCCAAATCAACAAAAACACAAAGAAAACAAATAAACATCACACACAGCACGGGGGGACAGCCAGGATGTCTGGGAGTGAGGTTGCACGACAATTTAAATACAATTTGCCCAGTTTCGGAAATTCGGAAATCGCCTAAGCAACAAAAAAATTCGAAACGAGGCTACACAACCCCTAACCATGGAAAACACCTCCAGGAACATAAGACTTTTACCAAAATACACTATTAGGAAGTACAGAAAATGCTCCAGACCTGCGTAACACATACACAATTGCAGCCTGTTTACAACACTAACTTGCAACTAATAACATTACCAATCTAAAATGGCGATTTACCCAACTAAACAAACGGTTTGCCCTCGCGCATGCAGCCTATTTACACTGCACACATTTACTGCACCTATTTACTTGCCACATTGCTGACACTTACACCTCAGGTCAGCAACAATCCAAATGTACATTGTATACTGCAGGAAAATACAAACAGATTGTTTGTTCTTCAGGATATTGATTGCTGCATATATTAATTAGAAAAAGGTAAAGTATATTAATTTAGAATTTAGTTAATTCATTATTATAAAAAAAAAAAATATATATATATATATATATAAAAAAAAAGAGCAAGGGAGAGGCTCGCAATGAATGCTGAGGGTGCTCAGAGGAGCAAAAGTACACAAGGGGAGAGGCTCGCAATGAGGGCCGAAGGTGCTCAGCGCGGGGCTTACAATGCGCGCGGGGCTTTTCGGCCGCTCAGACAACCAAAAGTACACAAGGGTAGAGGTTCACAAAGAGCGTCAAAGGTGCTCATTTCGAGCCACACGATGAGTGCCAACGGCACTCAGCGCGAGGCTCGCAATGAGCGCCGAAGGTACTCAGAGGACCAAAAGACTTACATTGTGTGACCTGCCTTACAATCACATTGTGTGACCTGCCTTACTTACATTGTGTTACCTGCCTTACAATTTTATCACCGTCATTTTTTGACGGTTAATTTGCTAGTATCACATATATAGTTGTGAGCGTACGAGTTGTTGCTAACGCTGCGGGCTCGCGTAGCGAGCCCGCGGCCCTCGCGAAGCGAGGGCAGTGGCCAAGGGTCTCAGTTGCTGGCATGGAGCGCCGAAGGTTGAAAAACAGTTGAACTTTATTGTAAACTTCAGGTAATGGTTTTTTATCTGAAGAATTGTTAACTTCAATATACATTGAATCCAGAGGAAGGCAAACAGTTAAAACCCTCCTTGAAACATACCGAATTTTAACATGAACTTTGTAATATATCTAAGTAAGAAACTTGAAAGTATATTTTTTTTAAACTTGAACTTTCTTATCTGTGTAACTAAGGAACTTGAAAACATTTTTTTCCAACCTCTTCTTCTTTCTTTGTGTTCTTTAAAGGGGATTCGGATTCACAATGCACGGTGCAAATTCTTGAGTGACGCTGTTGATGCAGAGTCTGTTTGAATAGTAAAAAAAAGGAGAAAGATTGAGCTTTAGGTTATATATTGAATTGCAATAAATTAATGTCATTTAAATATACTTCTTTAATTAGTTTAAATTAACATTAGTTTGTTTTAGGGCCTACACACATATATGTGCGTGTCACATATCACTATACATGAATCATATTTTAATAGTTAAAGTAGTTTTTTAATGTAATTTAAATATACTTGTTTAATTAGTTTGGGTTAAGATTAGTTTGTTGTAGGGGCTATACACATAAATGTGCGTGTCACATGTCACTATACATGAATCACATTTTCATAGTTAAAATTGATTTTTTTTTGTCCTGTCTTGATAATAAAATGTAATATATTATAGCTTACCTCTCAGTTGTAATTTGCACAGTGTAAAGTAGGAAATTAGGAAACAATTCTCTTCTCAAGTAACAGCAGCAGTTACCTATCCAGTCACACCGCGCATCACCTGAGTAGAAATGTAGAATTTTCTGGAAAGTAGGCAGTATTTATAAACTTTCAAGTGCCTCAGACCGTTAGAACGCAATACGCATGCGCTATTTGCGTTCCAGCTTACAATTTGCGTTCCATCCGCCATTTTAGTAGTTTTCAAAATGGTGGTTAATATCAGTGTGGTACGTGCCACATAGTATGTGTTTCAGTTTTGCGAGTCACTGTAGTATAGTTACGTCTGAAGCCTCGTTTTCGTTTTGTTTGGCGGCCATTTTTTCTCTCGCTTAGGTGATTTTCGGCAGTTTAAACTCGTTTTTTTGGACTTAAATGGACGTGTAAATTAACTTTTCGAGGTGCCGGATGCCACCCTTACTGTAAGTAACCTTTTATGTCTTTGTTGTGTTTATTTCTTGTGTTTCTGATGTATTCATGCGCGCCGTTTTCGTCTGGTTTTGCGTGTTGGGAATGGGTCGTTTCAAGGCTGTATTTTTTTGCGAGGCGGACGTATTTTTTTTGCGAGGGACGCAGTTGTTTTTTTTCTAAGTTGTGCGTGTGGGACGCAGTAGTTTTTTTTTCTAAGTCGTGTGTGTGTGTGTTAACCGCGGGAGAGGCGCCTTTGAGGGTTTTTTTTTTAGTTGTGCGTGTGTTAACAACACAGCCGACGTTAGACCTTCCCCCACCACAAATGCAGCCCCTCGCTTAGCGAGGGTCCGCATTTGCGGACAAACACAGCCAACGTGGGATGCTCCACCACTGCAAATGCAGCCCCTCGCTTCGCGAGTATCCGCATTTGCGGGGACGTGGGATGCTCCACCATCCCAGACGCATATATATATATATATATATATATATATATATATATATATATATTTATTTATTTATATATTTATTTTTTATTTATTTTTTTATATATATTTTATATATTTACTGTGTGAGTTGGAGGGGGTTCGGGAAGTGCAAAAAACGTTGTGCCTGGGGGGTGGGATTTTCTTTTTGCACCGGGGCCACCAATGCCCTAGCTCCGCCATTGTGTATAATATAATTTTTAGAATATAATGATATGCACCTTAATTATATTGTTTAATTGATTTTGTGTAAGAGTTGAATTTGGGATCACTGATTGCAATAGTTAGTAAGGCAATGTGTGTTTTTCAATAATTATATTATTTACCTCTATTTACTTAAGAACTACCTCAATGTTGAGGCAGTATCGTGTCAATCGATAATCTACCTTACTCTACCTGAATAATATAGTAATTCCATTTGTTAAATTTTTTATTTTTTTATATTTCTGATATATATGTAACTTAATTGAGACAGCCTTAATGTTTTTAACTATTGTCATATTTTAATATTTTTTTATATGTTTAATAAAAGTTAAATGTTATAGTTGTGAATGTTTCTTTATATACGTCTTATGTGGTTATACTTACTATTGAGAAGTTAAATCCACCATATTCCAATATATTATAATTTGTTACATAACCTCTGAGAAAAGAAAAATATTTGTATTTGTTAATTAAAATATTGGTGTATGTATCTCCTGGAATTAAATTCCAAAAGCTTTCCGGTTTAAGCTGTGATACCCAACATAAGTTCAGTAGGTAGCCTATACTAAATACATTTTGGCTGGTATATACTGAAAAGTACACCACATGGAGTGTTTTAATTTATGACCAGGGTAGACTTATTTGGATAGAGAAAAGTTATAAGAGAAGACACTGGAAAATATTTTGAATAAAGAAATCGTATGAGGCTGGGGGTAAGAAGGAAGAGAGATGGATATCAATGAAAAGAAGACAATGGGGCAAAGAAAGGAAGGGTACATTAATGTAACTTTTAATTATGCATGATTTAATAAATGTAAGTGCACATATTCTATCGACTGTATTGTTTAATTTTCAGATGTGAGGTTAGATTCAGTAAGCTTTGTCATGAAGTCCCTCCAAATATACTGTATAATGACAATACAATCATCCTTACATACGTTCCTTACATATGTTGTAAGACAAATCTGTTTTTTTTCCAATCTTTTAAGTTTTACACTTGCTTCCCCAATTTCATGGATAAATGTATAGTTAAGTCAATTACTACGTAGCACAGTAGAAGCAAAATAGTGTTAATATATAAAACTGCTTCTGCCCTGCTAATGTCCTTCCTGATCTTTGTACCTCACTACCTCTCATGAAGCCCCTACTCCCTTCTGTATTCCCTGGTCATAAATATGAACAAAAAATGTACTTCTCTAGTTCAATTGCAGCATAAGCCAAAGGCTTTATTCTCTATCCCAATTAAGAATAACCTGGGCTAAGAAAATTCTGTATCCAATATCAGGCACAGCTTGTGTTTTTCTAAGTATTAAATGCCTTGGTTTGCTGTTTACCCCGGAGCATCATTAGGGGGTGAGATAAAGACTCTGACTCCCCTTCCTTGTATCTAAAGTATAACTCTTTCCTACACTTTTCATATTATTTCTGACGAATACAATATTACAAAACAGAAAATGGAAGAGCTTAAATATAAATAACCTGGAAAAAATAAAGCAGACGCTAATTAAAGCTCTGTTCATCTCGTTAGTGCCTGTACTGATGTTCTGCGATTAAATGAAGACATTAAACTCAGATTGTTTTTATTCTGGAAGACTCCTGGCACAGCGGCAATACTAAGATAAGCAATGGATTCAAGCACTCCACAAACATAAGAGGGGGGCATTTTATAATAGGCATTGTCACTTAGATATATATTTAAGCACCCATTGTTTTCATCTGCAGTTGTGGATAAGGACAAGAGATTCCATCTTCTACACACATGTCACATAAATATAAAAACATATTTATAACTGCAATATGTACATCTATTCTACCCCTTCTGCCTCTGTAAAGCTTGGCTTAATATATCCTCCAGATAGCGAGACACGAGGAATGCTTGAAATCCTTCACTTAGTGTCTCCCTACCACATTCACTGGGAAGCTGCTCCACTTATCTACTAAACCTTCAATAAAGTAGTAAAATGGGTAGTTTGGCCCATGTTTATCGATGATCTCTAAGACTGCTAATTGTTTTATTCTGTCAGTTCGGTTACATGCTTTGTTCAGTGTATTTAGCTTCTGATGTGTGCATCCCCTGACTTACATTTATTTAGCTACATCTTCACACAAATTAAATTGCATATTGACACATGTAACTGTTTTTTTGTGCATATGGACATACTCATAGGTGTATTTATATTGAATGCTGCCCTAGCGCCACTCAGACTTTTATGCCCCCACAACTTTATACATACTCCTCCCTTTATCTTTCTATGGCCTTATTATAGGCTTACCACACACACACGCAGAAGCACGCCACTGGACATATTATTTTATTGCTTTATAACTGCAGCATTGTGTAGCACATTCTCCAGGCCCGTGCCTTATTCCCATATATAGTATTACAGCCTAGTTGATGATGCAAAATGTGTGGTTTTGTAGCTACACTTTACCAGCAGATGCTTATCCTTCCACTCCTTCATGTGATGCCCCACTAGCTCATGAACATGACTATGGGCCCCATGGTGTGATATGATGACATTTTGATGCGCTGATGCTCACAGCCAGACCAAAGGCCGTTTAAGGCCTGCATGTTGCTTGATGTATACATGCTCTGAATATAGATTTGCTTTTCCAGGGAGGAAGAAATATATGTGCCTTTTCAAAAAAAAATTATATTTCTAACTTTGAAGAGTCTGAGTTTATTTTTCTGTTAATGCATAAATCATAGGAGAAATAATAGCACATATTTGGTTTAGTTTTGTGTCACTGTTATTTTGTATAATGCCCTTTAATATTCCTGGTGTCTTGGATACAATGTAAGTGCTATTTATATGTCCATTTTCTTTGGCTCAGATTTTTAGCATTTTACCAACTGCAGCAGCTACAAGTTTTATCTTAGTAATATATTTGCATAATAGGCTCATGGGTAACAGAGCAAGAGGTCAGGGTAATTTGCAAAATTATTACTTTATAGTAAGACAAGTGAAAGGGCAAATAATTCAAATGTGTCTGAGACAAGAATAAAGTTAAATATTACATAGACAAAGGGGAATGAGTAGACATTGGCCTCCATTCAACTGAGCAAATTGTAATTACTGGAGCCCGTAATGTAGCCCGTAAAATTATTTTCTATTCAATTGGCATCTTTTAGCTACCTGCAAACAATTTGCTCTTTACAGGCTGAAAATCCCTCGGTCCCAGCTAAGCCTTTGATCTTTCAAGCCCGTAAATGTTACGCTATTCAATTGCTACAATTCTTCAAACCGCAATTGTTTTCACACCCGTAAATGGCAAATGTAGAAAAAAATCCTACAAGTACCAGATAGGACTTGCAAGGGGGTTAAACACCTGATCGTAGCACTGTAAATGCAAATAAAAGATCAATCCTGCACTGTAAATGAATGGGAAAGCGATGACAGACATTAGAATTAATTGCACAACAGTCTCAAGCTCGCAAACCTGCAATAATCTTTTTTTTTTTTTACGTTCAATTTCTGTGTTATATCAATCTTGGTAATCAAGGAGTTAATACATATCAGGCCACCCACATGGACTAGAACAGTATCGTCATTCATTTTTATTATTTTGTACATTGCAGGATTGCGATTCAGATTGCATATCTGAGCTCTAAACGCGAGTTGATTGACGTTTAACCTCCATGTTTTACTGACGTCATGATGACTGTCTTATTTATTATTGTCTGTTTATAAATCGGTAGTTACAGCCTTGCTTAATTGATCATGATCATGTCTTAAAATGCTAGTTACGGGTGCATGGTTTACAGTTTAGGCTTTCAGCCAGGGAGCTGCGGGCTTGTTCAATTGAATCGCTCTGTAACTGTTGTCCACAGACTTACGGCCGGTATGAAGGTAACTGCGGCCTTGCAATTGAATGGAGGCCATAGTGTACCTATTAAGTCATGAACTGACATCAATATCTATGCTTACAATGTAGTGAATTCATTGTAGATGTAAAGCTGTTTGGCATGTTTTTTATAATAAAAAAATAATAATAATAGTTATTAATTATCACATATATAGTTGTCAGTGTTGGGAACGCTTACGATGTTGGTCAGAATTTGCGAACCTCGCGACTTAGGCTGCAATGAGCACGTAGCACTTTGCCGCTGCCCGCGAGGAGCGCAGTTTGCTAATTTAACGGTCAAACTTAGTTCCAGCACGTAACTTGAAAAACCTGAAAAACAGGCAAAATAATTAAAAACAAATAAAAACACACTCACACACAGCACAGGGAGAGAGCCATGAAGTCTGTGAGTGAGGTTGCAAGCGATTTTGAGCCATATTGGCCGTTTTTTGTCAAAAAAAAATGGCGGACGAGAAAATAAAAAAATCTGAAACAGGATTAAAACGGTGCTCACCAATGCCAGGCATGCAGGACTTAGAAAATACACAACGGCAAAGACAGTAACATCATGAACAACGCCAGGCACACGGGACTTTGACAATAAAACAAACGTCATTCAGCACGTAACACGCAAACAATCAGCAGACACACAGAGGAGAAACATACAGGGAAGGGACAAGGGGGAGATGGTAGAAAGAGAAAGAAATTGCTAGCCACGCGATGAGTGCCGAAAGTGCTCATCATGGGGCTCGCGATGATCATTGCGAGTGGGAAAGGCTTACAATGAGCACCAAAGGCCCACGAACATCGTCAAAGGCGCTCATCGTGAGCTCTGAAGGTAATCATCGCAAAGCAGGAAAGTTAAAGTACACAGGGGGAGATCTGGCATTTATTGCGAGCCACGCGATGAGCGCTGAAGGCGCTCAGTGCATTGCTCCTGATGAGCGCCGAAGGTGCTCAGAGGAGCAAAAGCCTCACATTGTGTGGCAAACAGCATTGCCTGGCTTACAATTTTATTCCCATAATTTTTGACAGGCAATTTTCTAGTAAGTAATAATTATTAAGATAGATCTTTACCAGGTTTGTGCAGCTCCAGTCTCTGGGAGTAAAGCTAGGGCAGATATTAAAGATATTCATGTGTGAGCATGAAATTTAACCCGAAAGGATCAAGACACCTATACTGAAATAAGATATCCTGAAACTCAAGAGTGATAACAGGTTTTGAGGACTCAAGCTGAATAAGCCTGACCTTGTTGTTGTTCAGTCGTGCCTGACTCTCAATGAGCCTATGGACCACAGCATGCCAGGCACAATGTTTTCTTGGTAAAAATACTGGAGCGGGTTACCAGTTCCTTCTACCGCAATTTGTCTGTCCTCTCTCCAATTACCTGCCCATCTTGGGTGACTCTACATGGTGTAGCTCACAGTTTCATTGAGGTACAGAAGTCCCTTCACCACAACAAGGCAGTGATCCAGACCTTGATCTAGACTAGATTTATCCAAAGTTAGTCCTCAGAGCTTGCAATTTTAGGATATCACTCTGTCATCACAGGCAAGTACACAGGACTGAGCTGAACTAAATATTAGATCACATATAATAGTTGTGGATACTATGGGCCACTGGTAACTCTCAGGAATGTTGCGGGCCTCACAAAGTGAGGCGAGCAGATAAAGGCACGTGACTGCGAGGCTTGCGGGACTTATGTTGTGGGCCTCGCGAAGCCCTTTAGGACTTAGGACCGAAGCACGTAAAAGGGCTGAACTACGCAATTAAAATCGCGAGCCCCGTAGGACAACTGCAGCCTTGCAAAATTACGAAGTTAACAGCCAAATGATAGAACTGGAAAGGCAAAGAAAAAAAATAACATGCCTCAAATTAACTTACACTCTCACACACAGCACAGGGGGAAAGCCAGGGAGCCTGCGAGTGAGGTTGCAAATGAATTTGAGGCGTATTTGGCGTTTTTTCATGCTCGAAAACAGCCTAAGTGAGAAAAAAATGGCCGCCGAAAAAAACGGAACAGGACGAAAACGAGGCCGAAGGCAGTAAACACTTAACCCAAGGTGGTAACACTCATCGCGAGGCCCCTAAAACACACAGCATTCCAAGCCTTAAAATTGTATTCCCGTCATTTTTGACGGGCAAGTTGCTAGTTTAAAATAAAATTGATGATTCATTTTGAATTGTTTTAAAGCAGGTAACAACATGCCTGCAACATGGACAAGCAGTCTGTACAGTATTTTCTCACAGACACATTGTTCGTTGTGATGAGACCGGTTTTGCTCTGGCAGTAAAGGGTTAGTTCATGTTGATTCTATCCATGTTGCTGCACAGTGTGGAATAAAATCTGGATCATCTCCCTGCCAGCGGGTTATGTCTTTGTGAGAGACCATTACAATTAACCAGTGGAGCTAATTGGGAACACTCAAATGCCCCTGTATCTTCCTATCATTAACTTCGCAGCCTCTGGCCCCCTCCATTCTGTTGCCCATTCTTTTAACAAACGGGGCACCCAGCCAGACTTTACACTGACCCCTCACTCAGCTGATATATAAGCCATTCAGAATGCTGCAGAGAGAATAATTTCCTGTGCTTCTTCACTGGTATCTCCTTCTGACCTCCAGAAATCTCTGAGCTGGTTTCCGATTCATCTCTGTATAACCTAAAAGATTCTCCTCCTCCCCTTCAAAGCCCTGCGCTCCTTGGCTCCTCCATATATATCTACTCTTATCTCTTGTTACATCCCTGCTTGCTCCCTGTGCTCAGCTCAACGATGCTTCATGGCGCAATTTACCTGCATAACTCTGTGGTGTCTAAAGCATCTCTCACTCCTCTCTCCCATCATCCAAAATGATCTCCATGTCAGCACTGCCCTAACACCTTCTCTATCTGTTTTAAAATACGATTAGTGCGGCCCCCAATCCCCAGTGAGTATTTTTCCACTCCCCTTGCTTTGCCCCTGTCCACAGATTAATTCTAACATGTATATATAAGGGTAAGTACATGAGTGCTTGTTATAGATAATGTTTGATAATCTCAACATTATCCAGATATCTGACTCTAAATGTCAGCATTACCCTAATATTGTTATCCAGATTTCTGACTTTGAATAATGCCAAAATCAATATTCTCCATATTTCCAACACTGAATTATTATCAGGATAATGTTAACATTATGAATATTTCTGATGTTTGTAATATAGATACACTTTCAGAATTAGATAGCTATCTAGTCTTAAATCTCACTTCACACAGACACTTGTTATACATAATATTCCAGGTCACACACCTGAAAATATTCAGTAGTCCAAGGCAGAAATTCACAACTGCCCTTAATTATATTAGTGGGGCCCAGGGGCATTGAGAATTTAAACAAAGAGTAGGGCCCGGTGCATTGCATTAGGTGCACCAGCGGTAGATCCTCCCTCCTGCCGTTCCTGTCACTAAACTTTATCCCCCCCCTGATTTGTTTGGGCTCCTTCGCCCATGCCCATGACTAGTCAACTTTAATCTATATTGAGCATTTATCAATAAAAATATTGGATTGTAAGCTCTTTTTAGAGCAGTTTCTCATGATATCACTAGATGGCAAGGTTGTTGGGGCAGAGTTTCCCATGTATATCAAGTTATGCACCACTGTTTATCGCTATATAATGATGTGAGGTGTACCACATTCAAAGGGACATTCAAATATTTTTTCTTAGCTGTATTTGACTACGTACCACTGTTTGTTTTCTTTTTTTCAATGCAGCTTTCAAAACAGAAAAAAATATTTTTTTCTAACTGATCTCGGCTTGCCCCTATTAGCCAATAAGCAGTAATATAGATATATGAATCACACTTGTCTGTCAATGAAATATACAGACATATGTATACTCTGTACATTCCCTGATAGTTTCAATTAAGTTTAAAGAGGTTTTACTTAAAATCTTCCATGCAAAACACACCTTTTTTTTATTGTTTAAAGCTTTTCTTATAAATGCATGAACAAAAAAAAAAAGAAAAAGAATTGTGTTCCAAGTCCCGTTAACAGATTATCTATACAACATAAAATACAATTTTATACACATACAGCCTTATTAAATTGCGATTCAGTAAATTTAAAAGGGCTCCATTTAAGCACAGAGCATATTTTATTTACAGAAGTTTTTAGTTAGTGAAGACCTTGCTTTTGGATAGAAGTTCACTAACTAAAAACTTCTGTAAAAAAAATGCTATGTGCTTATATAGAGCCCTTTTAAATGTACAAAATCGCAATTTAATAAGGCTGATAATGTGGGAACAGTGTATTATTCTACATGTTGCAGGTCTTTCAGCAGGGAGGGGTTAAATTCCCAGGCTCCTCTCCTGGTGATCCCCTGCAGCTCTTGCTCTCATTAAATAACAGAGCCTACCTTACAGCCACTAATGAGGCCAGAAAAAGCTTTAAAATAACCTGTTAAATGAAGGCCACTTAACACAGAGACAGGGGCAATTAGCGAGAGTTGTCAGTATGCACTGTATTACTGTATTACAGCTGGTATAAAACATTTCAACCATTATTACCTAGAAAATGAAGTCACATTTCATATCCGGCTGAGCCGCAGTCTAGATCAGTAACAGCACGTGTGGAAAACAAGCAGATGCTTCCCGTCAGTGTGGAGACATTACAAATCCAGGGGTGTGAGAGCCTAAGCAATCAGCGGCAGAAAGACAATCCATGTGTCACACAGCAGGGAACCTTCCTCAATAACACAGCAACTATCCTAGCTCCATGTGGAAAGGCTTCCCTGCAGAGGTGGTAGCATCTAATAGGGAAAGACTGACATAAACTGTAGGCTACTCTGAATACAGGGACAGTATCGCATATGGCTTTAGCCTGTTAAGGCTTATACATAAAGACAAAAAGGGAGACAAACAGCACTCTAGTACTGATGCAATATGGTGCCCTGGTTTGCTGAGTTACTGATTAGTAATTAAACACAGTCAGTAATTGAAACAATAAATTCAATGTAGCTTTTAAAACTTACATTTCAAGTTTACTGTCTTATACTTCAGCTCTCTTCACTCTCATCAGGTGTCCAGGAGGAGAGATTATTTTTATTTGTTGGTCTGATAACATTGCTTAATGCCTGTCACGACCCAGGGATGAGGGGACCACATGCACTCCTAACCCCCCAGATTTAGCTTACAGGAACAACCCCTGAATGGTAAGGTTTTGTATTTTCTCAGTGCCCAGCATGACAATTCAGGAACACGGGTCATGGAAAATCAGAATATCAAGGGTTGCACTCTCAGTCCCAAAGGTTACTAACTTATGAAAAATGATAAACACTTTTCCCTATCCCATTATGTAGGATAGACCATCATTCAAGGACAACACACCATTGATGAGTGTTCAGACAAACTCTCTTTATTCTTTATGTACTGATATTTCAAACGGTACAAAGACCCAACCCCCACAAGCCCCCTAACTGGGCGACCCACTTACCAGCCAATCACTAACAACCTGATTTTGATTTGCAGGCTGGTGGCCTCCCTGTCATTTCTCTTAGACAGAACTTATATGGTATATTTCTGTTGTCAATAGGTTAGAGTGGGCTAGGTTTCTCCCGGTCTCCAGACCTTATCTGTTTCTTATGGTTCACCTTTTACAACTCCACAGGAGGGAAATAAAGTCCACGGTCTGGTTTTACAATACTTCTTGTTTATATGTGCCCTTAGAATTAAAATTTCACTCATTCATTTACCTCCACCATATTTCACCCCAAAAAACGATTATAGGAAATAAATGCACAATTTTAATAAGCAACACCTTTTTATATTGTCGTTGTTGTTCTGTCCTTTAGTCGTGTTTTTGTTTCTGGTTATGTTTATCCATATGTTTTTTGTGGCAAAGATACTGGAGTTGGTTGCCATTTCCTTCTCCAGTAGGCCGTGATTTTTCTGACTTTTCTGCTATGACCTGCCCATTTTTGGTAACCCTACATGGTGACCCTACATTTACTATTGTTACTCACTAACTACTGAATATACAAACTTACAATCATTACCACTAAACATGTCACTATCACAGCACATTATAAACAAACAAATTCTTTAAACATTACATATAAATGAAAGACAAATTGTCACAGTCCTTAAAACACATCTCATGTCCATTGTGATAGCCTTTTGATGTTCAGGGGCTGAGACAGTGCTCTTTTGGGTCATAAAGAGCCCTTGCTTGTGAAGTTCAATGGATTCTCACCCTGACTGAAAAATTCAGTTATGACAGTACCCTATTGTGGCTATAGCAGGCAAAACTATACAGGTCACAAAAAATAGGACAGTTTCTCCTAACAGGGTGTGGAGATAAGCATATCTGCAGAAAGCCATAATGCTATTATTATTATTATTATTATTATTATTATTAATAATAGATTTGTTGGCAGGTATAGTCTTGGTTTGCCTTGAGAAGTGGTCTTTACTAGAATAGTGGTTTTCCCAGGACCACTTGAAAATTGCTGAGGGTCTTGGAGACCCATTGATATTTTTAGTTGTATATAATTCAGTAGGCCAGTTATTACTAAACCACTCTTCAGGGAAACTCAGACCTGGAATTAGGGATACCCTGGTAGAATACAATTCTGAATGAATTAGACATCCAATCACACTTTACATCCACAGTTGCATCCTCTGTAATCAAACATGTCTAATTTTTTATCAGTCTTGGGTTTTCTCAATACAGGTTGCGGGGTAACTGCACTTGCAATTTTGAGAAAAGCTTGTGAATTTATATTATAAAAGATAAAATCTAGTTAAAAATATTACTGTATTGTTTATGCAACTATATAACTATATTTATTTATTTTTTGTTTTGTTTCATAGTTTTATTTAGATCCTGTGATTCTTGAGATCACCTAAGCGTAGGTCATGTACCATTGGTGATTCAGTCGACAGTTTGTGAACCTCTTCTAAAAAAATAATTTTTCATATTACTAATATCCACATAAATGAAACTAATAGAGAGTGCCGACGACTAAAAAGTGTGTGCTATTATTGTGAAGCTGCTTTGGATCTGAAATTGCATCTCCCTTTCCCTGAGAAGATCTGATTTAAACAAAATTCACCCTGAACAGATTCAGCACCCCCATAGGGAAAGTTCATCCCTGCCAGCAAGCTTCAATACTGGATTTGTACTGTTTCTGCCCAAACCGCAGCTCCTTTGAAGTAGAGAGATGACAGTTTTGATTTACAAATCACTAAGACTTCAAAATGAAGAAGTTTTGAGTTGTCTGCCTCCTGTAACATATTGGAAGGCTTAAAAAATAAAAAAGTTAGTTACAGTATAATTGCTATGTGCATAAATGATCGTAATCAATATTCATGAAGCATCAACATATTAAATAGTGCTAAGTGCTGGGGTAACAGCTCTTGTGAGAGCATGCTGTACGCTTCCTGACAACATTTTTGATGAACCAAATGCATGGAAGAGACAGCCTCATTGTACTGAGGTTACAGATGGATTGTGCAGCTTGAAAGATTTCACTTTATTAGGGTTGTGGCTCCCAAGAGCTTTTTGAGTAGCTTGATGCTTCTCTCGGCATAGTTGTGGAGTAGAACATGGATTGACCGATACTAAGTGTATTTATTTTCTGTTGTTTTAGTTCATATACTATTTTATATTTGATGCTTTGTTTTATCTTGAGTCTGCTTTTGGGACTATTTTATATATATATATATATATATATATATATATATATATATATATATATATATATATATATATATACAGTTAGTAAAAGCTTGCAAACCCTTAGCAAATTGGTAATATGTGTACCATTCTTAAAGAAAACATGATTGAGCAGGCTTAACACATTTCTTATATTACTTATGGGGTTCATATTCAACTGTAGGTTATAACAGAATGGCACAGTCATAAGACAAGACATGGCAACAAAGAAAAAAATGTAATTGCCCTGTTCAAAAGTTTGCATACCCTTAGTTCTTAATACTGTGTACTGCCCCCTTTATCATCAATGACAGCGTACAGTCTTTTGTAATAGTTGTCTATGAGGCCCCTAATTTTTGTCGGTGGTATAGCTGCTCATTCGTCTTGGCAAAATGCCTCCAGGTAAAGTCTATTGTTCGTCTTCCATGAAACGCACGTTTGAGATCTCCCCAGAGTAGCTCGATGATATTTAGGTCAGGAGACTGTGACGGCCACTCCACAACCTTCACTTTTTTCTTCTGTAACCACGGGAGGGTCAACTTGGTCTTAGGGTCAGTGTCATGATGGAAAGTCCAAGTGCGTCCCATGCGCAGCCTTCGTGCAGAAGAATGCAAATTGTCTGCCAGTATTTTCTGATAACATTCTGCATTCATCTTTCCATCAATTTTCACCCCCCCCAAAAACATCTGTGAGCCACCACCATGCTTCATATTGGCTCTATTTTGGTCTTGTCACTCCAAATTACAGTGTACCAGAAGTTGTGAGGCATGTCAAGGTGTTGTTGGACATATTGTAACCAGGCTTTTTTGTGGCATTGGTGCAGTAAAGACTTATTTCTGGCAACACGACCATGCAGCTAATTTTTGTCCAAGTATTGTCGTATTGTGCTCATTGAAACAACCACACCGTCTTTTTCCAGAGCAACCTGTATTTCTCCTGAGGTTACCTGTGGGTCTTACTTTGTATTCTGAACAATTCTTTTGGAAGTTGTGGGTGAAATCTTTCTTGTTCTACCTGACCTTGGCTTGGTATCAAGAGATTCCCAAATTTTCCACTTCTTAATAAGTGATTGAACAGTATTGACTGGCATTTTCAAGGCTTTGGATATCTTTTTATATCGTTTTACATCTTTATGAAGTTCCATTGTCTTGTTATGCAGATCTTTTGACAGTTCTTTTCTGCTCCCCATGGCTCAGTATCGAGCCTGCTCAGTGCATCCACGTGAGAGCTAACAAACTCATTGACTATTTATACACAGACACTAATTTCAATGTAAAAATCCACAGGTGTGGCAAATTAGCCTTTAACTGCCATTTTTACCTGTGTGTGTCACCTTGTGTGTCTGTAACAAGGCCAAACATTTAAGGCTATATACACTTTTGATCAGGGCCATTTGGGTGATTTCTGTTATAATGATTTAAAAAAGAGCCAAACAACTTCATGTGATTACTATCCTTCAATAAAATATATATTTTATGCAGTGTGGTTACAAATCCTAGGTTATATTTTTGTTTATCTACTTTCACAGTTAGAATTTGACCTTGACTGCACATAATTATTCAGCTGATTAGATTGAAATGTGAAAGTAACACAGACAAAGTAGTTTCAGTAGGAACTCAGAACTCTAAAATGCACTTCCTTGGTTCTGAATAAATATAGTGGATGTGGTCATTATAATAACCTTTTAATTCAATAAAATCTACTATGCATGTGCATTTCAAGCCTCCCCCCCCCCCCCCCCCCCCCAAGATGTATGGGTTAGGGTTGCCCTGTTGGCATGTGTGGGTTTATAATAATTATTGTTTCATTGATGGCATGTGTAATTATAACTGTGTGATATGGTTGTTACCAGGGGAACTCAGAATGTACTGTCTATGGCCCTAGTGTGTTTGGTATCCAGGGGAAAGGGGTCAGAGTTTGGGGTACCAGAGTACAAAAACACAATTACTCCCTATGTTCTTAACACCATGCCCAAATACTTTTTGGGGGGTAAATAGGTACTGGGTTAAAATGGCACAACTGATCCCTTTGCTTCAAAACTATTGTCTTACCATCTGGGTACATGAACTGGTTTTTCCCTATTGGCATGAGTTGGTTAATATTGCCTGTGGTATGATTGTAACATAGATGACATATATGTCCTGTTAAATATGAGAATCCCCATATGATGTATGGTATAAAAATGACCAGTTTTTTAAATAAAGCTTGTCCCCTGAATCCTCTGGGAAAAGGGTCAGAGTTATGGGGTAACAGGTTGAGGGGGTTTGGGAAGGCTTCAGAGGTTCAGACTTACAGAAGCCCAGGGAATTTAGTTAAGGGAAAGGGAGATCTAATTAACCAATGTTGTTTACTTGTGACATATGGTCAGTGCTACTCTGGGAGCTTGTCACATAAGCTAGCAATTTCTGATCTCAGATGTGCTTTAATCTCAATGGGGGGCCAGGATACATAGTCACAAAGGCCACTAGACATACTGTCTCCTTCCTTAATTAGTCAACTAGCCCTTGCCTCACCGAACAAAGAAGTCATTTGTTAATTACTGTCCCAGGCTCCGATGTATCTGGGGGGTTGTTAGAATGGCTGACATCCCTTGATTGACAGGTGGGCCTTATGGCTAGAAGAAAGGGGCTTGAATATTGGATAAAGGGAAGATTTGCTAAGGGGTGTCACCTGATGGTGATAGGTGACTGATATGGATAGAAATCTGGATTTGTGACTAATAGAAAGTGCTCAGTGTGATCACACATAATCACGTGTGCGCTTATTCTTGCGGGAATTGATAATCCTGATCATTGGGTTTAATACTGCTACATCTGCTTAAAATTAGTTACATGGAAAACTAGTGAGTATTTACTGTCTAACCCTAATAGTGCAGGTTTGCTAGCTGAGGATATAAAATTATTTTTTGATACCAACGTTTCTCCGGAAACTGGGGCTGGATGGCTTTGGGTAGCTAATAAGGCTTTTATAAGGTTTGATAAGATATCAAATTGATAAGATTAGGCTAGAATTAGATGGGGTGCTCTCTCACTGAAAAAGGTATGAGGAGGATAAAGCATTTATATTATTGGAAGGCTGGATATGATGCTGGCTAGGAGATTAAAGTCCAAAGAAACTCAGTCTAGAGTTACTCAGATCAGAATGCCCAAATGTAAGATTTAATTTAGTACAAATAATATTCAAAAGACATTTTAATGCTTTTACCAACAGATATATTCATCTCAATCTCAACCTAGGGAGTTGGACCTTGATTGCTTTCTGGGGTTACTTGATCTCCCCTCAATAACGGAGCAACAATTATCTAGCTTAAGTTTGGACTTCTCCCAAGAGGAGGTGAAGGCAACCATTCAGACACTTAAATTGGTCCCCAGGGCTGGATGGCTTCATAAACCTATATTATAAGAAATTTGAATCTTTGCTTACACCGTACTTCACATCACTATTCAATGCAATTCTGAGGGGGGATCGTGTGCCTCCGGAATTTAATCAGGCCGATTTGGTCATATTCCCCAAGGAAGGTAAGGACAATCTCAAAGTTAAGAACTTTATTGAATGCAGATGTCAAAATTTTGGCTAAAATCATGATGGTCAACATGGATTCCAAAATTGCTTCCTGAAATCACATATATAGTTGTGAGCGTACGAGTCGTTGCTCACGCTTGCGGGCTCGCGTAGCGAGCCGCGGCCCTCGCGTAGCGAGGTCACTGGGCAAGGGCCTCAGTTGCTGGCATGGAGCGCCGAAGGCGCTCCATGCCAGCAACTGAGGCCCCTCGCGAAGCGAGGGCCTCAGTTGCTGGCGAGGTCACTGGGCACGGGCCTCAGTTGCTGGCATGGAGCGCCAAAGGCGCTCCATGTCAGCAACTGAGGCCCCTCGCGAAGCGAGGGCCTCAGTTGCTGGCGAGGTCACTGGGCAAGGGCCTCAAACCCTCGCAAAATTCACGTCGCTACTCAAAAAACACGACACACAAATTACGACACTCGCTAAATTTTACGAGGAACGCAAACAACGTACGAAACACGTTACCACACATTACGACCTCGCAAACATCGGACGCAACACGCCGACATACAAACATTTAAAACACAATACATACACACAGCACATACATAAAAAACTTACCTACACCAAGAGGGAGCACCCAGGACCTCAAAAATGCAACTTACACCTCGATTTTACTCGAAATAAAACAGTTTAGAGACTAAAAAAAAATCTAAGCGAGAGAAAAAATGGCCGCCGAACAAAACGAAAACGAGGCTACAGCACTTTAAACTCGCAAAACACCACAAAACACCTACGGATATTCCGATACAGACTTATACCACACATTACTCGCCATTTTACACCAATGCGGAAGTACACGACTACGCTAACGGTTTGGTCTCGCGCACGCACAGTGTTACACTGCACACATTCAGCATGCTTATACAGCAGCTCCACACCACTAATGCTGCAGCAACATCAACACAGATTGCCAGCTCTTCATCACAATGCTTCAAAATAGGTACACTATATTCATTTACTAATTTAGCTACCTTACAATTTCATTGCCGTCATTTTTTGACGGGCAATTCGCTCCATGCCAGCAACTGAGGCCCCTCTCAAAGCGAGGGACTCAGTTGCTGGCGAGGTCACTGGGCAAGGGCCTCAAACCCTCGCAAACTTCACGTCGCTACTCAAAAAACACGACACACAAATTACGACACTCGCTAAATTTTACGAGGAACGCAAACAACCTACGAAACACGTTACCACACATTACGACCTCGCAAACATCGGACGCAACATGCCGACATACAAACATTTAAAACACAATACATACACACAGCACATACATAAAAACCTTACCTACACCAAGAGGGAGCACCCAGGACCTCAAAAATGCAACTTACACCTCGATTTTACTTGAAATAAAAGACTTTTGAGACTAAAAAAAAATCTAAGCGACAGAAAAAATGGCTGCCGAACAAAACGAAAACGAGGCTACACCACTCTAAACTCGCAAAACACCACAACAAACTCGCAAAACACCACAAGAAACTCGCAAAACGACACAAACCACCTACGGATATTCATACCACACAGTGCACACATTCAGCATGCTTACACAGCAGCTCCACACCACTAATGCTGCAGCAACATCAACACAGATTGCCAGCTCTTCATCACAATGCTTCAAAATAGGTACACTATATTCATTTACTAATTTAGCTACCTTACA
The DNA here is from genome assembly GCA_027410445.1 of Discoglossus pictus. NCBI lineage: Eukaryota > Metazoa > Chordata > Amphibia > Anura > Alytidae > Discoglossus > Discoglossus pictus. The sequence continues at coordinate 228,928,718 of CM050164.1, read as the reverse complement.
ATTTCATTGCCGTCATTTTTTGACGGGCAATTCGCTAGTTATACATAAAGACCAGGCAGAATTTATACCATATAGGCAGGATGGGGACAATGTCAGAAGAATCCTGAAGATTCAACATTTAGCAAGTAAATCAAAAACCCCAATGTGTCTCCTAGCCTTGGATATCAAAAAAGGCCTTTGACACTGGCCTTTTCTGTATAAAACGCTACATTAATTCAGCTTGAAAGGACGCTTTATTAACTTACTTAAAAATTATTATGACTCCCCAGTAGCCAACCTGAAATTGCCAGGAGAGCATAGAGCCCAGATTCAAAGGGGTACTAGACAGGGATGCCCACTGCTGTTCGCTCTTGCCATAGAGGCGTTAGCACAGGGAATTTGGTCTAACAAGGAGATTCAGGGTCTCTAAGTAGGTCTCCAGCACTTTAAGTGCTCTCTCTTTGCTGATAACTTGTTATGCACCCTGACTAATCCCTAACCCCTATTTCAGCACTCATGTCCGTTATACAATTTTAGCAGAATATCTGGCCTTAAGCTTAATCTAGAGAAGACCGAGGCCCTAAGCCTAGGTATCATCCAATCTGGCATAGAAACCAGCAAGTCCAAACACAATTTTATCTGGCCTGAACACCACATAAAATACCTAGGAGTCAACATTAAGCCTAAATTCTCAGACCTATATAGGGCAAACTACCCCCCCCCCCCCCCCCATGTATAAAAGGTTAGGTGAGGATATGCAGAGGTGGATAAAATATCAACTTTCATGGACTGGCCGCATAGTAGCAACCAAAATGAATATTTTGCCCAAGATCTTATATCTTTTTAGAACTCTCCCTATTCTAATCCCCTTTAAAGAATAAGATAGGTTTCACAATAGTATGTTTAAAATTATTTGGAAAAATAAAAAGCCCTGTATCTCTAAACGAATAATCTTTAAGGAACAAATTTAAGGAACTACTTTAAAGCTGCACGACTAGCCCAGTTACCCTTGGCACATTCTACTAAGCATCAGCCAAGTTGGGTGTTTTTAGAAAACCAGCAAATGTCCCCTCATAGTTGGGACAAGATAATTTGTGTCCCAGAAAGATTGTATCCTTTTAGATCACACCAAAACCCTACAAGGAATCTAACCCTAACTTCTTGTGGATAGGCTAGAACCAAATGCCGACTTGATTTGGATCTATCTCCCCTGTTGTCGGTACTTTCCTTTCCTCAAGTCTTAGCAGACTCTAGCATAGTTTCCAAACATTGGTGGATCTCTAGAAGCCTAGATAGGTTTAGTTCATGGTTTACTAATGATCGACTTATGATCTATGATCAATTCTGTTTGAATCATAATATACCTCAAGAGGAATTTTACAATTAAAAATAAAAAACTGGACCAAAGAAATGTTCAAAATCTTCTTGGATTTTACTAATTTGTAAAAATCTCCCACTCTCCAAGGGTATAGTAGGGACACTTTACGACATCTTTACAAATAAAGCTACTGACGAGAAGCCTAAATTCATGATTAGATGGGAGGAAGACTAGGGAGTGGAGTGGGGTAAATGGATAGAGTCCTGCTCAAATTTATGCAGTGAATAATTTAATTATTCCCACCTAGAAACGTCCCTCAAGGTCCTACAGAGAGTCTACTGTACACCTGATAAACTACAGAAGATCAACCCCCGTGAAAGCAACAAATGTCTTGCCCGCTAGCCCAAAATTTGTGGGGAAACCTAACCCAACTTGCCACGACACTCTTTAAGATGGTGATCCCAACCAAGATATAATCTTGCCCTCTGAGGGTTGCCTTCTAATGGCCATTGCTGTTAATTTACATATAGCCATTAAGTGGAAATCTACGACTTTAAGCTTCCAAGAGGTAATCAGAAAAATTAACCACATACTTATTAACGAGAAATTAACTTGTACTCTTTTAGACATGAATTCTCAATTTAAAAAAAATTGGGAGCCCTGGTTGCAGTCGCCTCTTAGTGCCCCACTAACTTGATTCTAGAGTTTCAGTACAACCTAATGACGTGAGGACTTGAGGCGGAGGAGGCTTGATTCTGGATTTCTCTTACAAAAAGAGAGGCTGGAAAGGAGGTAACTACTTTGGTAGGCGAATCCAAGGCTACTTAATCAAAGTGCATACTTAGGTCTTAATAAAAGAGCTAGAGATTTCATGAGATTTTATTTAAAAATGTTTATGTGAGCTATACTGGAAATCTCAAGACTTAGACTAGTTTTTCTCTGTTATTATTAGCTGTGTTTATTTGTTTAGTTTATACAATTGTTTTTTTGTTCTACAGATACTGTTATTGTTTATTAATAATCAAAAACATAAAATGAAAAGTCTTGGTCAGCTCAGGTATTGAAATATTTTATTGTAAAAAATTAAACATGTCTGACGTAAAAACTGTTAAATATAATGAACTATTTGCATATGCCTTTAAATATATAAAAAAAAAGAGTTACAGCCAGCAACTCTGCTACGCTGGCTTGTGGTTCCTGTGTTCCTGTGGTCGGTCTGGTTCCATCTCTGCTATCAGGGATAACAACAAGAACCATCATGTACCACTGGGTGAGTCAGAACCAGGTTCTGGGTAAGCCTAGTTGAAGTAGTGGTCATGACAAAAGCCGTAAAATAAATAAATAATTAAGTCTTTTCATTGCTATCTTTTATACACAATTATTCATAAATGCAGCTGACCATGTCTTTTAGGTACTCAGGATGTTGTTTCCTTGTAAACTAATGAGCATTCCATTACACACAATACATGCACTGACAGCTGTAGATGCCACATTTCCACTGTGCAGTTAGACACATCCGGTGTATTCAAACTTTCTTCCCACTTCAGAAAGTTGATCAGCAAAAAACTAAAATGATAGAGCACACATTTCTCATAATTGCATATAAAAGGTTATATAGTAAAGGCAGTATTTTGTATTTTAAAATAATTTGTTGGATTTTAAAGGGAAAAGTTCTTCAAAGTAGTATATTTTAAAGGACCACTGTTGATTGGTAACAGCTTCACATGCTTGTGAAGTATATAAGAAAAGAATAACATTAGCAATTTATTTATTTTAAGCTGTGTAAAATATTTGGCAAATAATGAAATCCAGTTCTTTAAAAGAGAATACTATAAATATAATATTCCAGTGGTACTTTAATATATGACCAGAGTGGTCCTATAATGACAAATTGTCTGTCATTGATCAGTTCTGTATTATTAAACTATATATAATAATAGCCTGGATTAGGCAGCTTGAAGTTTGATACAGAATGGCTGATACGATAAACAATTTAATTTCATTTTGCAAAATTGTTAAGGACAATGTAGCATGGAAAATCTAGCACAATTCATACAGTTCAATTGCAAAGATAGCTGATATTCAGACGTATTCAATATGTTCCATTAAAATTTAATTAAAACTCATCGAGCAAATACTTTAGATACTGCGTTTCACGCAATGTTGGAAATGTTATTGATTCCATATATTCAAAGGCATGAGAAGGTATGAGAAGGCAGATTACTCAGGATTAAGGAGCTAATACCTGATGTCATATTGAACGCATCTTTGTATCACAAATCACAAAGTAACTAAGGGGTTGATTCTGTATATAATGAGTGCCTCCACTCTAGTGCTCTTATGATATGGTTTAATTTGTTTATTTAAGGGGACTCTTTAGCCAAAAACGTTTTATATAAATGTTTTGACTGGGTTGATTATTTAATTTTATTCTCCTCAATGTAATTGTCATATAAAAATACCATTCACTTATTTCTAAGAATCCCCTTTCTTCCTGTTTTCGCTCATGTACTCTGCCATGTTTCACAGCTGTGACCTAATGCTATGCCCACAGAAAAGGGCTTCACACTACAGTGTAATATTGCTGTATGCAGACATATAGCATTTCACTGTCTGCTAAACATATTCTACTGGTAGTGTGAAGCTCCTCCCTTTGGTGTGGGCACAGGTCACAGCTGTGAAACATGGCATATGCATGAGAGAGAACAGAAAGAGAATTGGTAGTCCCAGGACCTGAAAAATAGATATTTTGTGGGCTCCTTAGCAGTGAAGTAGTATTTAATAAATGTAGTTAATTACCCTAGTAAACAGAATTATATAAAACTAAAAGAGTCAGGTTACAGCAGATTCTTTCCCATTTTGCTGAATACCATTCTTGGGCCAAGTCATGCTCCCATTTGCTCATGAATATGGGTTTGTGATTTATAACAGTGGTATTAAAGATTGTATACAGTGAGCCTAAGATATCCCGGGTTAATGGGGCATCTTCACAATTGCGGGGTAGCCAGCTCATTCTGGCCCCTAGATCCTTACTAGGGTGGTTATATAAAGCCTCATTCAATTAGAAGCCCACATCTCAATGTATACAGGCCGTATGTCTGCGGGCCTGCTGCGGGCTCTCGCTCTGCTACAGTTACAGTGCTATTCAATTGAACAAGCCCGCAAGTTACGGGCAGGCGTATGCCCGTAAACCGTGCAATCGTATATGGAGCCTTTTAGGGCGAAAACGTGATTTAATTAAGCAAGGCCGTAACTAACCATTTCCAAACAGCCAATAGAAAATGAGACCGTCATCATTACAGCAGTATAAGATGGAGGTTACATGTCAATCAATTAGCGTTTAGAGGTCCGATATGTGGTTGGACTCGCATAACCCCAGAATACAAAATAATAAAAATGAATGCCGATACTGTTTTAGTCCATTCAGGTGGCCTGATATGTATTAGCTCATTGACTCCCGAGATCAATATAACCCTGAACTGAAAAAAAAAGATTTTTGATTGGTGATGTGCAATTAATTCAAAATGTCTTACATCACTTTCCCCATCATTTACAGTGCAGTATAGATTTGCATTTGTATTTACAAGCTATGTCTTTAACCCCTAACGAATCCTCTCTAGTACTCGTAGGATTTTCTTCTACATTTGCCATTTACAGATGTGAAAACATTTGCGGGTTTGCAGAATTGTAGCAATTGAATAGCGATTTGCGATTTTAACTCGCGGACGTGACAGATCAAAAGCTTCGATGGGCTGTAAGTTCCGATTTTAACAAACGCAAGGATTTCAAGCCCGTAACACGTAGGCCATTTGCAGCTTGCAAAAAAAGCCAATTGAATGGCAAAATACCTTAGTGGTGCCCGTAACTTACAATTGTGCAAATGAATGAGGCTCATAGTGTCTAAGTTTACAGAAGTTAAAGCGTTCTCTTAATGGTATTATATAAATATCTCTTATCTGTTCAAAGGAAAACGATTTGGTAATTTATGAACCAGTGGTCAAGCCTATCTAGGCCCTTGCAAAGTCTACCATAGTTTTGATTCTGGATGTAGATCTTTGGAGATGTGAGGAAAGAGAGGACTGGGATGTCCAGCTCATGAGGGAAAGTTTAATCATGGGATTGATTTGTTTTAAGCGTGGAAGTAGGGTTTTAGAGAGCCAGGTTATCTTATCCAATGACAGGGGGCTCAATTGGAAATTCTCCATGAATACCCAGGCTGGTTGATGGGTTGTTGGGTGCGCTAGAGGTAGGAAAGAGATCTGAGCTGTTCTAAAATAGAGCTTTAGGTTCCGACAAGAGAGCCCACCCTTGCATTTTTGCCTTTACATTAAGGATTTGGCAATACTTAGTGGTTTATTGCACCAGATAAACTTGAAAATCTATTTTTGTACTTTATCCAGATCTTTAATTACAACCCCAATAGTTAAGGGTCTAAAGAAGTATAATATCCTATGTGGCCTGTCCATGAAACTTGGAGTTTGGTCCACTTGTTAATATCTGCTTCCAATTCTTTAAAAACTGAGATAGTTGACTTTGTATAAATCTGAAAGCTTGGGCTGATATTTATACCTAAATAGTTCATGTGAGATTTCGGCCAGGCAAAGTTATAAGAGCTTTTTAAGTGTTCTAGTTCAGTATGGGAGAGACGAGAGCTAAGAGTCTCTGTTTTCTCATGATTTACCATGAGACCTGAGATCTGACCAAAACTACTTAGCAGGTTCATTAGGGCTGGTACGGAGGATGTGGGATTGGACAGAGTGCATAAAAGGTCATCTGCAAGTAGGCAATATTTGTAGTGATGGAGGCCGTGGATTTCTGGGGAGGACCTGATCGCTTGGGCTAATGGCTCAATCGCCATTGCGAAAATAAGTGGGGATAAAGGGCATCCCTGTCTTGTGCCGCTAAATCAAGAGATTTAGGAAGTGGCCTCTGAAGCAAAATTTAGACAGAACTGTGTATAAGTATGGCCTTTGATCAAAGGCTTTTTCAACGTCTAATGCTAAAATGCATAGTGGAGTGTTAGAGCTCTGAGCTGAATGGAAGACATTTAGGACCCTCCTTATATTATCTCCTGCTTGTCTGTGGGGAATAAAGCCTACCTGATCCTTATGTATAAGCCTAGGAATAAAATTAGACATCCTTTTGGCAATAGTTTTGGCTAAGATCTTCACATCACCATTCAGTAAAGAGATTGGGTGATAATTCTTAACCTCCAGCGGGTCCTTGCTTTGATCTTTTATGAGTAGGAGATTTTTAAATTAGAACCTAGGTTTAGAGATATGGATACAAGGCTGTGATCTGACCAGGGGCATGGAATAATTTCAGAGCAACTGGAGAGGTCAAATAAAGAGGAATCAGTGAAAATGGTGTCAATCCTGGAGTAGGATTTGTCGGTATGGGAAAAAATTGTGTATTCCCTCATTGCTGGATGGTGTCCCCTGCAGGCGTCGACGAGGTTAAATTTGAGCAATAGGGTTTTAATTAGTTTAACTTTATGAGAGAAGTAGGTACTGGTCACCCCTCTGGATCTGTCTATTTGTGGATTTATAACTAAATTGAAGTATCCTCCCACTATCAATTTCCCTACATCCTGGGAGTCAAGGGATATTAAAAGCATAATAAGCGCATTGTGGGGGGCAGTAGTAGGTGCATAAATTGAGATTAGGGTGAACTTTGTGTCTAAGAGTGTCCCTGTCAGCATTATATAGTTTCCCTCTTTGTTCTTTTATGATCTATGCAGCAGGATAGCTGTGCCAGCTGTTTTACATTTTTGACTAGTTGTATAAAAGTTTGGGTAATCTGTGTGCAAATAGGTGGGGACTGTATTGTAGACAAAGTGAGTCTCTTGTAGAAAGAGAACAGGGGGTTTGTGTTTTTATAGAACATGAATGCTTTTTGCCTTTTGAAATTGTGGGTTACTAGAGTGTATTCTGAATTCCACCCCTCTTCCTACCTTGTGTCTCTCCCCCCTCTTCTTTGTCTCTCCCTCCCTCTCCCTCCCCTGTGTCTCTCCCCTTCTCTCTCCCCAGTGTCTCTTTCCCCCCTCTCCCTCCCCTGTGTATGCTCCCCCCTCTCTCTCTTGTGTCTCCTTCCCCCCATCTCCCTTCCCTGTGTCTCCTTCTCTCTCTCTCCCTCCCCTTTGTCCCTCCCTGCTATCATGAATTGCAATATCCTAGAATGCCCTGCTATCCTACAGTCTAGTGTTCTGGTACTCACAGCAATTTGGCATTCTGGTGTACTGGTACTCCCAGCTAACCTGCAGTCGAATGTTCTGGTACTCCAAGCTATTCTGCATTCTGGTATACTGGTACTCCCAGCTATTCTGTAGCCCGGTGTCCTGTTACTCCCTGCTATTATGCAGTCCGGTGTCCTGGTACTCCAAGATATATTGCAGCCAGATATCCTCGTACTCCCACCTATCCTGCCGTCCAATTTTCTGGTACTCCCTGCTATCCTGCAGCCAGATGCCCTGGTACACCCAACTATTCTGCAGTCTGATGTCCTGGTACTCCCTGCTATCCTGGTACTCCCAACTCTTCTGCAGTCTGGTATCCTGGTACTCCCACCTATCCTGCAGTCCAACATAATTCTAAACCTAATTGTAGCATATCCGCACTTACCCTTATTTGCCCTTGTCCAACCTTTCTATTGTTTTTAGAATGGTAAATGATCACTGTATGATGAAAATAATACATATATTTGCTTGAAAAATGAGAGTATGACTAAGAATATAGCTAGGCAGGAAAAATGCCATTGAGCTACTTTTTAATTAGAAAAATATTAAATTGTGATGCCTGCAGGCCAGTATTCGTTCTAATTTTCAAAGCCTGGGTGCGCAAAAAAATGAAGTTGTGCAAATTTGTTCCAACTGACAAAAAAGTATGCATTGGACTAAGTGAAAACAAATCTAGAAAAAAAAACAGGGCAAAACAGGAGAGCAGATGCATATAGAAAGAGAAGAGGAGGAAAATAAAACAATAAAATAGTGTAGAGCTTAGAGGGAACAGTACTGTAGGTATTTATGATGCTTTGTGAGGGTTGCATGTATGAGAGCAGCATTTATGTTTTTGCAGGATGGAGTTTGCAATGGTTGTTATGAGCCACCTACTTCTGAGCATATACGGGGAAGGGGGTAGGTATGGAATTCCAAAGCTTCAATCGATTATCAATTATTCTCCACCACTGGGCCTCCTCCCCATGCCTTTTTTTTTACCGGATTACTATATTAATACAAACCCTTACTCTTCAAAAGGAACATTGAACACAATTGCTTTTTTCGTACATTTAAAAGAACATGCTTTAAACATGTCTGCATGAAAAAAATATTTAGTAATATCTGTTTAAAATTACTTGACACTAACAGGAAATGCACAGAGCATACATATGTCTATAGATTTTATTGGCAGACAAGTATGGCTCATACAGCTACATCACTCCTCATTGTCTGAATCAGTTTTTTTTACTGCTTTGAGAGCCTTATTTGAAAAAAAGAAAACACACAGTTGTGTATTATTAAAAACCTTATTTGATACTGTATGCAGCAAAGCAAACATTGCTTTCTCTAAAAATGGTTTTATGTTTATGTCTCACATGGCTGCTAATGCTGATAGTTTAATAATTCACAAGCAAGCATTGTTTTCCCTAAATACAGTAATACATTAACCATCCTTTTTTTAAATCTCTTTTCCTCTATTTTTAGGTTCTATACTCTGGTTATGTCTTGGCTCACCTTATACCCCTTATACCACTACTTTGTTGCTTGACTGTACATTTTGGGTCCTTTACTGTCTTGTGTATATTTCTTCCTTGGCAAACTAGTGACCTATCAGTACTATCTATGTGCTGGTTACACACACTTTTCCTCTTATTAGTTCCACCACCTTGCTTTTTATCGCAGAAATGTCTCCCTCACTATCAATAGCTAATTGCCTCAGGGTTGTGTTTGACTCTGCTTCACACTCCGTCACTTGCATAATCTTGTCACTTTCACTTAAAGAAAATCTCAAACTTCTCTAGTGAGAAATAATTATAATTTGAATGCACTCTCTCAACATATTGGATATTGAAACCTTCTTCTAATTGGCCTTCCCATCCAATAATTGTGACCTCACCCCAATCCATTATAAGTGCCATAACCAGGCTTATTTATGCCTCACTACTCATCATCTACTCCATCCTGTTAGTTCATACATTGGCTCTCCATATCCTACAGAATGTTATATATATATGTCCAGGCACAAGCATGCAAAGTATGCTGCTTGCAAATGCCTCAAACTTATACATTTGGCTGCAGGTGTGTTCTGTTTTTTTTTTTATAAATGTTTAGATGCATTCTATTGACTCCAGCTCGCAAATTCCGACCCTAAGGCTGAACACATAAACCCTGACTTTTTAAGTAGGATTTCAGTGGGCGTGATCATATGATCTGACAATATTTAAGCAAGCCCGTAATTTACTTCTTAGACGCAGCCAATAGTAAATGAGACCAACATAATGACATCAGTAAAACATGGAAGTTGCACGTAATCTGCAATTGGGGGCTAAGAATTAATTATTGCCGAAAAGTAATATTTGTTGATCGGGCTTGCTATCTAGCATTCTATAAAATGCATTCGATCATCTGTTTTAGTCCTTGTATTTCATGATATGTATTAACCTCTTGAGTCCTGGGATCAATATTACTCAGAAATAACTTTTAAAATAATATTTTTTAATTGCATTTGATGGGATTTAAGGCTGTTGTGCATGTAATTATAATGTCTTTCCATACCTTCACATGCTTTTAAAGTACAGTAGGGTGTTTATAATTGCTGTTTGAAAAATAAGTGTTTGAAAAAGCCCTTGCGAGTCCTATTTAGTACTCCTAATATTTTGTTTATTTTTTTTCAATCAGTTATTAGTAGATAAAGAAACCAAGATTACAATAACTGTTGATTATGAGAAATTAACCAAGAGACAAAATAGTAGGTTGGTGTCAAACAGTAATTTACCTTTCATTACAACTTTGTCTTCATTTGTAAGTGTCTCTTATATTAAACAAATGGCCAATTCCGAAGTGGAGGCCTCACCAGCTGATCCGGCTCAGAGAATGCGCGAATAAATATAAGTCAATATCAAGTCAGATAAAGTATTGCAATACCATGTGGAGATTCTATCTAGGGATTCCATATATTTAAAAAGGTAGATAGAGAGTCCTCGAGAGTTTGTGATTTTCCATTAATAAAGAGATAGTTTATTTTAGTGATTACCATGTGGAGATGCAAAGAGGGGTTTCTTCCATTGACGTGCTATATGGTTTTTAGTAGCCTGCATTATGAATTGCATTCATCTGTTCTGAGAAGTGCAAAGGGTGGGGATTGAATGTCCTAAAAGGCTTATTTCAGCTTTAGGGGGAATTTGTTGTTCAAAGATGTCTGAGGTAATTACAAAAATGTCTTGCCACAGCGAGACAACTCGAGGACACGCCCACCATATATGTAAAAAAGAGCCCACTTCCCAACACTCTCAGAAGCAATTGGGGTTGGGGGAATTTAAAAGTTTAACTGGGGTGATATTGGTTCTGTGGAGGACTTTGATCAACGTTTCTAGTATGCTGCTATTAAGGGCTTCCTGTTTACCCATGAGTTTTCCCACACATCTAAATCCCATGAGCAATTTAGATTGTTCTCCCATTTATGTATATAGTTTGGTTTTATGACCTTCGAATCTGGGTTAAGTGAGTTGTATATAAGACCTAAAATGCCTTTGGTGAGCAGGGCTTTTTGGCACACTCTCATGAACCAAGATGCCTGAGGTTGATAAAAGATTATTTCTTGTTTTTGGACGAACTGTTTATATTTAAATGTAAAGCGTTCATGTAGAGGGAAATTATGTATGTCATCTAGCTGTTCGAATGAGAGGATTTGGTTACCCTTGTACCATGACCCAACTCTCAATAGCCCAGTAGATTTCCATTTTGAGAGAGGTTGGGTATGAGGTGGGGAATAATTGGGGTAAGCGTATAGAAAGTGGGTGTAAGGTTGAATTTCTCTTTCACCCAGTTGCAGTGTGTGAGTGAAAGCTTAATAAAAGGGTTGAGTCTCATTCCCAACAATGTTATGGTTTTTGGTAACCAGAAAATATAATCCCGCGAGTAGGAGGACATCTGGAAATATTCAGAGAAGACCCATAGTGGTTGATGCATGGAGGGGTGTGCTAAGGGAATAAAATAGATTTGTGCTGCTTTATAATAAAGTTTGAAATGAGGACAAGATAAGCCTTCTTTTGATTTGTGTCTAAACATGTTTTTTTGGAAATTCTATGAGATATATTTCTCTATATAAACCTAAATATTTGGCGTTTAAATTTTTCTAATTCTCTAAGATTAATGGCTATGGCGAGGGACCAGAGTAAGTATAAGAGTGTTGGTAAAATATTCATTTTCACTGAATTTATGTGGCCTAACCAGGAGATGTTACATTTAGACCAATTTAAGTAATTTTGTTGCATAGTGTTGTATAGTGGGGTGTAATTAGCTTTGTGGAGGTCAGCTAATCGGCTGGTGATATTAACTCCCAATTAACTCCCAAGTATTTAATATGTGAGGGTGGCCATATATTTAGGGCTTCTGTTTTGTCAACATTAATATGCAATTCCAAAAATTGGCCACATTTTTCAAAGGTTTGTAGTAAGGCTGGGACCGAAGTGATAGGTTGAGTAAGTGTGCAAAGGAGGTCATCAGCAAAAAGACAGCATTTAAGATGGTGGTGTCCTATGTTGATTCCCTGTATTGAGAAGTTGATTCTAATTGAGTGGGCCAGAGGTTCAATCGCTAATGCAAACAATAAGGGAGAGAGAGGGCAGCCTTGCCTCGTGCCACGTTAGATGTCAATGTGTGTACTGGAGTCTCCAGGCATTTTTAGTGAGGCTTTAGAGTTATGGTAGCAGATTTGAATTAGATTCATGAATGTACTGGAGAAGCCAAATTTATTGAGGGTTCTCTAAAGGTATGGCCATTCCAACAAGTCAAATGCCTTTTCTATAATTAAGGCTAATAGGCATATCGGAGTTTGAGTTTGTTTAGTCCAGTGAATTGTATTTAGGACTCAACTTATATTGTCACCTGTTTGTCTCTGGGGTATAATTCCTGTCTGGTCTTTGTGGATGAGTCTAGGGAAAAATGTAGAAATTCTGTCAGCCATTATTTTACCAAGGATTTTGATATCTCCATTTAATAATGAGATGGGTCTATAGTTTTTAACTTCTTTTGGGGAAAAAAGTCAGCCTGATTGATTTAGGGTAAGACTGGGTGTCCTTCAAGAATTCTGTTGTAAAGATTAGTCAGATGGGGAGTCAACTGGTCTATACATTTTTATAGTATATATTGGGAAAACCATCTGGGCCCGGGGCTTTTCCTAGTACTCGTAATATTTTTGATAGAAACTTGATACTTTTTTCAGTTGAGAGTGAGACTTTATTTGCGAGCTCGAGCTAAAGGGCTACTAGAATATCTATTTTGTGTAACTTAAATTATTTAGCACTTATAATCTTTGAGCTGTGCTAAAACCAATGGAGTTCTAATCACGGTTTTGTGTCTTTGGCTAGCCCATAGTTATTGTGGGCTGGTAACAAGTAATCAGATTGAGAGTAGCTAATAAAATATGTGGCAATATTAAGAGCTGTTTTAAGTGTGTATAATTTTTAGTAATTGACCAGTAGAATAGGGCCCAAGGTTTGTATAGCTCCGCACTTGTCTTTACCTGCAGTACTACTGCACCTTACATTGTCTCTCCTCTGCATCCATAATCTAAACCTCCTCTCTTGTTATCAGCTCTGACTCATGTGAGGGTAATGCTACCTATATTTTAGAAAACATAACCAATGCACTTCATATTATTTTGTAAACAGACCAATTTTGGTTGCATTGTATTTTTAATGCCTTTAACTTTTAATTTAATTGTAAATTAAAGTAAGTCATTTTGTATATTTTAATTTTTTCTTGTTATTTATTATTAAAGCATTAGATTGCATGCCCCTTGGGTCAAAGTCCTCTATTAAAACTCTATAAACCCTTTAGGATAGGTCTCTACTATGACTACACCACTAGATTGACTTAAAGCTATAAATCGTGGTATTTTTCATTACTTGCCCTTATTTTAGATTTTATCCAACATGAACCTATTACTAGAATGTGAAACAAACAAAGAACTCTATGCATTAAAGGCTTTAAACGCCTGTGCTCTAGTACAAAATGGTTTATGAAATATTCACTTCTCTTCCCACGTACACAAATTACAAATCCCTAGGTCTGGTATGCAAGAGATGTATTTGAACCATTTAATTAAGCTGCCGGCCTAGGAATGGATAGCTCTTGACTCAAATAATGATGCTCAGCCAGAGATATCAATAGATATAGATAACAGGCTGCGGATAAAATGCAATTGTCCCACCCAGTCTGTCATTTGTCTGTCTGCTGTGAAACTTCAATTCCTATGCAAATCTTAAAGTATATGCCAATTGCAACATTTTGATTCTTTTATTTGTCTTTACTACCTATGCTGAGATGGCAACCCATTCCTTAAATGATCACTGAAGCTCTATATTTAAAACTATACTAAACTGAAGAACAATACCTGAAAATAGGCAAACTGTTTTTTAAAATTAAAAATGTCTCTAATGTTTTTTTTTACATTTTACATGTAGTTATGCTGCAATGAAATCTACTATTTTAATTTGTAATCAACGTAATGGAGTGGGGGGGACCTTGAGTACACATATACAGCCAAATTCAATTTGGAGCCTGCAACTCTATCTGCGGGTGTGTTGCGGGCTCGCACTGTGCTACAATTCCATTGCTATTTAATTGAACAAGGCCGCAACTCACTCCCGAGATCCAAAATCGTAAACCTTGGTACCATATAAAAGCAGAGCAGGGCTTGCGCATGCAAGCCCGTAGCTACTGCTTAGTCAGAGCCAATAGTAAATGAGATTGTCTTCATGACGGCAATCAAACCTTCGGGAACTCCCGCAGGCTCACTAAAGGAAACCTTGCTGCAGGGTCCCCATCAGGACCCCCCGCAGGATCCTCTCATGAACCCCATGATGCAGGGGTCCCAAACAGGACCCCCACAGGGTCCCCACATAAATCCCATGATGCAGGGGTCCCCATCGGGACCCACGGATGGTCCCCACATTAAACCCTTGCTGCAGGCGTTCCAATCGGGCCCCCCCTGCATTTAAAAATGCTGCGGGTTCTTAAAGGGCCAGTGGCACACAAATAGTTAACCCCTGCATCTAACATTAACCCCCATATGCTGCGGGGTCCCCATCAGGACCCCCACAGGGTCCCTACATTAACCCTTGCTGCAAGGGTCCCGATGGGGACCCCCGCAGCATTTAAAATTCAAATATGCCGCCTTGGAGGTCCTTAAATGACCTAAAAGATCCAGCGGCACACAAATAGTTAACCCAGGTCGCGGGGTACTTTAAGTACCCCCGCAGCACCTAACATTAACCCCCCCTATGCTGAGGAGTTCCTAAATGCTGAAGCATCATGGGGGTTTACTTTAGGAGTGGGAGGGGGTTAGGAACAGAGGGGAAATTTAGGGGGAGCATACGTAAGGGCTTGTAAAGCCCTTGCGAGTCCTCTCTAGTAGGCGTAGTATTTTGGGCTACATTTGCCATTTACGGGTTTGAACCCAAATGCAGCCTTGGGGAATTGAAGCAATTAAATAGCGATTTGCGATTTTAGCCATGGTAACTCTTGCAAAAGTGAAAGATCTAAGGCTTCGGGAGGCTGTAAGTTATGGGTTTAACCATCGCTATTTTTCAAGGCTGTAACTTGTAACCCGTTTGGAGCCTGCAAAAGATGCCAATTGAATAGTAAGTTAACTTGCAACCTCAATTACGGGCTACCGGATCACCTGAACCTCAATTGAATGGCGCTCAAAGTTTCTATCTGTTCAAAGGGTATTTAGCAGCTTAAACTTAGAATGCTTTCAGTAGGAACGTTTGTTAGTTTACAAAGTTACCCCCTCCTGATAAAGTAGTATACAGAATCAGGTCAGAAAAGAAAATGGAACAAAACAGTAAAGAATAATTGCATGTAAAAGTTAAAACATGTTTTTATTGCTTTCTAAAAACATTTTGCCCATCAGGTTTAGTTATTTAAAAGACCACATAGAAAAACTGATCACAGTGATCCATTATTAAATGTTCGAATATTTAAAATGGTCAAAGAGGGACACATACACTAAGTTTTAGATACACACATATATAAAAATTGCTTACTAAAGAATAGTTAGATATGTTGAAAAAAACTTAATTAAGCTTCCACTGTGCAGTTAAACAATTAATTACTATTTTTAATCATGCCCCAGGCAGTGTGAACTCCTTATTTCTTCCCACCCTAAATTATGTATTGCCTCTGGAGTGGGAGATGCCCATAGGGAAATGCTCTCCAGTCAGGTTTACTGTACTTGCAGTATAATATTCTGAGCTCGAAACAGCTTTTTTTTAACTTGTTTTAGACATTGAAATGTGAACACAGATGTACTATTTATTTACTGTACTACTGTACGGTGGAGGGCTTCTATCGCTCTTTTGCCCACCAAAAATTAAATGATTGTTCTGGTGAACTATATACTCATAAGGTCCACAACACAAGCTGGGATCCCGCTCCATGCTGATGATAGCCAGTAAGCTTGAAACAGCTGTACATGGTTAGGATACTCAGCTTGTGTTTAATCCAACCTTGGCTTTGCATAAAAGCTGTGTAATGCAGTGGGCATAAGCTTCAAGGAAGCCATGTTTAAAATGGGTTATGGATCGAAGAGCGAGGAATTTGAGGGCACATTTGCATGTTCCAGCTCAACTTCACAGAATGCAGTGTAATAACTGAATTCTGAGTTGGAAACAGTTTTTTTTTACTTGTTTTATACATTCAAATGTGAACACGGATGTACAAGGCTCTTCATAGTTCATTGGAATCAAATACTCATATAACCCACAAAAATGGGGTTACAATAATATAGCACTCTTAGTTCCAGCCATATAACTATAAATAAGGGGCATAATCTACAAAACTTCTGGATGTTACATAGGACTCCTTGGTAAAAGGTATATTCCTGACCAAGAAAAAACATGTCCGTTAGAAACTGCAAATATAAATACTGTATATACTCAAGTATAAGCCTGTTTTTCAGCCCTTTTTTTAATGCTGAAAAAGCCCCCCTCAGCTTATACTTGTGTCACCCTGCTCCTGCTGCTCTCCCCCTCTCCCTTGTGTCTCTTTCCCTCCCCCTCCCTTATCATCCTCCTCATCCTCCCAGATATTGTCATAGGACATAGGATATTAGTGTGTCCTGGTATATATAGTCCAGTGATTTATAGTGTTAAACGTGGGGGCTAAATACACCTTCAGTTAACATGTATGCCCATTCTATTCCACACTCCCCTAAGCTATATCCATAACTGTCAAACAACTCCTGGAGAAATATATATTACAGGATATTACAGTCCCTATTCCTTATTGGCTAAAAGACTGTCAATATAAATAAAATGGATAATATTAGGACTCTTGGACCACTGGGACCCAATAACTATAGGCACAGTCCCTATTCCTAATTAGTTATGAGACTGTCAAAATAAATGAGATGGATAATATTCAGACTCTTAGACCACTTGGACCCAATAACCAGAGGCACATTTTTGTGGGTTATATGAGTATTTGATTCCAATCACATATATAGTTGTGAGCGTACGAGTCGTTGCTCACGCTTGCGGGCTCGCGCAGCAAGCCGCGGCCCTCGCGTAGCGAGCCGCGGGCCTCGCGAAGCGAGGTCACTGGGCAAGGGCCTCAGTTGCTGGCATGGAGCGCCTTCGGCGCTCCATGCCAGCAACTGAGGCCCCTCGCGAAGCGAGGGCCTCAGTTGCTGGCGAGGTCACTGGGCACGGGTCTCAGTTGCTGGCATGGAGCGCCGAAGGCGCTCCATGTCAGCAACTGAGGCCCCTCGCGAAGCGAGGGCCTTAGTTGCTGGCGAGGTCACTGGCCAAGGGCCTCAGTTGCTGGCATGGAGCAGGGACTCAGTTGCTGGCGAGGTCACTGGGCAAGGGCCTCAAACCCTCGCAAAATTCACGTCGCTACTCAAAAAACACGACACACAAATTACGACACTCGCTAAATTTTACGAGGCACGCAAACAACGTACGAAACACGTTACCACACATTACGACCTCGCAAACATCGGACGCAACACGCCGACATACAAACATTTAAAACACAATACATACACACAGCACATACATAAAAAACTTACCTACACCAAGAGGGAGCACCCAGGACCTCAAAAATGCAACTTACACCTCGATTTTACTGGAAATAAAACAGTTTAGAGACTAAAAAAAAAACGAAGCGAGAGAAAAAATGGCCGCCGAACAAAACGAAAACGAGGCTACAGCACTCTAAACTCGCAAAACACCACAAGAAACTCGCAAAACACCACAAAACACCTACGGATATTCCGATACAGACCTATACCACACATTACTCGCCATTTTACACCAATGCGGAAGTACACGACTACGCTAACGGTTTGGTCTCGCGCACGCACAGTGTTACACTGCACACATTCAGCATGCTTATACAGCAGCTCCACACCACTAATGCTGCAGCAACATCAACACAGATTGCCAGCTCTTCATCACAATGCTTCAAAATAGGTACACTATATTCATTTACTAATTTAGCTACCTTACAATTTCATTGCCGTCATTTTTTGACGGGCAATTCGCTAGTCACTAATATAGTTTGTAAAGTGTGCGTAATGCTCCATGGGAGTGCATGCGCACTTTACAAACTATTTGTACGTATATGTATATGTATTTGTTTCGTACAAGCAGCGCATGTTTATCATGTGGCCCAGCGTGCACATGCAATGGGGGGGACAGAGAGGAAGAACGGGGCAAAGAGACAGAGGGGGAAGAGACACAGGGGAGGGAGGAGGGGGAAAGAGACACAGGGGAAAGGGGGAAAGAGACACAAGAGGAAAGGGACACAGTAGAGGGAAGAGGGGGACAAGAGACACAGGGGAAAGGGGGAAAGAGACTAAGATGGAAACAGGGAAATAGACACAGGGAAGGGAGAGTGGATGAGAGATAAAGGGGATGGATATGGGGAGAAGAGACAACGAGGAGGGCAAGGGGAGGGAGAGGGGGAAGAGACAGAGGGGAGGGAGAGGGCGGGAAAGAGACACAGTGGGGGAAGAGACACAGGAGAGGGAGAGGGGGAGAGAGACACAGATGAGGGAAAGCAATGAGACAGAGGGGGATGGGGGAAAGAGACAGGAGAGGGAAGATACACAGGGGAGGGAGAGAAGGGAAGAGATGCAGGGGAAGGAAGGGAGGGGGAATTATTTTTATATTATCCCATCATTTACGATGGGCAAACGACTAGTGATCTATAAAGAGCCTATACTGCACATACGCAATTAGGAAAGCATACCAACAATTAGTGGCTCTTTCTACCTTTATTATTACCTACTAGCGAATTGCCCTTAAAAAAATGACGGCAATGAAATTGTAAGGTAGCTAATGCTGTTTGGTGTATAATAATGAAATATGTAATACATTAGTAAATGAATATACTGTACCTATTTTGAAGCATTGTGATGAAGAGCTGGCAATCTGTGTTGATGTTGCTGCAGCATTAGTGGTGTGGAGCTGCTGTGTAAGCATGCTGAATGTGTGCACTGTGTGGTATGAATATCCGTAGGTCGTTTGTTGCGTTTTGCGAGTTTGTTGTGGTGTTTTGCGAGTTTCTTGTGGTGTTTTGCGAGTTTAGAGTGCTGTAGCCTCGTTTTCGTTTTGTTCGGCGGCCATTTTTTCTCTCGCTTAGATTTTTTTTTAGTCTCTAAACTGTTTTATTTCGAGTAAAATCGAGGTGTAAGTTGTATTTTTGAGGTCCTGGGTGCTCCCTCTTGGTGTAGGTAAGGTTCATGTATGTGCTGTGTGTATGTATTGTGTTTTACATTTTGTAATGTTCGCGAGTTGCGTCCGAGTGTTGCGAGGCCGTAATGTGTGTGAACGTGTGTCGTATGTTGTTCGCGAGTGTCGTAATGTGTGTGTCGTGCTGTTTGGTTTGCGACGTGAAGTTTGCGAGGGTCGCAGTTGCTGGCATGGAGCGCCTTCGGCGCTCCATGCCAGCAACTGCGGCCCTCGCTTTGCGAGGTCCTCAGGTGCTGGCATGGAGCGCCTACGGCGCTCCATGCCAGCAACTGAGGCCCTCGCTTTGCGAGGGTCCTCAGTTGCTGGCAAGGAGCGCCTTTGGCGCTTTATGCCAGCAACTGAGACCCTCGGGCACTGCCCTCGCTTCGCGAGGGCCTTGGCTCGCTGCGCGAGCCAAGGCCCTCGCTTCGCGAGGGCCGCAGCTCACTACGCGAGCCAAGGCCCTCGCTTTGCGAGGGCCGCGACCCGCGTAGCGAGCCAAGGCCCTCGCTTCGCGAGGGCCGCAGGCTCGCTACTCGAGCCCGCAGCGTTAGCAACAACTCGTACGCTCACAACTGTATATGTGATTATGGGTATACTTAATGGGCAGTTGTTTCTAGTGAGAAAGAGATATGAGAGATAGCCTTGCTTATGAGGTAAGTGGTAGGTGGGTAATTTAAAGGTATATGGAAGTTTCCCTGGTTTAATATTAAAATAAACAACCTAACTGTTGGTTTGCATATCTACACATAATTTTATTAACGGCTTGAAAGCTCTGTTTTCATTTACCCAAACCATCCAAACAGTCCCTGCAAAGGTCTGCCCCCCAGAGCTCATGTATACAATGTTTCTATTGGTAAGAGATTACAGACTGTTTTGAAATACTGTTGAGAGACAATCTGTAAGTGACTAGTACATATCTTACCAATTGAAACATTGTACACATAAAGCTGTGGGGGTAAACATTTGCAGTGACTGCTTGGAAGGTTTAAGTAAGTGAAAACAGAGTTTACAAGTACTTGGTATTAAAATGATGTTTAGATCTGGAAACAAACACATTTTTTTGACGACACTCAGTCGTTTACAACTCGCTGTAACCTTATGGACCATAACACACCAGACACATCTTTATGTCCATGATCATGCTGATCCACTTGGTTTTTATGGCAGATATACTGGAGTGAGTAGCCAGATACTTCTCCAGTGGGCCACAGCATACAGTTCCTGGAATTCCTAGGTTGTATCCCATTCAAGTATTGACCAGGCCCAACCCTGCTTGGCTTCAGGGCGGTGTGACCTCTGGGTTCCCTGACTGGAATCAAACCCAGCGTTTAAAGCACAGAATCCTTAACCACTGGACCACCAGGGAACTCAAAACATACCCTTAGGTCGTTTTATTTTAATATTATAAACAGGGAATCTTTCATATATCTTTAAAGTACAGAAATAATTCTTCCATATTACTACATTCCTACAATGCAGATTTGTTACACTTTATCTGTGGGCTGGCCTCCTCTGCCTGGTGTTTGCTCTGCTTAGTGGGGTGTCCTTTTCTTTGTTTGCACAGCATTATGGGAGGGAATTCTATTAATATACATAATACAATCACTCCTGCACACTTTTCCACTTCCGTTCTCCATCTCTGTGTATCTATTAGAGCTCACTTATCTCTCTCAGCTTCCTGTAAAAACACACTGAATTATTCTGTTTGAGTCTGTCTCCTTGGCGCTGCCAGCAAGTTCTACCACCCTCCCCCTCAGGCTGGGCACAAAGCTCCTTTCATGAGCCACATGTGAGGTGGGTACACAGAGACCTCCTCCCCACCACCCTCCCGCGGGGTTTACCTTCCCAGACACGACATGAAAAGAGCAAATGCTTAATTATTCAGACTTTATCAGACTCAGCACACACGTCCTCCCAAGGACTTCCCAATGTTCCTGGGTCCCCCTGGAAATCTCTCTGCAGTTCTACAGAATCTTCTTATGCTTGTTACTTGTCTTTCTCATGCCCTCTCACCTCCCACTCACTGGTATTTCCTCCATCATGTACTGTCAGGCCTGAATACTATACTTAAATAACCAGTGTGATTTAAAAAAACAAACAAAAAAACAACAACTCATGTTTGTGAAGTATGTGATAAACTTTAGAGAAAGTAATTTTAAAGGAGTTCCTGAGCTTGCAACCCATTTTAAAGGACCCCGGTGGTAATCTTACAATAGTCTTTTATTTACTTATTTTTAAATTTTATGTCAATGAAATGAGTGTTAAAAGAAAACATTTTCATGCAACTTTTAAACTTAAAATTGCAACCTGGAACAGCTCTCCTCTCTCCACCGCCTATTAGGTGTCCATGGGGTAATCTGCTGAACAGGAGGAGTAGAGGTGGGGGAGAGAGAGAGTTAAAGGATTTATTTAATCATTGGACGATTTGGGTTTTTATTCCAGCCTGTATCCCTATAAATGATTCTATTACACGGGTTCTCCCATTTTTTAGCTGCTTTTGCTTTTCTTCTGGGGGCTAGTGTTTTTTTTTTTACAAATTGTCTTTAATAATCTGTGTACATAAATATACAAGCCAAAGGGATCAAGTTTGTTAAACTAGTAATGGTTGTGCACTCTCATATGCTTTGCTTTGTGAAGCTTCATCATAGACTTTAATTGGCTTGCAAGTCTGTGCTCTTGTGTGTACCTGCATTTATACTGCACAGCACTTCTCTGTCCCTATGGTGGTGCATGCCTGCTTTTATTTGCATAATGTGGACATGTGCACTTATGTGTATGCCTATTTAGAGTCACAGCAAGTGAGCTTCAGTGTTTTTTGTTTGTTTTGTTTTTTCCCCATTGCTACATCTTGGCATTATTGATTATTCTAATTTGTTTAACTGTTGTGGCCATTGGCTGGCACCTGGACCCTTGGCTTCACAAATGGATTCCCCTACTCTCTGGCTCTTGACTGTATGAGTATGTTCCACTCTGGCAGCCGACCCTTGGCTCTGTTTCCTGGAACCTGTGATTTCTGACTTACTAACCTTTTGGCTTGTTTCTGTGACTTGACCATGATACTGGACTGTTTACTATGCTGCTTTTGCCTCTAGACCCTTGATATCTATTCTTTAGAATTATTTCTACACTACCGGGCTCAATCCCTGTTGCCTAGCTGATCACATATTATATTTGTCAAACTGCGAGTCGTTGTCACGCTTTGCGAGGGACGCAGTTCGGGACCCATTTGCAGACGTTCCAGCATCAGCTACAGTGAGCCGAAGGAGGGGAAAATAAACTGCGTGCGGCCGCGTGCAGCGAGTGTCCGCATTTTCAGAGGTGGAGGCTCTACGGCGCCTCACTCTCGGTAAAAAAAAACGAGAAAAGAGGGACTTTAAAAAAAAAAAAAAAATACAACCCGCGAGACTTAACCCCCCCCCCAAAAAAACAGCGCGATGAGGAAATCGGGACTTAGAAAAAAAATGCGAACGCGGGACTTAAAAAAAAAATATGAGGTTGCAAAAATACGAAGTTAACGGCCGAAGCGCGCACATTGTAAAACACAAAAACCACAACAACAAAAAAATAAAACATAAAAAAATATCACACACAGCACGGGAGGGCGGGGGACAGCTAGGACGTCCGGGAGTGAGGTTGCACACAAATTTAAGTAGAAATTAAGGAGTTTCGGCACTTGTAAATCGGCTAAGCAAGAAAAGAAAAAATGAAAAAAAAGGCTACATGACACCGAAGTGTGCAAAACATCGCCAGGCACATACAACTTTGCCAGGGACATACAAGGAACAAAACTACACTGTTAGGAAGCACTGAAAATGCTCGAGAGGCGCGTAACACATAGAATATTGCCGCCATTTTACAACTCTAAGTTGCAAATCTACACATTACGATTCTGAAATGGAGGCATTCCCGCCTAAACCAACGGTTTTATCTCACGCACAGAGCCTATACATAGGGTACACTTGCCACAGAGCTGACACTTTCTCCTCAGGTGATGACAGTCTGAGTGGACATTTTCTGCTGCCGGAAAATCCAAAGAGATTGTTAGCTCTTCAGGATACTGATTGCTGAATATTAATTACAAATAGGTAAAGTATATTCATTTATATTACTTATCATTAATAAATAATTAATCAATTAATCATTATTACATTTTTTAGATATAATTAGTAAAAAAATTGAGCAACCAACATAATTTACACTGCCTTTAGTTTATGAATACTTTCATGCTTAGCTCTTTGTAATATATTTATTAATTGATTAATTAGTTAGAAATGTACATTCATTTATTAATTATGAATTATAATCATTGTAAAACATTTTTTTAAATTTTAAACAGCCCTTAGTGTATTAATATATTAATGCTTACCTATTTCTATTATATTTATTAATTAATTAATTAATTATTAATGTACATTATTGTATTCGTTAACATTAGTAAGCATTATGAACAACAAATATTCTATATTTTACAATGCTTTTAGTTTATGAATATATTAATGCTTAGCTCTTTATAATACATTTATTAATTGATTACTTGATTATCAATGTACATTCATTTATTAATTATTAATTAGTAATCATTACCAAAAACAATGTGTATTTTACAATGCAATAAAAGAAATATAGATTTTAGATTGCGCTTATGTGCATTAATGATCATTAACCTACATTACTTTATTAACTATTAATTAGTAATAATTTAAAAAAAAATTACCACAAACAATATGTATATTTTACAATGCACTGACATATCCGTGTTGCTGCTGATTGCCTGATAGGGATTAATCCAAATATTACAAATGCTTTCCATCTCATTTGACATTCATCATCTCTGCAGCTGATTGAACACAGAGAGTGATGTTTGCAGCCTTTGAGCAGCATAAAGATCACCTTTACAGGTATATCATTTAATTATGTTCTTATGGAAGAAAAAAGGATTAAGTATTTTTATTTTGGATTGATGACAGTTATTGATTAATTAACGTATATTAATATATTAATAATTAATAATTAGTAATCATTACCAAAAACATTTTATTTTTATTTTATACTGCAATAAAAATAATAAAAGAATGCACTTATATATCTGCCTTACTGCTAATTCATGTACATTGCTTTTGGAACTATTAATTAATCATAATTCCAAAAAAAACAAAAAAACATTTATAATGGATAAAAGATATGTACATTTTACAAAGCACTTAGATATCTGGAGTGCGTATAATTGCCTGACAGGGATAGGACCTTCAAAGCACTTAAATATTTAAAGCAGTTTCTTAGATTCTGACACATGCTACATTTAATATTTTATACTGCTTTTATTTATGAATATATTGGTGATTAAGCGTTTATGTTTTGCATGTATGCCAATTAAACATCATACTTTCAATGAGTCACAAATTAATTGAATACAAAACTTCACAATTATTTTCATGTCATTTTACAGATTCCTCATCTCTGCACCTGACTGAAGTCAGAGACTCAGCTCTGCAGGATTTCATCGGCAATAAGATCAATTCACAGGTATATGATTTCATGATGCCCTTTTTGTTTTGCATTGATGACAGTTAATGATTAATTAATTAACCTTAATTAATTACATTGCAATTTGCCCAATTGAATAGAGCTCTATATAAGCACATAGCATATTTTTTTACAGAAGTTTTTAGTTACTGAACATCTATCCAAAAGCAAGGTCTTCACCAACTAAAAACTTCTGTAAAAAAATATGCTATGTGCTTATATAGAGCCCTATTCAATTGCCCAAATTGTAAATGAATGAGGCCCTTAGTATTTAATTACTCATAATAATAAAAAAATACTTATGCATACATATATACTTACTAATTAACTTTTAAGGAACACAAATTACACATCATAAGTTGATTTATTTATTAATTAATTAAATAACAAAATTGCATATTATTTCAAGCCCCATCTATCTATAGCTCTTTGTGTTTGCCCTTCTTTAGGAAAACATAATTACCTCTTTAGGTTTACCATTGATGTCAGTTATTGATTGATTCATTAACATATATTCATTTATTAATGACTTAATTATCTAAAAAAACATAACACTTATTTATTAATATATATATATATATATATATATATATATATATATATATATATATATATATATATATATATATGCAGTGCTTACCTTTTAATGTATGCTAATAAAAAAAAACACATAATGGATTCATTTATTTCAACAAATGCTTTTTAAATCATTTAATTCTTTCATTAATTCTATTTAGGTTTTGCATTGAGAGCAGGTAAAAACAATATGTACAATACAAAAAAACATTATATCTTACACCTGTGTTTACAATTACAGATTACAATGGTGGACAACGGAGGAGACAGGATTGAACACAAAAGAAGAGCGGCAAAGGAAAAGAAGCAAAGGTGGAGAAATGCGCAGTTCCCCGAGACTTCCCAACGATTAAGAGAAGAAGACTGACACTTTTACATAAAAGAAAAATGAGTAAGAAAGCACAAAGTGAGTGTGCTGGAGCTTCAAAGAAAAGAAAAAGTAAACAAAAACATGTTTGTGAAACATTGCCTAATGACCAACTATTGCCTCATGACACCAATGTTCATACACATGAAACCAATGTAGATATAGAAAGTTGTAGTGATATCTATGTTGAGGAAGCTCAGGATACTGCTTTCATTACAGCACTAACAGTAGACACTCATTATTGTGGATTACTCAGTGTGGTTTGTCAGCTTTGTGGGGCCTATCATTTTCTCAAGGAAAGACCAACTGACGGAGACTTCATTAGTTACTGTCAGAAAGGAAAGGTAAGACTTCCACAAAGACACACATTTCCAGATTACTTACAAAGTATAATGAGCGATCCAACATTTCAAAATTATACCAAATTAAAAAAAAAAAAACAGGGCATTTTAATTTGCTTCTATGGGTGCTACATTTACAGAAATTGTCCCAGGACATAATCCATATTGTTTTAGAGTTCAAGGACACATTTACCACGCACTTCACATGCACACCCACAAGAAGGAGAGCAAAGGACATTTGCACAGTTATATGTCTTAGATACAATGGAAGCTGTTGAACAACGGATGACGCTATCAGAAGAAAAAATAATAATTTGCGCATAGTCTTTGAACAGCTGGATAAAATGATGGCCAACAACCTATACAGTCAAGCATACAAACAGTTAGCACAGGTTGAAAAAGAACAACAGCAACATGATCAAATACATCAATTGCCAATGCTAAGAGTAAATATGGTTTTGAAAAGAGATCGGAATACTGATCAAAGACGATATAATTTACCAACAGTAGATGAGGTTGCCATGGTCTTTAAAAATGAGGATGGTGAACCACCTTTTCAGCGGTATATTAGAATATATCTATGCAAGGAAGACCAACCTTTTATAAATATATTAAGTTGTAATTTGGATCCAATGACATATCCCATTTTCTTCCCAAATGGTGAGCCAGCATGGGAACCAAAATTACAATTGCAAAGTTATCCCAATACTAAAGTTTGTGTTAGAAGCAATATTTCTATGCTGGAATATAAAGTGGCACAAACTGCTATTCGGGATCATTTTAATCTTATTTTATGTGAGGGGAAACTAACAGAACAATGGATTATTGATTCTTATCTACAAGTCAAAGCAAATAATCTACATTTTATAAAATTTCAACAAAACAAGCTTCACATAGAACAATATTGTAGATTGATGGATTATGTTGATGAATTGGCTACCAACAGAGACATTACAGCTGGAAGAGCAATCATTTTGCCATCCACTTTCCAAGGATCTCCTTGCAATATGCGAGAAAGATATAATGATGCCATGGCTATTGTCACAACATTTAGAAAACCAGATTTATTCATTACATTCACTTGTAATCCACAATGGCCAGAGATCAAGGAAAATTTGAATACTTCTGACCGACCAGATTTAGTGGCAAGACTATTGAAAATAAAATTCAATTCATTAATACATGATATAACTAAAGCACAGTTATTTGGAAAATATGTGGATTTTGTTTATACCATTGAATTTTTAAAAAAGTATGCACACATACTTTTAATCCTGCAGGAAAAAGATAAATTGAATACTACAGAGAGAGTGGATTCAGTAATTACTGCTGAATTGCCACATCCAGAAAAATATTAAAAACTTTATGAGATTCCAACACACAGAATGATTCATGGACCTGGACCATGTGGAGATATCAATCCAAATTCACAATGAATGGAAAATAAAAAATGTACAAAAGAGTTCCCAAAACAATTTCAAATGCAAACTTATGTAAATTAATTATCATAGATGTGGCAACAATGATGTCATGTCATGCCTTGCAATGTATTGATAGATTATTAAAAGAAGTAATGGATAATATTTACCATTTGGTGGAAATGTGATGTTGCTAGGAGGAAAATATTTACACACCTGAAATTAGAATTAAATATGAGATCTGAAGGCCAAAATTTATTCAATGATTGGCTCATTCAAATTGGAGAAGCAAAACATCCACAAATACATAATTTACCGGATGATACTGTCGAAATTCCATCACAAATAGTTTGCAAGGAATCACTCATATCTGCAATCTTTCTAAACACTATCAATAACAATGATTACTCAGACATTGCAAACAAAGTGATATTAACATCCAAAAATATAGATGCCTTGAATCTAAATAACAAAATTCATCAACGCACCCCAAAAATATTATTACAGTGCAGATTCAGTTCTGGCTGACGATAAAGACAGTGGATCTAACTTTAGTATACAATTTATCAATTCTTTAACACCATCTGGAATACCACCACATGTTTTGAAATTGAAAAAAGGGACAATTGTCATGCTATGGAGAAATATGAATCCCAAAAAAGGACTTTGTACTGGGACCAGATTAATTGTGCAGGATTTAAAAGATAATTTCATGCATGCCGAAATTATGAATGGTACCCATAAAGGTGAACGAGTTTTTATACCAAGAATTGATTTGGCTCCAAGTGTGAGACTTTTAAATCTGTGGGTATTTTTTTTTTACAGGAACCTGGTTTTGCACATTGACAACTCTATGTTGCTTTTTCAAGGTGCACAAATCCAGATGATATTAAAGTTTAAATTGAAGACAACCCAAGTCAGGGTGATCTGTTACAGGATGGATGCATTTTTACCAAAAACATTGTGTACTATGAGGTTTTGTAAACACAGAGAACAGTGTTTTTATTTGAGGAGGAAATTTGATGACACACAGGCTCTTGTTTGTAATATTTTTTTTCCAAGGTCTCAAAAGTTGTTCCATTGTATGTAATTAAGGGTTCCTGTTACTAGGAGGATGATTATTTGTTGTAAAAATGTAATGTATAATTAAATACATGGTATTGATCCAGGGAGTAATCCGGTCACCAGTTTATGGGGTCAAGAAGGAATTAATATTTCCTTCCATTGATACAATTGGCTAAGTTTTAATGTTTTTTTTTTTTAACTGTTTGCCTTCCTCTGAATTCAATACCTATGTGGTTTAACAGTACTTTAAATAAAAGTTGCATGTTACAAAGCATTATATAATGGTTTAATGTACTCATTGATATAAAGTTGACCTAATGTAATGTTACTCATCCATACTTCAGATTTAAAAATGTTAGTATTGTTAAAAAAAATGGTTTACTAATGTTTCAAATCTAAGTTGCATGTTGCAAAGCATTATGTAATGGTTTACAACAATTTATTCATACAAACTTCATCCATTGTTACATTATTCCTGCATACATGACGATTAAAAAGGTTAATATGGTTAAAAAATTATCATTTACCAGTTGTTGAAATACAAGTTGACTGTTAATTAAAAAAAAAAAAAGTTATTATAATTGTTGTACTTTTTTCTACATAACAAAACAGCATTCCTAGCTTTAAAATTGTATTGACCATCATGTTTTGATGGACAAGTTGCTAGTATATATATATCACATATATAGTTGTGGATCTTGAGATGTTGGTGACGTTTGCAGCAAGCAGGACGAAGGCGCTCATTGCACTGTGAGCCTCATAAAGCGAGGTGAGCAGTTGAGGCACGAGGGATCCTGTAAAAAACGTAGCCTTTTGGCGCTGACCTCTAAGAGCGCAGTTTGATAATTTAACGGACAAACTTAGCTCAAACGAGTAACTAAAAAAAACCCTAAAAACAAGCAAAATAATAATAATAAAAAAAAATGTAATACACTCACACAGTCTGGGAGGGAGATTGCAAGCAAATTTGAGACATATTTGCTGTTTTTCTGCAATCAAAAATCAGCTAAGCAATGAAAAATATGGCAGACGAAAAACGTAAAAAATCTGAAACAGGATGAAAATGAGGCTGAGCAAAGCCAGGCACGCAGGATATACACAACGGCAAAGACAGTAACACTTACATGCACACCGCCAGGCACGCAGGACTTTGAAAATAAAACAAACGGCATTTAGCGCGTAACATTCAAACATCAGCAGACACACAGAGGCGAAAGACACAGGGACGGGGGGAGATGGTGGAAAGAGACACATGGCATTCCCAAGCACAAAACGTGCAGGTTAAGGAACCCTGTAATGAGCAGCCTGTACAGTAGCCGGGAGGAAAGGCTTGCAATGAGCGCCAAGGGCGCTCATTGCGAATCACACGATGAGCGCCTAAGGCGATCATTTCAGGGCTCGTGATGAGGTGCTCATTGTGAGCCCCACGATGAGCGGCAAAGGCGCTCACTTTGGGACTTGCTATGAGCGCCGAAGGTGATCATTGCAAAGCAGGAAAGTTGAAGTTCACATGGGGGGCGGGGGGGGGGGGAGAGGCTGAAGGAAATGAGCGCCGAAGTTCTGTGGCAAACAGCATTGCCAGCCTTACAATTTTATTCCTAGCATTTTTGACGGGCAAGTTACTATATATATATATATGCAGGCAGTATAGATATAGCAGACACCCCACCAAGAAAAATTCTGCATTCATATTCAAGACATGTTAATATGAATGGTATCTTAAAATATCTTTGGTACATTATGGAATTACGCAAATAAAAGTAGCATCTCTATTTTTTTGCTCAGGAGATTCAGAGCATGACAGCTCTATGGACAGACAGCTATTATATACAGATTGCAGTGAATGTTTCCTGGAATCAGAAATATTAATGCACTACACATTACCACTGGATCTTGCTATCATTGCTCTGGCTACATCTTTATTGCTCAACCAATCCATGCCTTCTTGATCCAGTGAAGTTTAAATTTGAAAGTTAGGGTTGCAGCTTGCAAAAGTTCTGCTTCTCTACATCCCCTATTAGATATCCAGGAGGTTGGAAAAGATCTGCCCAGAACGCTGTCTTGATATAACATTTTACCTAAATAATTACTAAAGCTAATCAAATTGTTCTGTAGCAATTTTCAGCACAGGGGCCTCCTGGGCAGATATGCTCTTAACCCCTGGACACCTAATAGGGGGTCGAGAAAAAGTGCTGGTCCTTGTTGCAACACAAAAGTTCAGATGTAAGTTTTAAAATAATGTCTTCAAGCAGTTGGATTGGCATATGTTCACATAATTTAGAAGAACAATTCTTCTCTACTGCATTAAATATATTACATTCGTTTGTTGTTGTTGGAGAGAGTGAGATGCCAGAAGTGGAAGCCACAAGCAGTGGGTG
The DNA here is from genome assembly GCA_027410445.1 of Discoglossus pictus. Lineage (NCBI taxonomy): Eukaryota > Metazoa > Chordata > Amphibia > Anura > Alytidae > Discoglossus > Discoglossus pictus. The sequence continues at coordinate 228,897,789 of CM050164.1, read as the reverse complement.
CAGGTAGGTACGTGTTTGGTCTTTGATTTTTGCTTTTTGTTTGAGGTGTATTCAGGGATGATCAGACTGTTCAGATCTCTGAAGGAACATGGATTGTCAGAGGTACTCTTATGTGATAATTTACCCAATATATTCACTATTAAATGATGTACCACTTTTTATGTTATGATTTCTAAGAAATGGACGTAAGATGCACTTGTTTAGTTTGGTGTGACACTTGCTATGTTATAGTGAATACTCAATAAAAAAAGTTAAACAAAAAATTTGAGTTTTTAACATGTACATTGTTTTTTTCTTTTCTTTCAGTGTTAATGTGACTGCAAATGTGTTAAATAAAGAAAACCTTATTTATGATCACCAGTTTGCTTGACCCATGCATGATCCATTTAGGCTAAGGTGATTAATAAAGGACATGACGACTGAAATGGGAGAACAACGGGCCACAGCTTTATTATAAACAATTGTAAACAACAACACATAACTTTATTTACATGAACTACTGTAATCCTTTTACCGGGGGAGGAGCCCGGCCACGGACAGTGACCTCACGCTTTGGGCCCTGCCCGAAGCCCCAATGTTTATATTAAGCACGCCCTGTGAGGTAGGGCCAACGCCCACTTAGGCCAGTGGGCCGGGCAACTCACCTCCCGCCAAGCCATAAAATTATCAAAATACAAAATTTTTTGCCACTTCTCCAAAATTCCTTGAATACAATTTTTTTTTTTTTAAAGATAATAATTATATCTTACATTTTTACAAAAACAAAATTAACAGGGTGGGTGGGATTTCAGTCGGGAGACCGCGCTGCTGTGAAAACGGCGCAAACGCGGACGACCGACACGCCCCAGACGCAGCTGATTGGCTGAAGGGCCTCACAGGCTCCGCTGGGTCACGCAACGCTATGTGCTGACCCAGGAAGCCTGTGCAGCCTCTGCGTCATACATGACCCATGCATGATCCATTTAGGCTAAGGTGATAAATAAAGGACACGACGACTGAATTGGGAAAACAACGGGCCACAGCTTTATTATAAACAATTGTAAACAACAACACATAACTTTATTTACATGAACTACTGTAATCCTTTTACCGGGGGAGGAGCCCGGCCACGGACAGTGACCTCACGCTTTGGACCCTGCCCAAAGCCCCAATGCTTATATTAAGCACGCCCTGTGAGGTAGGGCAACTCACCTCCCGCCACGGAACACGCGAGGGACGCCTCCCGAGACTGTGATCCCCCCCTGCTGGACATCAAAGCCAAGGCCCGTAAAACGCTCTCCCTAAATTCTAACATCATCAGCTCCAGCCCCATTTCCGTAAAGTGAACCTTGTCCTTTCCGAAAAAATCGTCGGCACCGACCGGCTTGAACTCCTTATAACGGATGGCGACAAACCCCAACTTTCTAACGAAACTCGCGAGCTTCTGGTTGATCTTCTGTCTTGCTTTATCCAGACTGACTGGGTCGCGCGCGTTACGCCAAGATCTTCTTTTTATCATTTCAGACCAGATAAGAAACGTGCCTGGGGAACTTCTTCATCCATTTTTCAACATCTCTTTTCATGACTTTCAGCATCCGTCTCATGGGTACCATTCCCAGATCGTTCCCGCCGGCATGAATTAGTATAACACTGGGCTGACCGTAATGCTGCGGGTATGTGTCCAACAGCCCGTCTAACTGCGCCCATCGCAGACCCCGAATACCGCACCACCGAACGTGCAAGTCCGTAACAGGAAAGCCCAGTTGTGTCTTTTCTTCGGTAACTGCAGCTAACCTGTGGGCCCAGTACACATACGAATGGTTTACAATCCACAGTTGCTTCTGTTCTCCTGAAAGCAGAAAGCAACAACCATTACACCACTGCACTCGGCCTCACATAGGAACGAAAACGCTCTGATTCCCATCTACCGATGCGTTTTACTGCAGTGTCGGGCAAACCCAGCCTGGCTGCCTCCGTGGCTGCCCCAATGCGGAAAGAATGTGTCCCGAATTCCGACTGCTCAAACCCAAGCCGCTGCAATGCACTTTTTAACACTTTCTTGAATTGATACCGTGATAGTGCCGTCCCATTGGCGTGTACTAGCAGCGAACACCGTCCCGCCGGTTGCTGCGTAAGGTACTCCTCTATACAAGCATATGGGCAACACTCTGTGCCAACCTGATGCAGAACCACCTCTCTTCCTTTTCCACCCTTCGTCGGTCTTGGACCTCCGTACCCAATCACTACCGTGCCTTCCTTCAGGCAGGTATCTACCACTTGCAGTCCCCCCGAACCGTGTCTACTGTTCGCGACTGACTCCCCTATCCTAAACGCTCCGAAGAACGCCAGGGAAAAAGCCGTTTGGAAAAGTAGAGATTCAAAGGGGTTTCTGCAAACCACCACCAACACCTGAGCCATTCTCAGAAACAAGGAAAAAGTAATCGGCCGCCTGTTATCCGGCCTGCGATCACCGTTAAACATTCCGCGCACCACCTTGCGCACTAGGAACTCCTTTGTAAGGTCCCTCTGCCCGGCAAGCTTAAACATAAAAACCAGCGCCGTGACCTGTCTCCCTACTACGGCTCTTGTTTCGCCTTGCTCGCCGCACCACAGCAGGTACCAAAGCAGGATCCCTATGGTCTTATCTTCCGTCGTAGCACCACCGGCAGGTTGCCACTAGGCCATCCCATTTTGCCCACACGCATCTGTACGCGGTCCATGTTTCCCGGGCAACAGACTGTCTCACGAGTCTCGTCACCTGGCAGCTCCAAGCTCCCAGAGTTCCGTGGGAATGCATTCCCCCAGGGCATTCGCCTGAGGGGCCAATGCCCTGAAATGATCCTCCTGAAACCGAGAAAGGGCATAAGCAATCCCGTTCTCTACTACTGGGACATGTCTCGCCTGGAACCATATGTTCAGGCGAAGACAGCATAGTACAAGATAACGTAATGAGTAATCTTATTACATGTATGGATGTTGCCGTGATGTTGTTCACGGCCTTCACCACCCCTATCTTATCCGAGTGGAATATGAGTCGCCGGTCACTGAAAGTCGTACCCCATATGTGTACTGCCACCACCATGGGGAATAACTAGAGGAATGTAAGGTTCTTTGTTAAACCTGCTACTTCCCATTCCTCCGGCCATACCGCGGAGCACCATCTCCCTTGGAGATATGCACCGCAGCCAACCGGTCCAGATCCATCTGTGTAAAGTTCTAACTCTGCGTTGGTGGCGCCCTTCTTTTGAAGAAGCACCCGCCCATTAAATTCGGCGAGGAAAACTGACCATACCCTTGCGTCGTCCCGCATAGCCTTGGAAACTTTTATGAAGTGGTGCGGTTTCGCAATACCTGTAGTAGCGAGTGACATCCTTCTTCAGAATATCCTCCCCATGGGGATAATTCTACATGCAAAATTTAACTTCCCTAAGATAGATTGCAACCGTCGCAGGGACACCCTCTGCGGCCTTGCAGCGCACTGAGCTCCGCTCGCATGTCCACCACCTTTTCCCAGGGAAGACTGGGATCCGATCCGAATCCCCAGAAAAGTCAACTGATCCGTGGGGCCCTCCGTTTTGTCGTGGGCCAGTGGTACCCCGAAATCTTGACAGATTCCGGTGAAAACCTCCAGCATGAAACGGCAAGCGGCGTTCCCAGCTGGACCGACAAACAGGAAATCATCTAGGTAGTGCGTAATGCTCCTGTACCCAGCTTCCAGGCTCGCAACCCATTGCAAGAATTTGCTGAAAGCCTCAAAGTAAGCACATGAGATTGAGCATCCCATGGGTAGATAGGTCGACGAAATAGCTGCCATCGACGAAACACCCTAGCAGCCGGTGGCTCGACGGGTGGATCGGCAGCAACCTGAATGCTGCTTCTATGTCCACTTTCGCCATGAGCGCCCCGGTGCCCGCCCGCCTGACGAAGTCGACCGCCCGTTCGAATGATTCATAAGACACAGTAGCCTGTTCTTTTGATATACCGTCGTTCACCGAACGGCCTCTGGGATAGGAAAGGTGTTGTATTAACCTAAATTTAACCTTCTCCTTCTTGGGGACAACCCCAATCGGAGATACGATCAAATCCTGAATAGGAGGGGATGCAAATGGCCCCGCCATCCTGCCCAGTTTGACCTCGTTGATAACCTTGGCTTGAGCTACCCCTGGGAATTCCCTAGCTGACCGCAAGTTCGGGACCAAGAGACCCTGAATATCAATACCTCATGGAATACGGAATCCCTCCCGGAAACCTCTTCCAGGAGGCGCCCGGCTTTGGCGTTGCCCGACAATTTACCATAGCGTTTCAGCCACGGCAGCATGGCGGGGAGGCGTATGGGCGTCCTGCCCTTTAGCAGGAGGCTCTCCCCCTCTACTCCTGTCTTTTGTTCTACCGCATCTGGCCAGGGGATGCTCTCCCCCGCTGTTCGAACATGCGTGCTTGAACCTGCAGTTCGGGGCCCATCTACAGACCGCTTCTTTGTATGCGAAGCAGGTCTTGGGACCCGCTCCTGTGGTGTGGGTGGGGCCCTTTGTTCCACCGGCCCCGCACCGAAAGGGCGGCGTGACTCTCATTGGTGTCATAATGTTCAACCAGTACGCCACTGCTTTGTCACTCCACACCATGGTTGGCCTTGAGGCCAAGTAATGGCGAAATTCCTCATTGTACCGCCACCAGGCCGTGCCTCCATAGACTTTGTGGGCATTGCGAATTTTGTCTATGTAAACGAATAATCCCGAACTCTGTTCGGGGTGTCGTTCACATAGTACGCAGGCCCAGATGGAGAATGCTTGCAGCCATGTATCGAATGTCCTAGGTAACCTCCCAAAGGACTTCCGCCGATCATCTCCCTCCCTAAGGTCCCTCTCGGCCACTTCCAGTTGTCTAGACATGGGGAGAAGGGAGAACAATTCTACGAACTCCCTCCTCCAGATCTTTTCTTTAACCTCTTGGGTAAGATATGCACCTAAGTTATCCAACGAGCACAAGACTATTGGTCTCATGGCTGCGTTGGTAACCCCTGCGTTGTTACTGCCAGCTACTGCAACAGGAACGCCTGCTGGCTCGGGTGGCCCGATGGTCCCTATTGCCTCGGCCGGAGCTGTACGCGCTGTCGCCACAATAGTGGATGGCTGGGGCCACGCACTCTTCGCTAGCCCGCCTATCCAAGATCCCATCTCTTGCTCACTGACCGTAATGTTGTGCGCAGCTAACAGGGTCTTTAGCGACCCAAAAAACCCAGCCTTTTTGTGCGGGGGTTCTCTATCTCCCTTTTCTGCTGCGCAACTCAACATTGTGCGCTCACCTGCTTCCGGAAACCTCGGAGTGGAAACGGCCAACGGGGTATCCCTGCGTCTCTCCTGGCGCTCCGGGGACTCTGACCGTTTGGCGCTCCGCGGGCTCCTCCTCTCTGATCTGGTGCAGGCACAGCTGCATCGACAGGATCTCCTGCTTCTCGATCTGGATCTCCTTCTGGACCTGTGGGTGCAAGAGGAACAGTCAGTAGCTCTCCGTGACCTGCATGCCCGTGCCCATACCGTCTGCTCCTCCTCTGAGGTCTCCTATGCCTGCGCGGCTGGAGTAAGCTAGCGCCACCTCCTCTGTCGCCCCCCGTAGGGGTTCCCTTGAGACTTCATTAGGCGTTGTAACATCTGGCTGTTGGTCGGTCTTAGACCCCTTTTGCTGTGGCCTAACCGTCTCGCCCTCATTCTCAATTCTGGTACGTCTTAGTGGGGTGTGTGTGAATAGTAGTGGACTGTACCTGCTTGTAGCCTTCCTAGCTCGAGTGGGGCGCGCCGGCCTCGCCACTGCCTCTGTTACTGGCACATCATCGATTATGACCATGCTGTCCTGGCTATTCATCTCGCTGACCACTCTGTCCCTTCTCTCTCTCGTTGTCGCCATGTTCCGCTCACCCCCTAATGGGCGTCCCTATAATGTACCAGAAGCACTGTTAGTACGGGAAATCCTAGGGACCGCCTGGTCGGCGCCATGAGGGTCTGTAGGAGCTTTAGTAGGGCTCCCGGCTTTTTTCTTACCCCCTGTACCCCCTCTACGGGGTGGTAACGGGGTGTTTCTCGACCTTTGTCGCGGCCTATGCCCTTTAGGCAAAATGACCGGTGGTGGCTGGAGTTCTAGGCCCTCACCTTCACCGCTGGTGGACCTGGCGCTCACCTGTCTGAGGGGTATGGGGTCCTGGCCGCCCTGACGCGTAGCCCCCTCCTCTCTCGTGGCTCTGCTCACTGATGGATGGGGGTCTGTTAGCCCTACAGTGGTGGGATGGGAATAAGTTTCCCTGGCACCGCCAGTATTGACTAGGCCACCAGCCACTGCAGGCTGATCCTGTTCAATGTGCTGCGGGGCCAACGCAGAAGGCAAGGGACGTCCCAGCCTGTCCTGCACCCACCTGACCCCTTGGCTTAGGGCCCGGGTCCTAACTTCTGCCAGTATAGCCTCTAAGCCTTCTAGATCCATATTATAACTAGCAGGGGGACACACAGGGGGGAACACACCAGGTACAGTCACACACACACACGCAGCACAAGCAAAGACACAAAAAACACACAAAACGGAGGGAAGAAAAAACACAAGACACACAAGTCTAGCCTGAATAGTATTGCCCCTTATGTGCTGGTAAGCTGGGGATAAATTCTCAGTATTAAACCTTCCTACTGTGATTCTTAAGCTGCAGGACCTCAGACCCCGTCCGTTTCAGTCGGGAGACCGCGCTGCTGTGAAAACGGGCGAAAAGTGGACGACCGACACGCCCCCGACGCAGCTGAAGGGCCTTACAGGCTCCACTGGGTCACGTGACGCTACGTGCTGACCCAGGAAGCCTGTGCATCCTCCGCGTCATACAATCTGTGCCTCGAAATTGAGCTTATTTTATGCTCCATACAAAGCTTGAAACTGTTTTAGTTTTAAACATTGTGAGATATGTGGTTACTGTCTGATTTTATTGAATTCAGATAACTCTTAAAAGTGTGTAATATGTTTAAAAATATGTTTGCTAAAAAAGTTTTGCATATTACTTTGGACCCAAACCCAACATATTTTTTTTATGTTATCTGCAGGCTGGATGGGGGCAAAGCCCCTTGACAGATTGTGCAGGAGGGTGTTTAGAATAGTAGTTTGATTAACAATCTCTGCAGACATGTCCACAACCATACAGAGTTTGAAAGTGTTGAATACAATCATTCCATCAAGTATATCACCCAACTGTGTCCTTTTAAATCTAAGTTTTTGATAAGAAAAAATATATTTCTGCTAACCACAAAACAATATTTCAGTGCCATATAAACCACAAGAAAAAAGTCACGGTAAATAATTGCTGTCATATTGTAGAATCCTAAATACTTCTCTAGTTTCAGGCCATCCCTCTGATGTGTGTCCTCCTCCACTGTTATTATTATTATCTTTATTTATATCGCGCCAACATATTCCGTAGCGCTGTACAGGGGTTGAGTACATAGCAGAAAACAAATTAAACACCTTGTAAAGAATTAAGGGCCCTGTTTTTGAGCATAAAATCAAATGTACATAGAGCTTGTTTCCAAGGCACTGACACAAGATTGAAAACTCGCAAACTTACAATCTAAGGGTTTAGGTGTGATACAAGAGGGTGACAAATACAATTGAAAGCAATTGGTTCAGTGGAGGGGTCTGTGTGTTGTACTGTAGATTGTGGGTGTGAGTGTTATTAAGCTGTGGAATGTTCAGTTGTACATGTTAAGGCTGAAGATGATAAGATTTTTTAAACAGGTGTGTTTTTAATAATTTCTTAAAGGTTTTGAGACAGGAAGATAATCTAATGGAGCGGGGCAAGGAGTTCCAAATGGATGGGGAAGCACGAGAAAAGTCTTGAAGACGGGAGTGAGAGGAGGTGATGAGAGAGGAGGAAAGAAGAAGGTCGTTAGCAGAACAAAGGGGCCGGTTGGGAGAGTATTTTGAAACAAGAGCAGAGATATAAGGGGGGACACTGTTGTTGAGGGCTTTATGCGTTAAGGTCATGATTTTAAATGTGATTCGGGAAGCTATGGGAAGCCAGTGGAGTGATTGACAGAGAGGGGCTGCAGACACTAATCGTTTGGTATTGAAGATGAGTCTAGCAGAGGCTTTCATTATGGATTGGAGGGGAGACAGACGAGAGATGGGGAGGCCAGCAAGGAGGGAATTGCAGTAGTCGAGTCGAGAGATGATGAGAGAGTGAATTAGAATTTTAGCTGTGTCTTCTGTACTGTAAATTTAAAGCCACGGTTAACAGCAGTCACATTCAAGGACAGTGAGGATAAGTCAGTTGTTCTGTGAACTTGATTATACAATGCTACAAACTTTTTTATTTAGAAAAAGATTTTAAAGCATAGTGTAGTTCAGCATTCACAAATGATATAAAACTATTCTGTTCCCATATATTGCAATTTACACCATGTTTACAAGCAAAGTGAATCTCCCTAGCTATTCTATTCACCCATCGCAAAATCATTACAAGAGAAATAACCCTGAACACTATAGCTAGCACAAAATGCAAAATATGGCAAACTTTTCCACTAATTTCTCCCCATCAATTATTTTACAAGGTGCTTGATCTCCAAATAGCTACTCCATTCCAAATAACCTTAAATTATTTAATTCTCGCAAATCCTAAAATACCCGATTTAAAAAAATATATGTTGTGAGTACTCCAGAGCACCCGCAAAGGCATAAAAATGCCTTTGCGAGTGCTTTTTCCCTCCCCGCTCACTGCCAGATCGACCCCTTTCCCATTCAACTACCATCACACCCTCTACATAGCCATGGGGGTCTATAAAGACCCCCATGGCAAAAATAATGTTAACTTTATGCAAGGGGCACCTTAAAGGACCTCCCTTACAGCTATAAGTTAACTCTAACCACAGGGGTTG